>JAGDQO010000158.1:0-600000 GCA_018342035.1 Solanum appendiculatum | reverse complement strand
GAGTACTTAATATTAAGAATAAAATTAATAAATTGTCTATTAATTTTTTAAGTTAAATAAATAAAAATAAATACTTATAGTTAATACTTAGAGACGAAGTCAACGAAGCATCGTTACCTTACCCGCCAAATATAACCCGCCAAAAGACAAAGGCTTGTGAGACCTGGGACCCACATAATGGACAAACACGGCCCACTTTGCCTACCGGCCAATTGCTATTACTAAAATACCCCTCTTAATAAATAGTTTATTTTAAAATGAATAAATATGAGAAATACACATAAATGTAGGATTAGTGATATTTGATTCTCTTAAGTAAAGGTTAAATTCTAAAACATGCCAATTTATGTACACTTTAATATCATTAAAGGATGTTTTAACATTCAAATCGAAATTCAAGATATGCTATGAAGTGAGTACACTTGTATATTAATTTTAGATAAAATGTGGAAGCAGAAATGCATAGTTTTTAAGAACTTTTATTATTTTATTTTCGATAAATAAATAAAAATATCTTTTAAAATAATTATATGTAACAACGTCACAATTAAAATATAAGTTTGAGATAATAAACTTTTCGTAATTTGTAGGCGCACCATATTTAATTTTTTCTCAGTCATCTACTCTTTTAGTTTGTGTGAAAATTTTCTCATTTAAGTATGAAAAGCTTCTATCCATCTCATCATAATCTTAAGTGGTAATTACTTGAGCTGAGATACAAGCTTCACCTCATAAGATCCAAAGATCAAAATTTTTGAATCACTTTTCTTTTGAATAGTTATATTTTTTGATCCCTCAAATATATCTTAATATACTCAATACATTTAATTTTCAATTCATTTAAATATATAATATTTGTCCCTTATATAGAAAATATGCTTTATCTAAACTAGGGGTGTCAAAAGAATATGAAAAACCGACCGAACCTAACCGAACTGATTTATGTTATTTTTTCAATAAAATCGTGGACTTTTATTTAAGTGTATAACTGTCCCGAACAATTGGGATGGTCTTTTTAATTTATGAAAAAACCAAAAAATTCCCAAATCGAACCGAATAACCTTACATGTATGTAAATATATATATTTTTAATAGTAGTATATTTTGAGGTGATATTTTAAAAGAAAAAAACTGAAAATTAACCGAACCGTACCGATATCGAAGAGAAACCGATATGATTGGGATGGTTTAAAAAATCTAATTTTGGTTATGTATTATAAAATACCCGAAAAATTGGGATGGTACAATTTTAAAAAAATAACCTACCGAACCGTACCATTAACACCCCTAATCTAAACTATTTTATAAGAACACCACCTCAAATATAGAGTAATAAAATAAGTTTAACTTAACAAATGAACAATTAAATGATAAAACGATTAATATTTTAAAAAATTTATAATCATTCCTAATTAAAAGGGAATAAAAATGCACAATACATTTAACAAATTGAAAGTTAAATATACTCCCTGAGATACCATAAGAACTAAAATAAAAATTTATCAATAATTAAATAACCAAAAATGTTAATAACCCTTTTCTTTTTTGCTTGTTTTAATTTTTATTTTGAAGGGCATTAATGTAAAAAAGCAAAACACCATCTTCTCTAGTGATTTTTTTTTTTTAAAGAGAATCAAGAAAGGATCATGTTGGTGGGAAAACCAAAGAATATATATACTATACTATATATTATATAAAGAAAAAAAAATCAAAATCAAAATCAAAATCTTTGAGAAGAAAAGTCCTGCAAAATCCAGAAAGGAGAGCGTGATTCCAGCCATTTTTGCTTTTACAATCCTTCAATATCTTGCTTTGTGGGACCCACTCCACCCCCAACAACATTTCTGTCACTATTCTTTTCAATTCTTGATCTTTCTACAGTTTTTTGTATGTAAGCATTCCCAAGATTGGATTTTTTTAAAAGAAAATTTGTGGGGTTTTGGTTTGACTTGCATAGGGATTTGTAGGATCAAGATGGGTTCATTTTCTTGAAGAAGTTGAAGCTAAACAGCTATCTGTATACTCCTTTTTAAGTTCTTGGTTTTCGGTAAGCTTTGTTTTTTAGTATTTGTTATTGCAGATTCAGATTAACTTTTGGGTCAGATTAAGTTTTATTGTTGCTCTTGTGTTAGTATATAGTTCTAGTAAGATCAAGATTTGGTATGTAATTTGTGTTATGTGAGTTTTATGTGTCAGATTGATTGAAATTAGGAGTGAAATCCCACTTGTTTGTTTCATAGAATGGATTTCTGAGGATTTATGGTTTAATCAAACTAAGTTTTTTGTTTCCTAAATTTCCGGATGTATTGTACATGTAGAGATGGTGTTTCTCTTTGAGTCTTTTAGGTTTGTTTATCTCTGTTTTTTCAGATTTGTAGGCTTATCTTTGATTGAACTTTTGGGGAATTTCTTATGGTGACCTTTCGATTGAAAGTTGGATACCACATTGTATTTGATATATTAACTTTTAAGTGTGGAGCAGTGACTATCTAAATTTGTAGAGGTACTGGCATAGTTTCGGCCAACCGTGTCCTGATATTAGTGGCTTTGCCTAGACGATGGTACTCCCTTTCATCGGTGAAAAGAAAAGGGCGGGGCGGTGAAGGGGATTGGATGTAGCAATCTTTCCATCCAGTTTTGTTTTGGAGTTTTGTTAAGGTTTGTTATGGTATTATTACTTATCATTTCAGTGCATTCGAGATTCCATCAGAAAAAAAGATTGGCTTGATTTTCTGAAGTTCGAACAGCAACATTGTTTTCAGATTTTGTGTATCATTTTTATAAAAAATAAAATACATAGATATTCTGGCAGTTGGGTGGTGGTGGGGTGCGGGGAGATGAATGGAGATCTGTTCATCTAATACGAGATAAACTGACTTATGGTTCCAAATCTTGTGAAGTGGTGAAGTGGAACTTAAAAGTTTCATGCGGTTGTCTTTTGAAAGAAAAAAAAGAGGAAACATTATGATTAGTGTGGTGGGTGCACTTATCACTCTGTCACAGTCTTTGTGGTTAGGAGAAAATGATCAGCGCACATAATCGCGAGCCTTGAGGTGGCTTATGATGACTCCTTTAATTTTTTAAGATATAATTTCTTGAACAAGCTTTAATTTCTACAATTAGCCATGATCTCAGTTTAAACAGAGAGTATGATGAGTAAATGTGGTTATTAATATTTGATTGGTGTTAAATGACTTTTTTTATTGCTTATATCCATGTCTGTTAATCGTTGTTGTTAAACTTTGATCCAATAAAATTCTGGGTTTACAGGGTATATATGGTTTCCTTATTCTGCAGGTGAACTTTTGCTCAGTATCTGAGTAGATTTTTCCTTGGAAAATGTATAGAGGCAATGGCACTAACACTCAACTTCCTATTTTCGTGGATGAGAATGGTTTCCAGTATTCTGCTAGTGCACCAAATCAACTTCAATTATTTGGAAGCTGTGAGTTTCTCTTCTATTAGCATATGTAAATTGGATTGTGAGCCGTTCAGTATTTGTATTTCATACTCAACAGCATGACCTGTATAAGTATCTTTTTTTTCTCGCTTTTCAATCTATTGAACACTTTCCTGCTATATCTTTATTTGTTCAAGAAGATGCTTCTAGCTGTAAAGCTCTGCAAAATTGTCGGAAATGGTTTGAACATTGTTTATCGTTATCGATTCTATGAACTTTCTGAATCACTATAACTATTATGAACCTTCAATGGGCATACCAAGTTGCAGGTGTACAATTAATTGTGGCCGACCAAATTTGATAGAACGGCATTGAATTTTGTTTCAGAATTCTTCTCTTGGTCGGGGTCTTTCATGTACTTATCAGTACAAAAGGATGAGGAAAATTTGAAACAAATAAGCTAAGGGAACCTCAAATGCTCTTATATATTTATCAGCATTTCACGTTTTTTTAAATTTGAGTGACTTCATCTGTATTAAACTATTTGGTAAGTCTTATCTTGTCTTTCTACTACTGCTGCTGCAATTCTGACATTTCTCGTGGGATCTTTTTAATCTTTTTGATAAGGTCTCACGAACACCTTTTTTTGGTGTCTTTTAGAAGTGTATCTCAAGTCCTTTTTGGTATTTGTACTAAGCCTTGGGTTGTACTCAATGCTCATGAACACATTTCTCATAGTTTTATCTTACAGCCATTAGTGGGCGGTAATGTTGTGTTTGTACTGACAAGCCTTGGTTGTGCTTGGTAAGTCAAGATTTACAGGAAAGGCCAGAGGTAGTGGCAGGCATATCTCAGCTATTCAATGTCTTAAGCAGGGTGGGGTAAGGATGCGGGGAAGAGGAAGTGAAAATAGAGTTGGGGTTTGTTGGGAAGTCTATGCCTTAAATAAATAGCTTTAGCCTAACTTCAATAATATGGTTTATGAATTGGAGTTAAAAGTTGCCTTATATTTAACTGACATAGCAAATACTGGAACATTTGTGTACTATCAGAAAATATTTGAGGAGCATATCAACTCTGATTTGTAGAGGAAAACATCATTATTATAGATTTCACACCTAAGTTTATGCTCGAGGATATCAAGAGTCACTGGGATCTTGCAACAAAATTCTCGAGGCATCACTCAATTTCTAGTTTGATGTTTCCATGAATTAGTTCTAGGCATGCTAGTCTTTCTGCACCACTAATAAACTCGTACTGATATGTAGTTTGTTATATACAAGCATTTACAATGTGCTCTATCTTTTGCTACAGTGCCAATTGGATCCACTGCTGATCCTGTAAATTATTTTGTAAATGAGCATGCTACGCCCTTGATTCGGCATAATCGAGGCAAGGAAGCAGAAGGTGTTTCCAGGCAGCAAAAGCTTCAATTTTCCTTGAATCATAATTTGGTTCGTGATGACACTGAACGGCCTGCAAATGTTCCTGCCCAAAATCCTGTATCTACTGGTTTAAAGCTATCATATGATGATGATGAACCCAACTCTTCTGTCTCTTCTGCAAGTGGAAGTATGAATGCATCAGCATCAGTTATGATGTCTCTTGGTGACAACATTAAAACAGAAATGGAACGCCAGAAGAAAGAATTTGATCAGTATCTTAAGACTCAGGTATGGTACAACATTTTCCTAACATCTGATATAATTGCTTTTCTGGTGGAACTCTTTTTTTTGGAGGGTGGGGGTGAGTGAGGATTCTTTGATTTGCTTAACCTAAATGAAAGCATATATGTTTTGATTCATATGTTTTGTTCTCACACAATAACTTGGTAATACTGTCTACCTGCTTCCCAGTCTGTAAGGACTTGAGCTAGATGAATTTGTTCTCCAACATAAATGGCCCTCTTAGGAAAGTGCCAAAGTTTGTACCGTTTACTCACTTTTATTATGCTTGATTCTTATTTCCTATTTTTCTTCCTCTTTTTTCATATAAAGACAGACAAGGACACTATATGTCCAACAGGGTTCACAACATCATTTACAAGTCAGCTTAGGGACATAGTCTCCCGAGATACTCCTTACACTAAAGAATCGGAAAACTTCGGTAAACAATGCACAACAATAGTAAAGGATCTAGGAATATATACAAAATCTACTTTCTCCAAAGTAGAAGCCATATGCCAAATCTTCCGCTCACATGTCAGTCACGTTCACACCCCATGGGGCACACATTTTCTTTTTGAGTAGGTCGACCACATCCTTTGCATTGAACAAGATTTACACTTTTCTCCTTCTGTTTTGTATGGCCTTCTTAACACCCTCAACATGGTTTCACACCTATGAACCGGTGAATTTGGAAGTCGACATGGTACATGACTGAACTATCCACCTCTCATTTTATCCTCAATGTGTGCTACTTGCAACTTCTGCCTAATGCAGTCATGTTTAATGTTGTCTATTCTTGTATAGATGCATATCCATCTTATCATCCACTTCTTTGCAACACTCATTTTGTAGATGTATTTATCTTTTAACTATTCTATAGAACTTAATTTTCACTTTGTTAGGCATCATTTTATCACATCTTCACCTTCAGACAATCATATTTTAATGGCCAAATACATAGTTAGCCCCTCAAACATGGCACCAATTATCATATTAGACACCTAAACTATTCTATCGATCATATAAACACTTCTACTTGGCAAAAGTGTCTCTTGAACACTCGGATCCAACATGCCACATGCATGAAATGCACTTGTTGAGTATGTGTCAGATCAACCAATCAAATAATGACTATTGTTTAAGAAAGCAAATAAGACTTTTGAATCTTGAGGTCTTAAAGTAAAGATATGTAGAATGCACCAAAATGTCCTCTAATTTTGTGGTGTTAAACATGCCAGGTGGAAAGTTGAAATTAAAGAGTTGTCAAAAAAAGGAAAGTAAGACGAACAAATTGAAACGGAGAGAGTACCAAGTTTGAGGGCTATCTATGTGTTTTGGCCTACCATTCTCCTGAAGGCTGAAACATTGAGCCTGGATTACACTTTGGTTGTAGTAATTATAAATAAAGACATATTGACATCTATTAGAAAGAAGTTGCAAGATATCTGGAAGCAGTAAGAAATTAACATAACTTGGTGTTATTTTTAGAATTGGTCGAACACCCACCTATGATTCTGTGATCTTATTAAATAAAAAGAAACAATATGCAGCATCTTCGTAGAAAGCCATAATAAAATGTGTGGATGATTAAGGAATTAACAAGGCCTGTGTTTTTTTTCCTTTGAAATTAGTCAGACATACACCTACATATATTCTGTTCACTATAAAAACGGAAATAATATCTTGAGTCTTTGAAAAGAAGTTGCAACATGTGCGGGAGGAGCAATGAATTTACAAAATGTTAGTGTTTTATGAAATTGGTCTGATATTGTGAAAAATATAATTTCTATTAGTATCAAGTAGGATTATGTTCACCTAGGCATGTACAAATTATTGCGACATCATACGTAACCCAAGTTAATTTAATGTTATTAATTGCTTTTGTCTTTTACAGGAAGAAACTTGGGCTAGAGGTGTTAGAGACATAAAGCAGAGGCATATGGCTTCGTTACTTAGTGCAGTCGAGAAGAATGTTGGGACTAAGTTGCAAGAGAAGGATATTGAGTTAGAGAACATAAATCGGAAGAACAGAGAACTAGTTGAACGGATGAAGCAAGTTACAGCTGAGGCACAAAATTGGTGTTACAGAGCCAAGTGTAACGAATCTTTAGTCAACACATTAAAAACGAACCTTCAGCAAGCGATGCAATCTGCTGAACAAGGAAAAGAAGGGATGGGAGACAATGAGCTAGATGATGCTGTATCCTACATTGATCCAAACAATAGGCTCAGCAATATCCCTAGTGGTTCTGGCAAGTGTACATCAACGAAAAAGGGGATTATCTGCAAGGTGTGCAAATTAAAGGAGGTATCCGTCTTATTGATGCCTTGTAGACACTTGTGTTTATGTAAAGATTGTGAAGGATTAGTTAGTGTATGTCCTATCTGCCAGCTGATGACAACTGCTAGTGTTGAAGTGTTCTTGTCTTGAAATATGAACAAAAATAAGACTTAAGGCAGAAGACATAATGTCATACAGATTTTAGATAATTGTTGTGGATTTACTGTACAGAAGCAACTTCTTGAAATTGGAGTTTAACTATCATGGTTCTTCTTGATGCTTCATTGGATTAATTTGGCCATCATTTATTTTCTTATCAAAATTTGATTTGCACTAGACAGCCATGGATCATATTTTGTTAAATATTAATACTCAGAAATACTACCTATTAGGCGATTAATTAAACAGTGGCATAAGTAGCAATCAGTTTTGGTGAATTTGAGGATTGGTTTGCCCTTTGCAACCAAAGATTATATATTTGTTATTGAAATGCAATGTTTTTTTTTTTTTTTTTATGGTTAAAAGTTGATCAGATCTTTAATTATTCATCCAAACTTTGATATACACTTTCACTTGGCCTCAATGGGCAACTTGAGTACTCCACTTTGAGGATGAACATCTTTATTGTGTGCATCCTCAATTCATCTTAATTGTGTTAGTTGAATATTCCAACTTACAAAATGATCAAGTAAACACCTCCATAATTTATAGGTCATGTCAGTATGGAGTGTTCATAAGACATTGTGAAAATGAGTTATCTAGATGTGCATTCTCAAAGCTGAAGTGTTTAGTTGTCAATAGACCTTAAGTTAAGGTGTCTATGGACTAAGAATGTATTATGCCATCTCAAAACCCAATGTCAATAAATGGGTGGAGCCAGATGAGGCCAATGGGGGTTTGTGTGTTTACTCTTTTCATATTTTAAACTCTGTCGATGAAAATCTTGGATTCACCCTGTATTCGATGAAAGTCGTATGTACGGCTTGGAGGGAGATCTTTCATATCTTTCGAGATCCACGAACATAACAAGAAAAAATGTACTTTCAATGTAAAAAAGTTAGTCCATGAATTTTCAAAGTTCCAAGTAAGAGTAGTTTGAATAACAAGTTGGTTTTAATGTGAATACATTGATATTTGTCACTTCCTCCGTTTCATAGTAGTTGATCATTTTTTTTCACACGCATATCAAAAAGAAGATAATTTTACTATTTCACCCATAAAAAAAATTCTTAGAAAATTTACAAACAAATGTAAACACTTTCAAAAAGAATTAATTGTAAGAGTAATATAGGAAAAATTTAATTAATGTTTTCTTGATTTAGTAAGGTAAACAACTAATATAACACAACTATTTTTAATAAAATGATCAACTAATATGAGACGGAGGAGTACAACAATTTGTTTGTTATTTGTACTCTGAAATGTAGGGTGATAATTATGACTGCTATACATGAATGTGTCTTCCAAATGCCTTCTTGATAAGTTTAATGCTTAACATGTGGGCAACCATAAATTAGAGTTTCTTTTTTGACTATTCAATGTTGTGAACAAATAATGATATTGAAATGAAAAAAGAGATGTGAACACCCTTAAAGAGAAAGCAAATAAAGTATAGTTATATTCAATCTTGTGAACTAGAGTAATAATATTGAAATGAAAAGTAGATGTTAGCATAGATATAAGTAGCTAATCAATGAATGAATATAAAACTATATTTTGTTTGGCATGTTAATATCATATGGCAAATTTTAAATTGAACTTGGCCTAACCCCAACTACTTTAATTGGAAGTGAACCTAGAATGTTAATTCAAGTACTTTTAACTTAAGGCATGGACATGGCCAATTCAAATTGTGTTCTACCCACTTGATTTTAAACCTTAGTTTAAAAAATTATATTTATATTTTGTTTTGATTAATTGCATGTATAATGGGATAAAATGCTTTGCTTGAATGGTAAGAAGTAATTATCAATGTTGCTTTACAAATATTTGTTGTCTTGAAAGATGTTTTATGTTTACCAAAAATTATTTCACATTTGGCATGTTAGTCAAATTGTTATTGGAATATTATTTTTTATAATCTCATCGACTTTACAACAACCAAAAAATAGAATATAAAGAGCTATAAAAACTATGCACTGGCATTTTAAAAAATATTTATATAATTTATTCATCTATTAGGTAATTACAAATCAATCTCTGTGATGGACATTGACTAGTATTCCCGAAAAAAAAGAGGATAGCTAACTCGTTATAATATGCTAAATTAAAGTAGTAACTTTTTTTCACTTTATTAATGTATATAACTTATATCTCATGTATACTTCCTCATGAACGGATTCATATGTGATTAGTTTTGCTTAACTTTTGATGGCTAAGTTCGTTGGATTAAAGTCCAATATTATTACCCCATTAATTAGTTGTGTAAGTTGCATTTTTGATCGATCTGTCAAAATAATTACATTCATTAGCTAAATATATAATATTTTTTATTAAAAAATTATATATTATATGTATATCATATAAAAAATAATATATTCTGTAAATGAATCATGAATATACAATTAGTTTGCGCAATTATTAAGTATAAAACTTAAAAAGAACAACTCATTTTTTTATCAGCTAGAGTTCAAGGGAAGCCAACTATTTATCCAAAAAATATATGTTCTTTATCTTTATTATCCATTATTAGTTGAGCTCACCACTTTATTTTAATCATAGAGGCTTTTTATGGATTTTTCATCTGATGTTCGGTATCCATCTTGGAGCTCAACTATTTTGAATTCACACTGCATAGGGTCGCTCCCGACGAAGGATTTTTCCATACTCAGTACTCAAACTCGAGACCTCTAATTAAGAGAGGAACAACCCCATCTACTACATTATAGTAGTATTTTAATCATAGAGTTAACATTGTGTATAATTGGCTAGGTGCAAATCTTTTGCAATCATTTATTATTAATATTTCTAATCTAACAGAAAAGCATGTGCATTGTGTTTACATTTATCCCATGTATCTCAGCACGTTCTTTGTTTGTTTATTATTTAAAAATATTTCAATGATCTCTGCTTAAATTAAATTAATCATGAGTCTCCCTTTGTAGCCAGTTCATGGAATCCATATCTATATAATAATGATAGTGATAATAGAAACTAAACTTATATAATGAGTATAAGAAACTAAATATAATTAAGAATTATATAAGCAATAAAATAGAAGTCATGATGATTAACAGCTGTCATGAGGATTAGAAAAGGTATCACAATAAGAAAAATAATAGTTTATGATCACTTACCGATTGAATACGGATTGAAATAAAGAAAATAATTTTTTTCAGATTTTTTTTGTAAAATTATAGATTTATTATGTATAAAATGAACATCTTTTATAAATAAGATATAAAATTTAAAATAAATTTGTATAGACTATAAAATCAAATCTCCTTCCATAACACCAGTTTAATTCTATTAAACAAGTTTTGACTTTTTAAAACAATAAAAGAGGATGGAAAAGCAAAGAATGATATAACTGCTTATTATAGATATATAGTTTTTTTTTAAATTTTTTTTTTTTTGTGTACCAAGCTTTTTTTATGTGCAGGATTTAGAAAAGAACCAAATTATAAGAGTCTATTGTACATAATATTGCTTTATATTTCTACAAAAAATTGTTTCCACTTCGAATCTGTGATCTTCAGATCATATGATATCAAATTACCAATTACATCAAAACTTCCTTCAATATAGATCTACAATTGTCACATTATAAAAAAAAAATCTAAAATTCAGAAAAGAAATGACCAAGATTTGTTTTGAAAATTCTCTCATGATTTTTTAAAATAAAGTATTGTTATAGATACACTAAATTGTGAGTATTCATTTGTTTTCTGAAAAGCCTTGCAATAGTATCTTAAGACTTGCAATCAAGCAGATAACCTACAAATAGTTCAAGCAGGCAACTTGCAAGCAACATCTAGCGATTACAAATTACAAACATGTCATCTAACATATGGAAAACATGCACACATGACACATGAAAATCATGCCACAAGACACACGGTGCGCATGCAGAAGGACACGTAACATTCATGCAAGGCGACGCGTGTCACAAAACTTGATTTGCATTGTGACACTGTTATGCTTTGATTTTCACAAATCATGATTATTGTATTTGATTAGAATTTCTTACCAAATATGACTTTTGTCAAACAAAGAAAGATAAATGTATATATATACACAAATGAAAATTGCTAATATGATGGTGTATGTATATACACATGAGTGAAATATACCAATAAGTAAATGTATACAAATGCTGAATTCATACAAATAATAGTTGTAACATATACTTGCTGATAACAAACAAAACAAAAGAAGTAATTGTGTATAATTGTTGAAAATATATAAATAATGTCTAAAAAAATAAAAAGGGTACAATAAACATTGATACGCTAAATTCATAGAATCGTATACAACATAATGTGAAATGTATTGATAGAAATACAAATCACAAAAAATATACAAAATAAATTATACAAATGCCTCAATTTCTTCACTATCATCTTGATCCATTGACTCAGATTTAACATCTTCTTCTTTAGTCGATGTTTTAAAAAATACATAAGTTGTTGCATCTTCACTAGGTCATTACAGTACTTGGATCTAATTTCTTGTTGATTAACTCCAGATTTAACAAGAGATCATGCAATTTCTTGGATCTTTTGAGTTAGACCCAAAGAAAAAGATGGGAAATAGTCCAACCTATGTATGTCTCATTTAGGGATTTAGTAGTCATACAAAATTCGATAATCCATACAAGTATGGAATACATTGTTGTTATATTAAGAGGTAATACACATGTACTGATATAAGAAATCAAGTTTTATTATTGGTCTGTCTAACCTATGTATGTCTCATTTAGGGATTTAGTAGCCATAGAAAAGACAATAATCAATATGGGTGTGGAATACATTGTTGTTAGGAGGTAATACACATGTACAGATATAAGAAACCAAGTTCTATTATTGGTCTATCCAACATATGTATGTCTCATTTAGAGATTTAGTAGCCATAGAAAAGTCAATAATTCATTCTTGGATCTAACTGCTTGGTCATTGCAGTGCTTGGATCTAATTTCTTGTTGATTAACTCTAGATTTAGCAAGAGATCCTATAATTTCTTGGATCTCTTGAGTTAGACCCAAAAAAAAGATGGAAAATCGTCCAAATTTTGGCCATGCATTTGTATACTTCGAGTAATTCTTTTGGAAGGAGTTTGTTCATCCATGATTTGTATGTATCTATAGAGATAACTGAAAAACTAAAAGAAATCAATGGGATATACAAATACAAATTAAAAAAAAATTGAAACCAACAAATGTTACATGAAATTGTGGGAGCATGATTTGAGAGGAAGTCACGAAATGTTTGAAATTTGAAATCTGATTGTGGTTTAGTGAATTAATGAAATAAATCAGTGAAACTATTAGAATGAGAGAGAAAAGACTACTTTGTATAATGGGGCAAAACTTGAAGATATAGCCGTCTATGCAGGATATACAAATCCGAAAGTGGGTTCCTAGCAACTCGGATGAAACATTAATGGTGAGCGGTAATTGTTTAAAACTATAGCTATGATAAATAATGAAGTTACGTATATTTGCTTAGTTGCTTAATTTACCCTTTTTTCGCCCAATCAAACCCTCACATAAAATGAGGCCAATAGAGTATGAAGTACATTATTCGTCAATTAACTCTTTGGTACGAGTCCTGAAAAAAATGAACTCTAAATATCGAATTGTTAAATGAAAATATTCTTATTGTTAATTGAATAACTAAAAAAGATACTTTCATCATTAGTCAAGTAACTAATATCCTCTTCCCTAGCACTTGCTGCAACTCGAAAGAAAAATGACTAATTTTCCCTTTTATTTATGGAAAAACTACATAATTAGACATACTTTACTATCATATATTCTATTATTATCTATATTTTTAAAATAATACGTATCTTACTACTAATTAAGGGTTTCATATGTATCATACACTTAGATACATGTATTTTTGTTACCAGATACACAAAAATAGGGAGAGAGGCGAGAGAGATTGAGAAGGGAAGCGAGTGAGATTCGTATGTATCCCAGATACATGCGAATCACACTAAATACACACTAGATACATGTACCTGAAATGATTCACATGTATTTGGGATACCAGATTGTAACACCTCGAACTTGGAAAAGAGGGAAAATGAAAATTTTGGGTTGCAGTCTGTACCTACGGTTGGTAGAAGCACCTACGGACCGTAGATGGCATCCGTAGGTGATGGAGAAATAATTTCTAAAATCAAGTCTCAAAAACTCTTTTTACGGTTCACCAGGACAGTTCGTCATTCCTTTTACGGGTCATGGATAGGTCTCGTAGGTGACTCCCAGACTTAGTGAAATTTTAAGGCCTTAAGTAGGTTTCTACGGTTGGTATGTGTGGTCTGTAAGTGGACCAACGGACCGTACATAGGTCCCGTCGTTGGAAGCTCAAATTTTATGGTCTCTGAATCTTTCTACAGTTGGCCAGGACTCTACGGACTGTCGATCCAAATTGTAGGTCGAGTCCGACAGTTATTTTGAAGAGTTTTTTGGTCTTTTTCTTAATCGTTTTAACCAAATACTACGTCGTTTTGCCTTCTATCCTAAGCCCTATATAATGATTTTCAACCCCAAATTACCCAATTCAATTAATTCTCCTAAATTCCTAAAAGTTGATCAAGTTCATCCTCTCAAATATTTCTCTCTCTAAAGCTTAAAGAAGAAGACTAGGGTTTCAAGTCAAGCCTCCAAATTCTCCATTGATTGTGGGCTTTTGACAGCAAGGTATGATAGTATTCACCTATGGAGTCCTTTCCTCCATAGGTTTCCTAAATTCTCTAATTTTACAAGTTAGTATCTCCAATTGAAATTAGGGTTTTATTTCATCTTCATGGATTCTTTTCAATTATGATCCAATTGATTGTTTTATTTCCTTTTATGCATGAATTGAAGTAATTACATATTTTTGAGTTGAATTCATATGAACCCATGCATGATCCATGATTTTAAACTATGAACTCATGATGAAGCTTTTAAACTATGATCCATGAATTTATGAGGATGCTTTATGAGTATATTTTATAGAAATTAAGTATGTTTTATGAAAGTAATGATTATAACTCAAGTAAGCTTATAGATGAAGGTATCTATATGTTCTATGAAGCTTGGCCACATGACATGAATGACATCTAGATTTGCCATCAATGCTTTTGGGCTATTTTTCGAAATTAGGTCTTGATTAGTATGGTAACCGGTTATGCCATCAATGATCATAGATCACGCTTTTAAAACTATTTCTATTAGTAGTATGACACTTCTAGTATGAAGTTATAATGACTATGGACCGTATAAAGCTATGATGAAAAGATCATGGATGGTGAAAGGTTTTCTCACGCATGGTCTAAGGAGCTATTCTAAATTACGTAAGCTTGAACAAGTCCATGGAAGGTGAAACGTCTATTCTAATGAACTCTAGCTTGGATTGGATACTTAATTGTGCCTTTCCATGGATAATAAGATGAACATGATTAATGACTAATTCTATGAAATATATGCTTAGCACCGAGTGGACAAGCGGTGAATACCCATGTCCCATAAACTATGTGCCACTATAGGATGATTGTCTTAGATAGACATTAGCTAGTGGATCCACTTTAGCTCAAGACTCATGGTCCTTACCTTGGCAAGTAGGACAACCCCTTTTCTGTGTGGGGCAGACACCTGATTCCATGTTATAGCCCACATGATCTATGTCGGTTAAGGCTAACTTTCCACAATAATGAACCAAGGGTTACTTTCTAAAAGTATCTCAATGTGGTTTAAAGATGTTTAGCTTGCATTGATCATTCTTATGCTTATGTTTTCTAACATGTAATTTTATGAATTAGCTTGGTCATTGCATGTCATATAAGGTCCCTTTTTACATGATTTTATAACTGTTATGCATTGCTATCATACTTGGTACATTTCATGTACTAACGCATACTTTTGCCTACATTGTTTCACTAATGTAGGATTCGACGCTTCTCCCTCCATTCGTGGCTAGACATTTCATTAGAGATTTGAAGACTTGGTGAGTCCTCATACTTCGAGGACGATGTCACTTTTATAGCTTTATGTTAATTCAGTTTTCAGACTTTGTAGGGGATATGTCCCAAATCCCTTCTGTTTATGTAGTAGATGGCTTATGGAGACTCATGTTTAGACTTCCGTTTTTTGTCAAACTTTTTTATATGGAAATGTTGATATTAAACTCTATTTAAATTCTACTATCTTGTAAGATGAATGTTGAGTGGCTTGTGTGGGGCCTTTCGGGGTCCTCTACGCCATGCCATGTCTAGGGTGTACTTTAGATCGTGATACAGATACATGGGAGAGTGACGAGCGAGATGGGAGAGAGGCGAGAGATGCAAGTGAGATTTGTTATTTATCTCAAATACATGCGATTCTACTTGGATACAATGTATCTAGAACAAATTACACCTAAATTTAATCTCATGTATCCGATAAACATGTATCTGGACATATCTTGAGGAACCAAAATCTGGTAAGATACGAAATATTGCAAATTAGAGTATATCTAAGTAATTAACTCCTAAACTAGTGAGATTTATGTAAATTCCCCTTTATTTATAGGGGATAAACAATAAAATCATATCATCTCAAATTATTTTATAATAAAAATAGTCATTTCTTATTTATCTAAATTAGAACAATCATTAATATCATAATGATGTTTTTGTGGCTAAACAAAATGGAATAGTTCATCATTTTTTGCCCAAAGAGAAGAACAAGGAATCTTGCATAAAGAAAAGAGGAAGAAAAGGGCATATGAGTCCAATGAATCACCGTCCAACATCGTGTCCCCACTGGACACTCTTTACGAAGAGCTTAGAGAGAGAAAAGAGAAAGAAAGTTGCTAACAAAACAAATGAGTAGTAGCTAAATTCTTCTGTATATATACAGCCAACTTTGTTCACTCTCTGCTTTTTTTTCTATTTTCATAATCCCAAGAAACAAAGAAGAACTTCATTTAGGTATACCCCATCTCTCTAATTTTGTATCTCTATCATGTATGATCTTGATTTTTCAAAAAAATTTCATTTGTATATGAGTGTAACATTGTTTTTTTGGAAATTTTGGACCTTTTGGTGTTGTTATGAACCTGATTCTTGGTTTAAAGTTTTGATCTTTGTTCAAGAGGATTATCATTTGATGGGTGTTTTCTTTAGCAGTTGCCTTTTGCCTTTAGTATCTCTATGATCTTGATTTTTCAATTTGGGTAGTTGTTCTTTTTATTTGTGTATGAGTGCAACATTTCCTTTTGGAAATTCTAGACTTTTGGGTGTTGTTATGAAGCTGATTCTTGGTTTCAAGTTTTGATCTTTGTTCAGGAGGATTATCATTTGATGGGTGTTTTCTTTAGCAGTTGCCTTTGCCTTTAGTATCTCTATGATCTTGATTTTTCAATTTGGGCAGTTCTTTTTATTTGTATATGAGTGTAACATTGTTTTTTGGAAATTCTGGACTTTTGGGTGTTGTTATGAAGCTGATTCTTGGTTTCAAGTTTTGATCTTTGTTCAGGAGGATTATCATTTGATGGGTGTTTTCTTTAGCAGTTGCCTTTGCCTTTAGTATCTCTATGTTCTTGATTTTACTGTGTTAAATTTGATGGTCGGTGGTGCTCTTTTTGTTTTTATGTTTTGCACCTTTCTTTTTGAAAATTCTGTGTAGTTATGCCCTCTTTTTGAAATTGGGGATAGGGAAGGGAAAATGGAAGAGGGTGGATAATCGAATTTTCACGAACAAGGTGAAAGTTCAGGTAGTTAACCAACTCAGCGACTGAGATTTCCCGAGGCCTTTTCTTTAATTTCCTTTTCATTGATGTATATTCATTTCTTAATCTGCTACAAAAAGTATGGTTTGATGGGTATTTTGTTTAGGGGTTGACTTGGATTTTAGACTTGTAGGTGGTTTTTATTGTATTGTGAATGTAAGATAAGCAGGATTCGGATCACGGTGTATTCAGGATTTAAATTTTATAGGTTCATTCTTTAAGAGTTTTAGCATTGGACCTATTATATTTTCAAAATTATGGGTTTCATATGTTGTAATTTTGGTAAATTCTCGCACATAAATTTATGTTTTGCGTCAAAAGTACCAGGTTTAGATGAGCCTGATGCGATAAGGTTGGATCTGCCCCTGCTTCTGACTTGTACGCCAGATTAAGAATCTGATTTCCATTGGGGTTAGGCTGTTTGGTTGAAAGATGGGTTAGTCTCGGTATGCAAAAGGTGGTTCCTGGTAAATCAAGGGGGTAAATGAATAAAATGGTGAATATAAGTTTAATCGT
This sequence comes from Solanum appendiculatum, assembly GCA_018342035.1. NCBI lineage: Eukaryota > Viridiplantae > Streptophyta > Magnoliopsida > Solanales > Solanaceae > Solanum > Solanum appendiculatum. Next base: position 582,216 of record JAGDQO010000158.1, on the reverse strand, counting down.
GTAGCTATCATGATTTTGTCCTTTTATCTCCTTTGTCAATTGTTGTGTAAGCATTGAGAATGCTTTTTTAACTTTTACTTGGTGTGTTGAATTGAAATGTTGTGATGTTGCTTTGCTCACTTTGATTGTTTATCAAAATCCAAGAGGTAAAAAATACCTGGTACAAATCGTCATTAATTGCTTTGCACATTTTTACTAATGTACTTGTCATCTATGCAAAATGTCGAACTGTAATTAATTGTGGAAGCTATCAAGTATTAGGAAACCTATTCATATTTTGAACGAGGAAATGGGATCGGAGGGGCCAAAATCTGTGACCATTCATGTCACGGGGTTCAAGAAATTTCATGGTGTTGCTCAGAATCCTACGGAGACAGCAGTTAACAACTTGAAAGACTATGTTGAAAAGAAAGGATTACCTGCTGGTGTGACCTTGGGTTGCTGTACTGTTCTTGAAACAGCTGGAGAGGGTGGACTTCCGGCATTGTGGAAAGTCATAGAGGAGTCCTCTTCAGGGAACAGTTCAAATAATGGACAAGTCATATGGGTTAGTTCTGCCGAGACAAACCTTCTTCTTTACCTAATTTGTGTGGATTCATGTTTGCTCTTTAAACTGTCTTGTGCAGCAAATTGCTGGAATGATACACAAATTATGCACATTAATGTAACATGAATTGCTGGATGTGTGGTTCTCTTTTTTCTGATTGTTTCTATTTTATTTACTGTCTCTGAATTTTAGATATTTTGATGGGTAAATGTTGTAGCGAGCTAATGATCATACTCCTATAGTCCAACAGAGACAAAAACACACCAATTGATTTCTTCCCATCTGTTACCTGATACCTATTGCTGGTGGGAGGTGGCAGGTATCCCGTGGAATTAGTCGAGGTGTGCGCAAGCTGGCCCGACACCATGGTTATAAAAAAAAAAGATCATACTCCTATAGTACCAGATTGAGAGCTTTTTGTCCTGTCCTGGTTGCAGCACAGAGCATTCTGTGGCTAATCTAATATCAAACTCCACATATGCCAATATAAAATGAATAGGGTACAGGCCTACAGGGAGAAAAGACATAATGAACTCAATAATCATCTGCGTTAATTTTTTTGAGCGACTGATATGAGTTGGGAGTCCCAAAGGGAACTAGTTAGGCCCATTACCACCTCATACATAAAAGTAAAATCATACAAACTGATGCCAACTTGTGACCACAAGACTAGCAATTGAGTATTTGGATTGAGAGTGCATGACTGAAGAAAAGAGAAGGCCAAAACATGACCAGTGTTGCTGCCTACCTTTGTAGCTAATTGCTTTTTTTCTCAATAGTTAGCTACCAATCTATGTGGGATATCAGGATAAATAACCATTATTCGTAATTCTAGCATGTCGACTTTAAACCAAAAAATTGGTGGTACATTTCAGGTCTTTAGTATGCAAACAGCAGGAGAAGACACTCTTTGTGTCAGTGTTTGTGAAGACACTTGATTGGATTTCTCTTCGGAAATTCTAGCCATATAGCTGCTTACATAGATAACTAGTTTAAGGTTTTGAGATCAATGATTATTGAGAGAACATGTGAACTTTGAGTATTGAAGAGAGAGTTTATCATGTGATGCTACTACTCAAGTTTTGTTTGGCGGCCTTGCATTCTGTGCCTGTTCCTATTCTCCTCCCCTTGCACACACACACACTTGGAGTGCTTGGATGAAAATAAGTTGTGCTGCTGATATAGAAGTCCTGTGTTATCTGTTCAGCTTCACCTTGGGGTAAACAGCGGAGCAACGAAGTTTGCAATTGAGAGGCTGGCAGTAAATGAAGCCACATTTCGTTGTGCTGATGAGCTTGGTTGGCAACCTCAGGTAAGGTGTTTCATCTCTTGACCGAGATGAGTTAACCTGATATTTCATTACGCTAATATTCTTATTGATTTTCCACAGCGATTGCCTATTGTTCCGGAAGATGGAGGAATCAATCGAATACGAAAGGTCTCTTCTATTCTTCATATCATACTTAATCTGCTTATGTATATTAGATGAAGAAGTAAAGTGCTTCTTTATCCAATAGCAAAGTTTAATTTTGTTTACTTAATCAGTTTCCCCCTTAAGTTCTTTGTCTGTATTCCCTCGTTTTCCTTGTGAACTGATCTATTGTTTTTTGTGTGGTTGAAGACGTCTTGCTCTGCTGAGTCAATCCTGGAGTTCTTAAAGAAGAAAGGGTTTGATGTGACAATGTCCGACGATGCAGGTCGTTTTGTGTGCAATTATGTGTATTACCATTCTCTCCGATTCGCAGAGGAAAAAGGTCACAAGTGTCTGTTTGTCCATGTTCCTACCTTTAATAGGGTGAATGAAGAGAAACAAATGGAATTTGTAGCTGCTCTGCTGGAGGCTATTGCATCAACTTGTTGAATATCAGTACAGTTGGCATCAAATGGAATTCATAGTTTCAAAACTCTGTTGTTTAATTATGTAATTCTGATTTACTTGTAAATAGATTCCCCATGTGCAATGAGCATCAATTGTTCATGTTTCCTTTGAAATTCTTGGGTTTGTGATATGAACTCTGTTGACTTTTAATTGAAGTTTTAAGCAAAATTAATTGCAATTCAGTAGGCATTTGGTCATAGATATTTTTTACTTCACTAGTTTTGCTTGGTTATACTTTTTGCTAGGGATGGCAATGGGACAGGTGCAGGGCTTGTTGAAATAAAATTTTCTAACCTAATGCAGGGGGTTGAAGTATTTTTTGAATTCTAAACCTAAAAATAAAAATATCACAGGCATAAGCAATTCTATTAGCTTCTGGGAATACAATTACGAACTAGTATATGGTCATATACAAAATCTTTGCTCTTAAGATTACTGGGCATTGAAACATGCCTACTAAATTCTTAAATTTACGAATATGTAAATAGCAAAGTAAATAAAAAGACCAAAAAATACTTGTGCCGGGGTGGGGCTGCTACAAAAGAAGAGCTAAGTCCTTCAACTTGGCGTTTTCGTACTATTGTTGTACCTTTTACTCCTAATTCTCAGTTCACCTTGCACGGAGAGAAAATGCAAACAGGAAGTCGAACAAAATGAAAAGGGGACTGCAAGACTTTAACCATTAACAAATATGAAAGCTAGACTTTGTTTACAAATTTATGACAATATACCTAATCAAACAGCAATTACATATATTCGACCATTGTATTACACAGCCATTACAAAAAACCCTAAGGAAACACAAAATGCTTTCAACAAGATATTCATAACCACACTGACATGACAAGGAAAAATAACTAGATAAAACTCCGCCTGCATCCAGGATCAACTCACAATAACAAATCTGCATCACATTAAGCCTGTAAAAAGAGGTTGAGAAAATTAGAGGCAACTTATGAATCCCCTTACCCCACCCAAAAATTAACGACACCACATATTCCAACAGCTTTGATAAATTATGGTATAACTACCTTGTTAGCAATGTTGTTAGAGAGCCAATCAAGTCCCTCATAAAGCCCCTCTCCAGAAGTTGCACAAGTGCTCTGGATGTACCTGATACAGAAAAGACCCAATTTAGAAACTCCTCAAAAGTAAGCAAAGCAGTGAGGTCTTCAAAAATAAGCAAATCATTCACAAGCACTAGCAAAGTGCTTACCAGTGACGCTGCCTGAGGGAATGCAGTCCAAGCTTATCAGTTATTTCAGCAGCATTCATTGCATTAGGAAGATCTTGTTTGTTAGCAAAAACTAGAAGCACGGCATCCCGAAGTTCATCCTGGAACAGACAATAAATGAGTCAACAGGTCATTCAAAAAAGTTTAACTGAAAGATCCCCATGTTTATCTTGCACTGTGGCTACAAAATCAGAACATAGAGAATAATGGTTCGTATGATCTGTAAGTAGCAAAGTAGGTGGTTTTCTCATAGATTGCTACCTTCCCTACTGCCCCTCGCCTATTTTGTCTGTGTTCTTATACAAAAAATAGAAAGGACCGGAACATGCAATTTGGTGATGGAAGTACAGTGAGAAAAGTCAACTATTCTGACATTTACTTAAATCGCAAGTTGAAGAAAAACTTCTCTCTTCAGTCTTCCCACACTCATTCTTCCAAATAACTTCTAGATATATTACCAACTTATTAATGGTGAATCTGAAATACTAGAAGAAAACAAGTTGATGAATCAGTTCAGCTTATATTAGTCTATTATTTGTTAAAGAAAATTTAAGTACATTTACAGTCAACATCTCTACTTGAACTCAAAATAAGCACATAAATTCAAGCTATACAGCTCAAATGTTTTAAATGCCACATGTTTACTTTCTGGAAACAATAATAGCCCTGCACAAAGTATGGACAAGAATCATTACCTCGTTCAACATCCTATGCAACTCATCTCTTGCTTCTACAACACGGTCTCTATCATTGCTATCAACCACAAAAATGAGACCTTGAGTGTTCTGGAAGTAGTGCCTCCACAATGGACGGATCTGCCAAAAGCGAACGACAAATGAGGTTAGAGCTATCAGATAATTATTCAGAAGCTTCATTCCATGCGGAGTGGTAAGCCTTATTTTCAGCATATAGTATATACAAGGGCCAGGCCTATGGAGAACATACAGCCTGGGAAAAAAGATTATACCTTGTCCTGACCCCCGACATCCCAAACAGTGAAGCTGATGTTCTTGTACTCAACAGTCTCAACATTGAAACCTGAAAATTGTCGATTATTAATAATAGCTCATTGAAGCAGTAAGGTATTATTTGCACAAGAGTGTACATTTTCCATAAACTGACAAGTATCTCTTGGAACAAGTTATCTTTTCAATACTCAGCAAGAAAATACAGTGATATAACAAATGCCATTAGCTAATAATTTAGTATCATAGAAATTATCATACAGAACATTATAAATCTGCATGACAAACTGTCACTTATAAAACCTTGAGAAGTTCAAGACCACCACTTTGCTAAGACTACTCACCATAAAGAACCAAAGCAGAGAGAGGCAGACAGTAGGAAGGATATGATATAACCAACTAATCATTTGCAGCAACCGACACCAGGAAGAAGGATTTATAGTACTGCCTACCACCATTCCGATTCTTTATTTATCAAAATAACAAGTAGGTTAATCTTTTTGACTGATGAGTTGCACATAGTGCCAAGACAGGGCAGTTCAAGTGGAAAACTTAATGCACCTCCAGCTGTAGTTGGGGGGTTCAAGTCACCACAAGAAAGTGGGGACAGGCCACTAATGACTCCTAGGGAGAGGGATCGAGGGTGGATAGATATGGTTTACCAATAAATAAATAAAAAACTGCACAGCATAAGTTGACCCTCACGATAAGGTCTGGTTCTAATACATATCATGCAACATGCCTAATAACATACACAAGCAGAGACCAAGTCAAAGTAATAAAGTATAAATGCTATGCCTAACCAGTGCATATGGGGAGGGAACAGGCAAAAGTCATGTTTCATGCCTTACAACCAAATTGTAAATGCAGAGATCATTACGGCAAGAACTTTGCTGCTGTATTCAGCGATCTACATACCAATGGTAGGAATAGTAGTCACAATCTCTCCCAGCTTCAACTTGTACAATATGGTGGTCTTACCAGCTGCATCAAGACCAACCATTAGAATGCGCATTTCCTTCTTGGCGAAAAGCCGACTGAAGAGCTTGGTGAATGTGAGCCCCATTCTGCTTCCTTGATGATGATCCCTACACCACAAAATTACATAATTAAATCATACAGCTGAAATCCATAATTGCCTTCAAAATTCAGATCCATATGCTGATTCATACCAAGTTGCAGCTATTCTAACATGGATCTGAATGACAAAGCAAAACGATCACATTGATTAGCAAAACCAACTTTTTAAAAACTAAAATTCAAAATTTCATGATACAAACCACTACACATTACAATTTTCACAGAGATCGAAGCACTACAATGTCTCTCAACTAAGAACACAAATTAACACCAACAATGAAACAAGAAAAACACATCTGCAGCTACCAACCGCTTAATCTGAGATAGATAACCTCAAATCAAATGTAGCAGAAACATCTCTACGAAATTGAATTTCAACATGACATTGAATACATTCTAGCATAAAATCAATCAGAGACATTCTCAAATCCAAACAAAACAATTTTCAATATACCGAAGCAGTACAAATGACTCATTCTCCAGATCATAGCATAAAAACACAAATTTACACAAAAACTGAAACAAAAAAACGCATCAACAGCTACAAATCCATAAATCTGATAAGGAAAACCTAAAATCACACAAATACCAGCCGCGCACCGTAAATGCAGCAAAAATTCCTCCACGGAAACTGAATATCAACATTAATCAAACACAATCACATCCTAGCCTAAAATCAACCTCAAATCCATACAAATAACGATTCCAATACCAAAAATTATGAAGATTTACCTGAAAAGAGCCTTTTGGAGGAGGGATCTATTGAGAGAGAAACCTGAGATTAACGCTGAAATATGTAAAGAGCGTAAAATTGATGCAATAAATAAAGGAAGTTGAGATCTTTTTAATGTCACCAAAATGGCATTACGGGTTTCGTAAAATTACGAGAATGCCACTCGATTCCAATGGTGGGTGCGTTTTCCTGTTCCACCGTCAATCTGTTTCATGTACGTTGGCAAATGCAATCAGATACTGCCACGTATATTTCTTCAATTTCTGGTAAAATTAGGGGGATTATTAATTTAATTAATACGTTTTTATATTTAGTTTTGATTTTCTCTCGTAAAATTATACGTACATTTAACACATGTTATACAACTTTAAAATGACTTCAACAATCTAAACTCTTTGATTATTTACATATTAATATGATGTAGATTGTTACTTTATTTGTGTAGTTTGTTTACTTTGTAATTTACTAAATGGAAGATGAATTATTTTTCATGGTGGGTTAATGAATAAAGTAATTAATTAGTATATACTTATGTTTTATTAAACAAAGAAATCAATGTTATTAAGCAAATGGAAAACTAGGAAAGGAAAATGTCAATGAAGCCTTAGTTAGCTTCCTTTGCTACAAAGATTTTGAATCAATCGACATCATTAGTAATTGTCTATCAACAAAATTATGATTAAAATAAAATAAAATAAAATAAAGAAGCACCTCACCTTAAGAAAGGAAAAAAAACTATATCAACAGTCAAAGATTGCATCATGTGGTGGGATGAATATGATCTCCCAACGTTAACGAGAGTTACGTTCCTAGAATTTTAGGTAGGGAGCTAGAGAACTTCCCTTTAAATGTGTCTTACACGACATGAGTCTGGATTAATTGGGTCAGTGGATATCGAATACACAAGTGGTACAACTTTCATTCTCAAATCCGAAGCTTCTATGAAGAAGTACAAACTTTTCAACTCCTCATGTTGAATTGCTGTTGGACCAAATAAAAAGTCAAATAACAACATTATTTCAGTTACAACATTCTCAGTCTTGTAGGTACAATATTTTGATACGACAAGTACACCTTAATCCCTAGCAAGTTGAGGTTGACTATATGAATCTTCAAATATAGTCGCTCCACTTGGACTTATTTTAGGAAATTTTATTATTATGATATAAATGAATTCACTAACAGATTACAAACAACAACAGCAACAACAACAATGGAAATCAAGGTAGCCGGGGAAACTTAGAGAAATCTGGTCGTCTACGTTCGTTATATGCACTCTTGCCTTCATTGCCTTCTTCAGTTCCATAAAATAGAAGAGTGGCATCTCCTCCCATGCCCTGACATAATTTTAAAGAAAGAAAATGTTTGCATCATAACTATTTGTCATTTCGCGACATATATTTGGATACTCAGAGAATACTTTGCTCAGACTTGATCCCCTTGTGTAGGAGTTCGAGTCCTGAGCTTGCTCTAATATGAGAACATTTTGGAATATAATGGGAAAGTGAAATGTACCTGAAGTCCAGCATGTCCATCATCAACTGCATTGAGAGCTGATTTTAGCACTCGTATCGCTGTAGGACTATTTCTTAAGATCTCTCTGCACCACTTTATTGTTTCTGGCTCCAACTTATCTAACTATCAAAGGAAACAACACATTACATTATAAAACTCTCAAGTCATTTCTTTTAATAGAGGGATTTATAAAACCTCTCTAAGCTTAAGGCGACCGACATATTTGATGCAACAGTACACTTGAGTATGTTGTGGTAACAGATTCTAAGCACTTCAAATTCTTGTAAACCAGAAACTCTAGGAAATTGAAATGCTAAGTTTTATTAAATTGATTCTCTATGGTTGTTAGCTCTTATGGTTAACGATGTAGAATCAGTCGATATACTCACTGGAACAACAGTATTCACAAGTCCCATTTTCTCTGCTTCAGAGGCTGTGTAGAACCTTGTCAAAAACCACATTTCACGAGCTTTCTTCGGTCCAACCTATTCAGCCAGCAAAATATCAAACCAATATAATCGAAGATCACTTAATTATAAACCAGATACACTTTGCTTGTGTTTACACCAATATTTGATCAAGAAGTTCAATTAACATGAAAAGAGATTAGCTACAATCAGTTATCCGTAAAGATGTATCTTAATGAAAAGAACCAAGACAAGACGCTCACCAAACGGGACATAATTGAACTTCCATAACCAGCATCAAAACTTCCTACCTGCAATTTGCAAAAGAATCAGATTTCATGCATGAATCCTTGTATGGAATCAAATTTAACTTTTACTCAGATTCTTTGTCCAAACACAAAGGAACAAGAATAATAGTATAGTCAAGAAGGCTATAGAATAAGAACAATAATAGACTTTGTAAATAAGGTGAGATATTCGGTCAACATAGAACATCGCCTTTATTCCAAACAGTACTTAAAAACATGCTCTACAGGTACTTGAATATATGCTCATTTACTAATTTACTAATAAAATGTGTTTTCAAGTACACATGTAAAAGGATGTCACCGATGAAAGCACCTTTGGGCCAGTCTGACCAAATATAGCATTGTCTGCTGCAATCGTTAGATCGCAAACCATATGCAAAATGTGTCCTCCACCAACAGCATAACCTGCAACCTTAGTTGCAACAAAAGGAAAAGAGACAATTCAAAGATAATCGAATTACGTGATATACAAGGACACATATTTAAAGCACTTAATGAAGAAAAGAGAGCCTTACCATTGCAATTACTGGTTTTGGTAGACGACGAATTTGCACCTATGTAGAAAGGAAGAAGAATAAGGTAAAGTTAAAGAGTACACCAACTATAGCTAAGAACTAGACACATCAAAAAATTATATCAGTTTCAATGAACTACCTATCTTAACGCAAAAAGTCGTCTGAAACGACTTCAAAGAACATGACAGATAACTCTACGTACCTGTAAATCTAAAACATTGAGGCGACCAAAACTTTCAAAATCAGCATAACCTTCCTTACTTCTCAATGCCTGATCACCACCACTACAAAATGCCTTCGTCCCCTGCATCAAGTCATACTTGAGAACAACGCACGTGGCACAGCGAAATGATACAATCTACTGAGTTAAACAAAGATATCTAGAAACCATCGCCACAAGGGTTTAGTTCTAGTCAACAACAAATTCCATTAACTATTTTTATACTCCTACAACATCTCATTTTTTAGTGATAGTCTTGAATGGAACAGAACCACTAGGAGCTCAACTACAAGCTGGTTCGGCGTAAATACACAAAGAAGGCCGTGCATTAAAACTCAGCCATTCATTTCCTTCATCAAGTATTAACACATGGTTGCTGGAAGCCTGGAAGAGTGGAAGTAGATATTTGCAAGTATGAGAAGTTGATAGCTTGGACCTAAAGTTCACTTCCTTCGTATTTTAAATTGACATCACTTCAATTATATGATATTTCTGTAGGAAACTTACCTTTCCTGTGAAAATGATGACTCCCACTGAACCATCATCCCTGGCATCATTAAATGCGCGAATAAGCTCCTTGATTGTGTGTGGTCGAAAAGCATTTCTTCTATCCGGTCTATTGATGGTTATCTGCAAGAGGAGGGTCATCTAATGCAATATGCTTTACATAATATAGCAGAGAAATACAGAATCATCTACCATTTAGCTTTTTGTTATCCATTATCTGTTAGGACCGAAAAAATTACGGTGTCATGCGGAAGCTAGCAAAGGAAACCTCGAAAGACCATGAGTAATTAGAAGACAAACGAGAAATATACCAAAAGACACAAAGATTTAACGTGGTTCGGTCAATCGACCTACGTCCACAAAAGAGATGCGCAATTCAATATATAAATATGAGAGTACAAAATACAGAGAGAAACAACCTCAACCAATTCACTTGGGAGGTTCACACAAGTGAAAATGTTTCACTTGTGTCCCACAAATTCTCCCCCTAACCAAAAATCTCAAATCCCCTAGGACTACATTGTGAATGTTAATTAAGTTAGAAGGAACAAACCTCTATTTATAGAGTCCTAGACCTTTTCCTACCAGAAAAGGACTAGCCAATCCTAAACCTTTTCCTAAAAGGAAAACCTATTTATGGTAAGAAACTCAGGGCAATTAATACCCAACATTATCATGTTACAAATGCAAACACTCATCCTTGATGTCTTTGTTATAGCCAAATTGAGAATCATCACATAAACCCCATGGAGCTCAAGACATGGTTTTTGCACTAGACTAAACTCAAGCTTTGAGTTACGACCAGGCATCTAAAAAATAATACTCAATTTCAGCTAAATAGCTTCAGTTTACTAACTTTCCCACCTTAAATGAACCAAAAATATCTCATTTTAACATTCTTGAAGCACATTATTCAATTTTCTTTATGAACCATTGCAAAGGGTGTTCACAAATCAAGCATAACATATATTCAAACTTAACCTCGGCTCACAAATAACCACTCCAACTTTGAGAGTACAAAATGATCATCTAAACATCTCTCAATTGGCAACTAAACATTCCAACTCATGGACACCCGACGACATTGACGTGACACACAAAATGTGAGTGTTTAACTTAACACAACAGAGACAAATTGAGGTGTCTAAATGTACATACTCAAAGTTGGAGGTTTAAGCTGAAGCGAACATTACTCATTCCATTCTAATTTATACAAGTCACTTTTCTTTTTAGTCCGACCCAAAAAGAATGACACATTTTTATATTTAATAACAATTTAACTTCAAAATCCCCATTTTACCCTGAATAAAATGATCTATAGCTACACAAACATCTGTTATTTATTTTAGATCACAAGGTTTAAACTTTGTGCAAATCAAACTACACCACATAAGTTCGAAAAAAAAATTAAAAATTCCACATAAAAGGGTAAAGATTGTAAGAACTAACCTTAGCAATGGGCTCACCAACAGCTTTCTCATAAATGATATCAGTAAACACCTTGCCAGATTCATCATCAGAAGGAATAAGTCTCCAAACAGGTTCATGATTAGGTACTTCACCATGAATTTTATGGTAATTATCATTCATAGAAGAAGAGCTACAATTGGAAGATCCAATTGAAGAAACAACATTTTGAGCTAAAGGAATTGGCAATAAATGGTTTGCAACTGATGCCACTCTTCTACTCATAATGTTAAGATCCTCCTCTGACATTCTTGGTAATTAATGAAAAAATGCTGTTATTTTTCAAGGTGAGTAATTTTGTGTTGTGTTATGGAGTGACAATAATTAATATATGATGAGTTGAAGTAGGTGTTTTTGATTTATTTGGATAAGATGAGATAAGATATGCTATATTATAGGGTTTTGATATTGGAACTTATGGGGCCAAAAAGATGGTAGAAATCCAATGTGTAATCATTTTGCTTGTCAATGCCCATTGGAGTTTGGCAATACTATTCATAGCTAGATACTTTAACAACGTTGTTTTAAGTAATTATGAACAGTTTGAATTAGGTTATTTTTAGAAAATATTTATTATTTATAGCTACATAATTTTAATTAGGGGTGGCAATTTTAGTCATATAAGGTGAAAGGATCCATTTAATCTATATTTATTTAAATGAATCACTCATATTTTTTAAATGGGTAATATGAGCTAATATATGGTAAGAGCTCATACAAATATGGACAAAATGAATAAAATATGAAAATTCATATAGACTCATAGATCCACTCATTGTAAAAAATTCTTAATTGCACTTAAAAAATTATAAATTTATTTATTTTTTAAAAATAAACATTAGGGGCTGCGGGTGGAGGTGCGAGGGGCTTAAAATTTTGTTTTTTTTTTAAAATGAAAAATTGTGGGTGGGTGGGGGTAGGGTGAACGTTGGGGAGGGGGGAGTATGAAAAAAGTTTAACTTTTTTTTGAAATCTTTGATTTTTTTTTTAAAAAAATAGGGGGTCCGGGTGGAAGTGGGGGGAGGGAGGTCCGGGTGGGGTAGCATGGGCGTGGGGAGAATTTTTTTCCTTCTGTAAATTATTTTTAAAAAAAATAAAAAATTGGTGGTGGCGTGGGGTAGCGTAGGGGCATGGGTGAGGGATGGGTAGGGTGGAAAATTTTTATTTAAAAATTGGGGATAGTAGAAGTGGAGAACTGGAGGTGGGGTACGGAGGTAGAAAAAATTACTAAAATTTTTTTTGTATGAAAAAATAATTATTTAGGAGTAGGGTGGGGGTAGAGGTTAGGTATTAACAATTTAGCTTTGGCTTAATATTTTTTGGCTTTAGGAGATTAAAATGAGTTAAAACCATTTTATCCAAATCATATTTGACTAAGAGCATGTTTGACATTGTTGTTGGTAGGTCAAAAATACTTCTTCTTTTTTGAGAAAAAAATATTTTTTTTTGAAAAATTAAATGTTTGGCGAACCCTTAAAAGTGTTTTTTAAATAGAAGTAGAAGCAACTTTTCTGCTGGGAAGAAGCTAAAAAAATTCTGCTTCTTAAAAAAACACAAGCAGAAAATTATTTTTTTGAAGACTAAAATATCTCTTACACTTATATATATTTATTAATATATATTTTATTAATTAATTAACATATCTCATAAGTTTGGTTAAGTTTCATTCAAGAATTTTATTTTTTATTTTTTATTTTTATATGATAAACCTTTTATTTTATTTTATGTTTGTATATTATTATTTATATTTTATATATTATTTTACATATTATTAGAAATAGGTAACAACAATATTTTTGCAGAATTTAAAAAAAAAAGAGAAAAAAAATTATATTTTTCATATGTAATGATTTAAATTGTGGAATGGTTTTTAAATTTATTTTGCTTGATATTTTTAATTATATTTAAATCATCAAGTTAATATTTTATTTATTTATTTATTTATCTATGTATAATATTGATTAAAAATTTGAATATGCACATTTTAATTTAATTAAAATAAAAATTTAATCAAAGTTTTGTATTAGATATTTAAAATAGTTTCTCTCTATAAAATAATCTTAATATTAAAAACACATTGATACTTGCCCTTTTTTCGTAATTTGACTCTTAAAAACACTCTTTTTTTTTAAATTAGTGAAACACAAATTCCTTATCAAAATCACTTTTCAAATGAATTTGCTAAACACAAATTATTATTTTTGAAAAGCGCTTTTCAGGAAAGTTATTTTAAAAAAACACTTATAAAAATAGGCAGTTTTTAGCAGCAAGCCAAACAGACTCAATCTATATTTACCCATATTTTATATAGATGGATTGTAATCCAATCCATTTTGGCTAAGTCCATCAAAATCCGATCCAATCCAACCATTTGTCACCTCTAATTTTAATACATCGCTTAATACAATTTAAAATACTTATAATACATCTATATTGCATACAAAAATTATTTTTATACATAGTGTAATACATATAAATTACATACACGATTCGTTTTTAATATATAGTGTAGGCTTTGTTTTTTTTTTTACCAAACCAAGTATAATACATATATATTACATATATAATTCACTTTTAATACATATTATAGTGGATATAAATGATAAATATTTTCTAAATATGGTATATCTAGGCAGTAAATATAAAATATGTTTAAAAATAATAAATATTTTATAAAAAGTACTCAAAAAGCTAATTATCCCTTTAAATTATTTTGAACCCAACTAGGACCGTCTCGATCATAAGGTCACTAAAATAATGGCTTGAAGCCCATTTTTTTCTAAAGATGTGTTCTATACATATTATTTTTAAAAATTAATCCTATGTATTGTTAGATTTGAATGAATTTTTTGGGGAGAAAGTATAATGAATTTTTAACTTTTAATATGGGTAGCTTGAAATAATTGAAAAATGAAACAATTTTTAGGTAATTATAGTTTTTTTAAAAAAAATTAAAGCAGCCTTCAAGTCATTTATTCAAAATAATAAAAAAGTGGTAATTATAAACCATTTTGTTGCGTCATTTATATCCTAATAACAAATAACATGGACCCATATTTTTCTATGTTTACTTTTTTTCATTCTCTCTTTCACTACTGTTATTAATTATTATTAGATATTTTGAAATATGACCAACCCTCCTACATTTTGTAAAACTACTGTTATTTGCTTACAAAAAGTTCAAAATTTTCTTAGTATTTTTAAAAATTTCAAGCATTACAACAACTAATCATTATATTAAAGCAACACAATATTATTTTGATGTTATTATACCAACTTACCAAATCTTTGAGCTAATTTTGTTATTTTAATTTTATATCATTTTTTTTCATCGAAATTTGTCACTATTAATATTCTTACTTCGTAAGTATATATTATTATTTTAGTTACTACTAGAATCTATTTAATTAAAATATGTCAACTAGAAAATATAATTTCGCATCTAAATAAAATTAGAATAGTACCATTTTAAAAAAAATAATACTTAGGGTGTCTTTATGAATTTCGCTTTAGGCCCCTAATCTCATTGAGACGGCTCTGAACCCAACCTATAATATTCTGGGCAAATTAGGCTAGTTACCTACATTTAGGTTCATTTTAACTGTCCTAATTCAATATAACTAATCTCATCATAATTTATATTCAAACCAAAAACTCCTTATACATAACCTCTCCAATTTCTTTCATAATCTGATGTTAGTAGGCCAAACCCTAGTCTTCTTTCTCTTCTCTTGATTAGCAACTTATAAATAAATTAATTAGGGTTATGGTAGAATTCCCAAGCTACAACCATGGCTACCATTCTTTGAGAAAGTTTTCTAACTTTAAAGAAAACACGTTTTAGACTTTACTGAATAGTTGTCCCTTGATTGTCTGTTTCATCCTTGAGTATTGTTTCGGGTTGGAAGAGATTGAGCTGTCAAATCTTCAAAAGATCAAGTCAATTTCAATTAAGATATTTAAGAACAAGCATGTTAAAATTGAAGCACCAACTCTAGAACATTTGTTTTTCTTGGATTTTCTCAATGAGTATCCTATGTTGGATAATATTGATGCTCCAAATTTGGTATCACCAGAGTATATAAGAAATTGAATTCCTAAAACTTTTGTAGATGCTAATTTGCAATGGAGTTGTCATCCTACGAGATTCATCCTTAGCTTAACTAGTAAAACGATTGCACGTTTCATGAATTGTATAATGTTTATGAAGAGTTTGAGTCATTCTACTTCTCGTGGAAGCAAAGCTTTTGCATAGTCAACTAAAAGAAGTAAAGCCTACAAATAACCTCAAAAGAGTAGTAATAGCAGTAGAATTAGTGACTTTTGATTTTGAAAAAGGAAAGAAGCTAAAAGGCAAGATTCAGTTTTATATTGAGGTCAGTGATGCATATTCCTTTCTTCTTGAGCACTAGCTTAAGAGCAAACTTCATGCTCTAATCTCTATGGAGAAAAATGTGATTATGAAAGTTGAATATTTGTTCATGGTTGACAATACATTTTAAAATAATTGTTAAAAACAATAACAAAGCAAATAATGTAGTAGAATTAGGAGACTCTGCAAGTTTACTTTCATGCCTACTCCCTTTTTTATTTATGTTTTTATTGATCTTATTGTTGGGTATTAATTGCCCTGAGTTTTTTTTTTTTACCATAAATAGGTTTTTCTTTTAGGAAAAGATTTTGGATTTGCTAGTCCTTTTCTTGTAGGAAAAGGTTTAGGTCTCTATAAATAGAGGCTTGTTCCTTCTACCTTAATTAGCATTCACAATATAGTCCTTGGGGTTTTGAGAGTTTTGGTTAGGGGGACCGAATGAATTGGTTGAGGTTATTTCTCTTTGTATTTTGTACCCTCATGTTTATATAGTGAATTGTTCATCTCCTTTGTGGATGTAGGTCGGTTGATTGAACCACGTTAAGTCTTTGTGTCTTATGGTATATTTCTCGTCTGTCTTCTTACTCATGGTCTATCGAGGTTTGCTTTGTTAGTTTCCCCATGACACCTGATTATTTCGATCCTAACACTTATTCCTTTTACATTTGCAATGTACAACAAGTTATAGAGGATGTTTGAACAGTGTATTATTCTTCTCCCATTAATTAAAATTATAGTTGCACATGAAGCAATACTTTGGAAAATATGACCTGGGAATTTACAAATGATGAAATAGGACCTAGTGGTCAATGAGTGGATTGACAATCGTGAAGTCTCAGGTTCAAGTTCCAACGGAGACAAAAAGACAGTAGGTGATCTCTTCCCATATATTGTAGCCTTGGTGGACAGAGTTACCTACTACTTGTTGCTGGTGGGAGGTAGCACGTATTATGTGGAATTAGTCGAGGTGCGCACAAGGTTGTTGAGACACTACGATTATTAAAAATCGATTAAAAAATTGACTAATAAAACAATCAGAAGTTCAAATAGAACTGAATGTGATAATTATGCAGTCTAAAGTGTGAAGACTGGGAAGCTTGTTGCTCATATCTACAATTTTTGACATTATCTTCCTTTTTGTTAATTTTACTTAGATAAGTCCTAAAACCCTTGATTTAAATTCCAAAGCAGAAAACATTGAGTGTGCCACACTTTCAAGTTTTTTCCTCAATTTGAGTAACATATCTAATTTTTGAAGATATACTGTCAAGGAGACGAGGGCTTATGGCAGAACGATAAATGACATAGTTGAGACTTGAGAATAATGTTTAACTTCAAGTAATCATACATATGATGGAGGGAGAGTATGTATAACATATTTTCTTATTGCCCAATATATCTGAATTGTGGATGCATATACTATAGTTTCTCAGTTTGAAGGGAAGATAACCTTGCCAGAGAATTGCAGCAAACAGTTCATATTTTGGTTTACTTTAGCCCAGAAACTAATATTGGAAAACCAACTAAAAATAATGGGATATGGTTTATTGATTGATTATTTCATCATTGTACTATAAAAACATGTTGTTAGTAGTATCAAGGACTTTATTGATCACTTCCAATTATTGTTTTTGTTGAGAGAAGTTGTAGTCGTAAGAAACTATTTGAACTAAGTATTTTTTATATCCTTTCATTTCTCAGTAATTTCTTCTTCATGTTATATGCATCTGATAAACTCTTCCTCTCCTCCTTTTCCCCGGGGTTGCACAAATAGAGGAAATGAAACCAAAGTACAAGTTTTAATGGCTTTAGGATGTAGGCAAACAATTAGCTTTTTCTTGCAAAAGCAACTTGTTTTTCTCCTGTTTGCATATATCCTTATGCATTTCCAATAAAGTCCTGTTTTGTCTTTTGAATTCGATAATTCCATTCGAATTGGTCAGTTGCTGATATCGATTTCAAGGACTGTTGGCATGGTCCACAGATTACACGATTATTTTAGCACTCATTAGAAACAGATAAGTTCCATTCCGTTCCATTAGTTGATATAGGAAAGTTGGATCTTTTTGTTTTTATGAAAATAAAGTAATGTCAGCTATCACCTTTTTTCAAGCGACAAAAGCATACTCATGCTGATTAGAAGATTTGTTCTGTCTTGCAGAGACTAGACATACAGAAAATTCCATATGTTGCAGCTCCTTAAGACTTCATAATTACAAGCTTCTGTATTCTACTTAAATGTAAACAGAGTGGAAGTAGTTATTCAATATTTAATTACCCGAAGAAAGTCATGATTTCACTCTATTTAGAGTCTGCTCCAAATATTATGTGCAGGTGATGCACCTTATTTGATTTGAGTTTGTTACTTAACTACCTTAATCCATGATACCTGTGTGTGTGTGTGTATTTAAGTAACTTGAGGGAGTTGGGATTTTAGTTAACTGCTAGATTTTGTATGGTTTGCAGGTCCGCTGGTTTATGAATTCATAAAGCGAGTTATAAGGATCAACCACTGGCTTTTAAATGAAGGCATATTCATGGAGATTTCAGTTGTCCTGTTGGAGATATGTGTATGTGAATATGACCACTTCTAGCTTCTGCAAAGAGTACGCTGCTTATCCGTTAATGTCTATGGTGGTATGTTAAAATTCTTGAAAACATAGCGGAGTCTTAGATGCTGAGGTCCACCAATGCTTTCCAACACTAACTTTCTTCGCTAAGTGTCTTATAAAAAACATTTGCTTTTGCTGGCTTCATGACTTAATCTCAAAAAGAAGAAGAAAACTATACAGGACTCTTCAATAGTTATCAATCTCTATTTTACTTTTAAGAGCTTGAGTCCTGAAGAATTCACCACACAAGTTGTTTCGATGTGGTCTTAACCATAATTTAGAGGGAATTTTATTTGATGAAAAGCGATTCTCGCATGTAGGCTAACTATGATTTGATTGTTGTAAAGGTTGTGAAAAGTTGTCCTTAGTTAGAGTTTACTTTCATTGAATAATTTTTTCTATTTATGCTTGTTTCGAGAAGTTCTGTCATCTGTCAAAGCATTCTTTTTAACAAAATCGAATGGTCATAATTCTCTATGTGCTGCAAAGTATCTTAAATTCTTTTCATTTGGTCACGTAATTTACAGATAGAATATCATTAGTAGCAACTCCTTGTGTTTTCGACCATTATTCGTAGGTTGGTAATGCTGTTGGTGTCAATGTAGCAGAACAAGTTAACAGTTTTAGCAGAAGGAAGTGTCTTCTCATACCTTACTATAGAAATCCACTCTATTAAATATAATTCAATACCACATACAGTAATCCTAATAAAGTAGAAAAACAAAATTCTATACTCTTATGCAATCATTCTATATATGGTGTAATAGGGGTCAGCAAAAGTATGCCGGCCTCACAAATGAAGACACCAAAAATATATAATTATAGGTAATAATAATAATCTTACTATACTAGCATTGATCATGATCTGCTAGAATCTTGTTGCTCGTTGGTTTTCCGACTTGTAAGCATTTAATTGGAGGTTGAGTAGGAGTATATAACTCTCCGAACGTCTGCCAACAGTATGGATCATACATATGGTAACGCTCCTGTATTGGCTTTAGTTGGATATTCATCATGGTCACGTCTTGACAAGGCATACTGTCACTACATGCTAGATGCACCGGTTTTACTGTATATGTTCCTTTAATTCCTGCGTAGTTGATATCTGATAAAGCCACTGCAGCTGTCTGGTTCTTGCATTTGCTCTTGTCACAATAGAACTGATCAATTACAATCGGTAGCTGTACTTCGTTCATTTGAATGTTTGAGAAAAACACTCCTTGTACTGACCCTGACCCCCCCTGCATAGTAGTATAATCGAATGTTAATATTCGTTGTAGATACATTTGAAATTAAATATCGTTATGAAAAACCATACCTGCCATGTCTTAATCCTGACACCGTTCATCGTGTTCTGCATAATAACATCTTTGACAGTAATATTTGAAACACAAGCCTTTGTATTGTCTTTCCCTAGTGATCCAATGCTGATTCCATGTCCTGGTCCGCAATTTATGTTGCGTACATACACATTGGTGCATCCAGTTTGTATCGACACACAATCATCTCCTGTACAAATTCAAAAAAATAAACATCGATGAGTATTTTTAGCGTGTACTAACATTTTGAATTGAAGGACATAATATGTGCTTGGCTCTTTTGATGTTCAAATTGTTTATTCTATGATAAAGTTGTCATCTAGGTATCCATCATATTTTGAGCAATAGGACTGAAATAAATGATGTGTGGGGCTAAAAGTCTATCTCTTTATTGAATTTACCCTTTTACTATATGGACAAGATGAGTTTTTGCAGGTAGGGTCATAAAGCTTGTGGTGCAAAAATTAAACATAACAGATAGGTTGTTGCAACGTGTCGAAATGTTAGTGGTTACAAATTCAAGTATGTGGTCCTTATTATCAATGTTTTGGCATATTCTTCTCTCTGTTATCAGTTATGTTTGTTGTAAAAGAACTCATTAAGTATAGTAATTACCACAAGCAATGTTGGAACTGCGAATTGACGCGTCTTTGGAGTTCTGTAAATGGATTCCATCTGTATTAGGACTATCTCCAGGAGATGAGACAGTGAAATTGTATACTAATACCCCTATGCAACTGTCAAATTTGAGATGACATTGTTGGCTATTTTGAATTGTGATGCCTGTTACAGTAACATTGAAACTCCCATAGAATCGTAGAGCCTGCATTTCAACGTTTTCGTTTAGTATATAGTGAACAACTTAATGTCCAAATTATGCAGCTTGAAAAACATAGTGTTTGAAATTGTGCTTACTGTTGGCTTAATGCTTGGCATTTTTCCACTAAGCGAGGTATTTATCTGTCACACAAAAGAGTATGAGAAAGGAAAATCAATAAAAACTAGATATCTAAATATTGAAAGAGATAATTACAGGAGTCGGAGGATGTCTCAATAAGGTCTTGTTTAACGGGATGATCAGTTTCAATTCGTCGTCTAGAGGATCATCATACGGTGTATCTTGCCACCAGACTTCACCTCTTCCATCAATCACTCCGCTTCCTTTGACTGTAATTCCTACCAATTTGGTAAATTCAAGCCATTGCATAATTCCTGAACCCCAAGATTTGGCATCTGTTGGAGCAATTATTGTTCCATCAAGCTGCAAAACAGAACATATTCATCAAAACAGTCAGTAATGTTGCAAATTCGATATACACTAGTCCCTAATCTGCAACTTTTAACACTAGCTTGTACAACGGTTCTTGTTCTTGAATTCTTCCTGATGTATTTGAAACTAGTATCAGCATTATGATTTCGAATCATGTAATTCTTGAAGACAGAGTATATGTCAAGGCAGAGTAACATTGGCTCACACATTATGCTGATAATCTATATTTTCGACTGACCTGAAAGACAATGTTGTGTTGACAGTATGGACCTGAGAATGAAATTGGTCCTACAAGGAATACATAGTTCGATGGAACGATCATCGTCGATGCTTCCACTTTACAAGCAGCTGCCCATGCAGCTTGAAATGCCTGTTAGAATTCAAGATTTCATGGTTAGTAAAATAGAAATATGCATTTTTTACCTTCATTTTTATTTTTGTATTTTAGGTGATTACTATGTTATCAAAACAGTCTCCGACAAAAATGCAAGGTAAGACTACGTACAATAGGCCCTTCTGATCGGACCCTATGAATAGTGGGAGCTTTAGTGCACCGGTCTGCCCTTTTTGTTATCAAAATTTTCATAAACATATTCAGTTGTAAGTTAAAAGTGGGAGCCACCTTATTTCTCTCTATGACTCTGCCTGCAATTCTGTCTTATCTTATTGTATTATTAAGCTTTCCTTATTAAATATATAATATTGTTGTACTCCCAAAGTTAGTTTATTAATAATAATAATACAACAATAAAATTGTCATAATTCATAGTTACCTAACTTTTTGTCCTGTAAACATGAAATTCTTTATGTGAATTTCCAGAACTTTTTTCATCAACTTTATTTACAATGTCTATGAACTGACATTTTAACAATTTAGCACCAACAAGAATAACAAAAAATTGAGTGTGGTACAGAGCTAATTGTCTAATTCTGAGTGAATTACACATATTGTCACTGAATTTCAACGTTACCACTTGTACTCATTCTAATAGTGAATAAAGTTCAGTAACCATACGTGAAAGTTATCAGGAGAAAATGAAAACATGAGTTTACCTTAGTATCATCGGTCTTGCCATCTCCAATAGCACCAAAATTTGTCACATCAAAGATGTTAGCTGAAGGTACATTGTCGTAGCCTTTGCTAGGCGGACTAATTGGTATACTTGGTGGTGGAGGCGTGTATTTTGGCTTCGATTTGCTACCACTTTTATGGTGGTTATTACTACTATGATTCTTTCCCTTCTTCTTGTACAAAGAAACAGAGGATGTTCTTGTTTGTTGTCTCCAATGTCTACCTCTTCTTGCATTACAAACCTCAACATTCAACGACGACCATACGAGAAATGCAACGATGAACAAAAACGTAACGCTCCGAAAGCTTAATCTTCCCATAATTTTTAATTTTTTTGTAGAGATGGAAGAGAGAAACAATGGAGTTTTTTTTTGTTTACTTAGACAACAGAGGAGCTATCTGGTGGTTTATATAGGAAAGAATATGTAAATGAAAATAGTACATGCATAAACAAAAAATTTTTTGTTTTAATAATATTATTTACTATATGCTAGGCATTTATGTCATTTATTCTTGGTCCCCTATTTTAATTAATAAACTTCTTTTTCTTGATGTGATTTTGTTTGGCTGAAAAAAATAATTGTTACCATTTATCATATCCACCATCTTTGGCATATGGAGTTAAAAAAAACAAAACAAAACAAAACAGTTGGTTGGTTTCAACTGTCATGCAAATAAAGGAAATTTAATTTACATAATGCAAGAAATTAAATTAAGATATAGGCATTTGTGCACTTGTCATACTTGAAGTTACGAATAAAGGATTTTGCGGCAATTATAAATATGAGTCTTTATAAGCTATATTTACTATACAAAAAGTTATCTTTAGTGGTAATTGACTAGGGACAATATTTTAGTTGCAGCTAAATATTTTTTTTAGAGGCAATTACTAATGACAATTATACTTTAGCTCTACCCTTTGTAAATATGGTTAAAGCCTATAGTGAAGTTAGATCTAATGACTAGTAACTAATGTCGATAAAGGTTTTAGCTCCCTTTGTTATAGTCCATATTTATTGCTACTAAAAACTATGTTTGTTATAGTGACTCTATATAAATAACATTAAAGATTTTAACGACTGTGGATGTGATGACATTAACTTATTTGCCGCTAAATATTGTTACAGCAATAAATATTATTATTAAAAAAAAATCTATTGTCATCAAATGTCTCTTTTGTTGCCGCGGAATGTTTGTTTTCTTGTGTTTTAAGCAAGTATGCACTTCCTTTTCTTTTTTCCTTAGTGTATGTTTGTCTTTTCATGCAGAAATTAATGATTAGAAAATAATTATAGAAATAGTATTGTTGGATTATATTTAGTAGGTTAGTAGCAATTATATGCTATGGTTAGTACTATTATTATTTTTACCAGAAGGACTATTAATTTTTGTTTCTTGTTTTTTGATTATAAAAGCCAAAAAGAAGGCACGTGGTTGGGTGTATAAGTGGTCAAGGCCACTGATTATAACAGCTCTTTTATGATCACATGCAACGTTCACGGGCATAAGTTTTTTGTACCTTTAATTTGTCTTCCCTAGCAATAGTCCCTTCCCCTCCTACATTTCGATTTCAAAGTAATTAGTTGGATCGACTATATGAATGATTACGTATTTATTTTGTTATATTATAGTTCAACTAATAAGGAAAAAGAACGGACTTAATATATAAGCATATATACAACATGCTAAGTACGTGTAAGAAGTGAGTTTAATGATGTTCGATCTGTAATTATTGTTTTAAATTTTGAATTCGTTTTTATTTGTTTATATATGTAAGTGTATGAAAGGAAAAGTACATGAATTCCTCCGATGTATAGTTGGTAAGTGCAATCATACTCTCATTTGCTTGAATTTGTACAATACTTTTTTTTGTTCATAGTTTGTTTTATTTTTAAACTCTCATTTTACTATGCTCTTATAATAATTACTACTAAAAAATCATCATTTTTCCATGGGAAAAAATTTAGTTGTTATCCCCGTACATATTTTGATTAAATTAGTGTAAAAAGAAAAAAAATTATAATTGTTTCATATGGAGAAATTAGAAAGTTTCTTACTATTTGATCAATAAGGATCTGTTTCTCATCATACATTTTTTTAGTGAACTGGTTCAATAGAAAAGAAAAATGATGTTTTATAGCATAGTTTTTCACTGATTCGGTGAAGAAAAACATTTGTTTTTAGTAGTGAATAGAAATATCACAGTGTGTTTACAGTTACAATTTTCAAGGGTGTTTTTGTAACGATTTTTTTTAGAACATCGTCATATAAAATGAAACAGAGCGATGCAAGCAACAAAAGAGTGGGGTGGGGGGAATAGAAACACAACGCCCATGGTTTTATGCTAAGGTTTTATTTATTATGTGAATAAGTAGTAGCATGAGGTTTATGTACAGTGTTCAACTAAAATATTTATACACAAAGCCAAGTGTCCAAACTGACAATAATTTAGTCCACATAACATCACTGTACGTAACAAAAAGGATCACATGCTTTAGCTGTTTATGGAATGGTGGGTTTAGAATAAAGTTTTTTTAAAAAAGATAAAATTTGTAGGGTACTCTGGAATTCATGAATGTCACAATAGAATGTAGGTATTTTTTTGCACTTTTTATGTGAACAGAAATTGGTCTGATTGTGACCAAAGAATTTTTACCAAGATTATAAGGGTAGTTTTTGAGTTTTCAATAACATTAAATTTTTTTTACAAAGGTGAACTATTGGATACCCTATTTAATCTATTTGTTTTGCGTGTTTACACACTTCAAAAAATAACTTCTGATATGTGGTATGTTTGAAGTTTCATATGGCCAAATTGCACACAAAAATGATAGAAATGTCTAAACTTCAGTCATATGAAACTTTAGACACTTTAATGAAAGGAAAAAACTCCCACGTCGGTGAAAAAGAGGTCCTTGGGCCTCCTTATAATGATTGGGCAATCTTTCTCCTTATGAGCTAACTTTTGGGGTGTGAGTTATGCCCAAAGCCTAATCTAACATGATAATTGAACCGGATCGGACTCGATGTAGATCCCATGAAATTGGATGTAGAAATACGCTTGATCCATGAATGTCACGCACCGAATTGAACTATAAAACTATAGATAAAAGTTGTGACACTAAATTTAGGTATTTGTACACTTCCCCCGTGTAAGAGCAAGACGGAATCATAAATTGTAACATAAGAATTCAAATAATGCAAGAATGTAACTTCTCAAAATTGAAATTTTGAATTGAAGCAATTGTTGAATCACATTTATTACTATATTAAAAGCTTCTAGATCTCTCATCTCTTGTGTCTGGTTTCAAAACTTTACACAAGAATATTTTGCCCATTTTTCGCACACAAAAATTTTCTTGCGAAGAAAGTTCTATTGAATCCCTTGATAACCTATACAACAAGTATACACTCATAATTTGACAAAAAAACATGCAAGTAAATTGTTCAAAGTCGAATTTATAATTTATACTAATCCATAAATTTTTTTAATATTGTCAGCATATAAAACATTAATTTGTTTTATATCTTTTGTTTGTATATATATATATGTTTGTGTTTGATTTTATCTTATAAATCTTCTTTTTATTTTTTCCTGATATATATGTGAAGGTATAAAGATGTTGTATGTCTACATCACCCTACCTGTTAAGCTAAGACATACAGATAGACAGTATTTTGGAACCACAATTCATTTTTTCCACCCAACAAGTTTTGTCTTTTGCACTTTGACCTCTCTTATCTCTATTTTGCATCTCTTTCAATCTATCTGGACATTACATATATATTGCACTGCCTAACACTTGTATTTCATGTGAATTTAATTTGTTACAAAATATATACTATTTGATATTTTACAAGAAAAAAAAGGAGGAGGATTTATTAGTTTATTTTCAAATTCATTCTTACTAGATCGTTTAGACAAAATAAGAAGTAATGTTTTAAGTGTATTGTCACATTTTACATGAAATGGATGAAGAGAACCTAGATTAAGAATCAAATAATGAGTAACTGGACGAGAGGGAGTTGTTTGAATGGTAAGCACCCCTCATTTTCAAATCTAAGGTTGTGAGTTCGAATCATCAAAGAAGCAAAACGGTGAAAGCACTTAGGAGGGATTATAATTTAAAAACTTTTATTAATACTAAAATAAAAATTCTTCATTCAAATAAGTACAAAAAAAAAAGGGACCTAGACCTTAATTACCTGATAAATTCTAATGAGGTTATGAACAAAACACTACTAAAAAAACTGAATTTGGCGACGGACAAATTTTGTAGCTAAACAGCAAAATCTGTTGCTAATCCTACTTAGTGACGAATTAGCGACTGATTTTCATTAGCTAGAGTAAAATAGTGACAGACCAGCGACGAAGTTCATCAATGTTTTTTAATAGTGAAACTTATAAATACCATACTCCGGATAATTTGATCAAACATCAATTAATTCATGAAATAACCCCTTTAATTTTAAGGTTAGTGCAAATTAATCCTAATTTTATTAAAATTTATGAAAATACAAATACAACAACAATAATAACAAATAAGTGAAATCTCATAAGTAAAGTTTAATAAGGATAAATGGTACACATATCTTATTACTATCTTGTAGTAGTAGAGAGTCTCTTTCTGAAAAATTATCGATTCAAATGCAGCAAATCCAATTCGAAAATACAAATAAGGAATTATTATTTTCTTTTTTTAAAAAAAATCTCCAACTAAAAGGGTACTGAATTTTACAGGTATATGCACGTGACCATACATCCATTCAAAATACCCTTTTATAATCAATAATTTCATCCCATTTATGGGGCCATGATTTTTGCCTGTTTGAATATATTTGGAGATTTATTATTTGTGTAAAGGTCCTCTGACAGGAACTAATTAATTAATACATAAATTAAAGACATTTCCCTCTATTTTCTTCACGTAATTTATAACTGTGGAAGCTGGAAATCAACCTGTATTAACGTCCAAATGAAACAAATACATTATATATTTCAATTTGTACTAACATCAATATAAATTAATCTAACAACAGCTGTTCCTTCTAATAGAAAAAATACATATTATACCACATATATACAAGCTACAATATATCTTTTCCAGCATTGCAGGATGGGCATGATAGGGCGAGCATGATACGATAAATATTGAATTATCATATGGAGATCAAAATTTTTCATATCGTTATTTCTATATTATGATACTTGGTATGTATTATTGCTTTTTGGTATTAGTCTATTAGATACCATATTCAATAATTTATGAAAAGATTAACAAAATATGAATATATATTAATATCGTACTAAAGTATATAGTTACATACATATATTATTATAATACTAATAAATATATAAACTAGTATTAGTACAAACCTAATTGATTAGATGTTGAAACTTTGATTACTCTATCTTGATTGAAATGTCTTTTTGTATAATTGCTTAACAAAAGAAATTACATAGTTACTTTCTTTTGAATATTTCTATATGTATAAAGTATTAGTATGATAAAATTGAAGTCATAATTCTCTATTATATGAGTATGTGAAATTTTACTGATTATATCATTATTGTTTTATTGATTTACCGTATCACAAATATCGAATCATACCAATTTAATTTGATATAATAATGATATATGTAATATTTTCAATAATCAAAAACCAATTATGTACAATATGCTTTTCCTTTGATCTGTCTGGAGTCTTGATGATGATTACTCTCACATTATCACTTGCTAAAAGTCACAATTGGATGTATAATATAAAGGCAATTTTTCATGTACTCCTTACCTTTCATTTATCTTATATATGATATTTGATTAGAAATAAAGTTAAATCTTCTTTCTTTGGAACTTGTGATAGAAAAAAGGTCATAAACAATTGTCATGAAGTATAAATAAAAAATTTAAAGTAAAATTATCAAATTCAATCTGAACTCAGTACTTTCAATAAAAAAAACATAAATTATATATATAAATTATTTAAAAATTACGATAAAAATATATAAATTAATAAATTTAAAAATATAATAATTTAATACTAAAAACCTTATAAATAAAATTTATAAAATTTAAATTCTGAATCCGAACGTGATTGAATAGAAATGGTACATTTGGAACAGCAAAGAAGAAATATGATGAGTAGGGTAGGTAGTAGGACCTTCGTCTTTTAGTGGAAGTTATGCTCGTGAACTTATTTGATACCTCCCGTGAACTCCATGCAACAGCAAACATTATACTATATATTTTTTATTTTTTTAGTATATGATTGGTTTTAATAAATTGGCCCTTTAAATTTATTTTTCTTGAGGCTTATATATAATGCAACTTTGACATTTGGAGGCCAACCATGGTGCCTTATCCTATCATTATTAGCACCCAAATAATTTTGATACCTTATGATTCAAATTGTAGTATCACGGGTTATAATTCACACCATAGCTTATTATTTTTTAATTTTGTTATTTCTCTCGAAATTTAATTTTTGTGTGTGTCACATACATATATATATATGTTTGAGTTTATATATACGTGTTTAAAAATGAATTTAGAAGTAAAATAGTGAGTTTATTGGAATAAAAATTCTGAATTCGTCTTTATAAATATGTTAGTAGAAGAATATTAAAGTTGGGTAGATCAACATGGTCCCTAATTGGTGGATTTTCTCACAGTGATCCACGCAAGTTATAATACATCAACCATTTCCAAGAATGATTTGACATATATAAATATATATATATATATATATATATATAACGATTCTAGGAAAATGAGATTGTAAAAATATTACTACATGCCTTGGACACTAACGAAACTCCAACCTAAAGCACATCGAAGAGTAATTTTAAATTATAATCAAAAGTTAACGAAAAGATATGGGTCATTTTCTCTCAAAATATATGAATTCACACAATTTATGCTAGAGTTTCATTAATATCAATAATTAACGAGAAACACTAAACGGCTCATTAATGACTAAAGTACGAATAATTCCAAAATATAATAGGTGCTAGAATTAAAATATTTTTTGAAACTAAAAGGATAAATTATCAACCTTTTCCTTAAAAGTTTTTTTGATATATTTGTAACTTCTAGCTTGCAAGAAAAATACAAATTTCCTTTAAATTTATGTAGAAAAAACAAGAAGGCTCCTGATTAATCAACCAACTTGGCGAGTGAATATATATATATATATCTTGAATTAGTATGATAATATTATTTTCACATGATTTATAACTTATGAATTCGAGTCATAATATTAATTAGTCATATAATATTTGCGTTAAGATACACTAGTTACGTTATATACTACTGATCACCTTATGATACGACTCTTTTCGATATAGCTAGACTTGATATAAACACGAAATTCTTCATACATCAAACTGCTTCTTTTTCGTTTTTTTTAATCTTGCTTAAAGATGCTATTTTATAAATCTCAAAAGATACCACAACTATAGTATATATATTTATTCCTAGCTAACCTAAGTCCTAAATTTGCTGGAAATTTGTACGGATGTTTTTCCTTGTTTTAGTATATGACACCAACGGAATACCTTCATTTTTGTCTGGCAGGTCAAGCTTCTCAATTTAATTTCTTGTCTTTCTCTTTAATTAATAATTAATATAATATATTAACAATATGGTGATTATTATATTTTTTAATTAATCTATGTTTAGAAAATGTTAAATCTTAGAAAAGCTGCATACATAAATAATGAATTGTTCATACACTTGCCTACTTTTTATCGTATTGAATTTATTTATTAATTAATTTTAGATTCTCAATTTAGGGGCTTTAGTTTTTCTGCAACTAACAGCTAAAAACTATAATAAAACATAAATTCGTTAGGAAACATTAATTATTTTAAATCTGAATCTATGCTAGTTAAAGGTAATGCATGTGACTAAAAGTTAATCAATAATTTACTGTAATTCGATTAATTAGTTAAAATAGTTATACTTGAAAGGATGGATATGCAAAAGGTTAAAAATTAAAACAGCTAAGTCATAATTAAATGTATCTATTTACATTTATGCATGTACTGTTAAACAAAAGTACTGCAAAGTACGTATATTAATTTTGGTGGTACATAGATCAGAATTAACTTAAGAAATGTTCTATTTCTAGCTCTTTTTGACACTTCCATAATGTTTGTATAGAAAATTATGAAGTAATTAAATGAGTAGATTCCATTAATTTTCTACTCTCTTTGTTCTAAATTCTAATGTTTGATAACTTTTGCGTCTCGATATTCAAAGTGAAAAATGATATTTGAAAATTAGTACCGTTGTATTTGGTCATAAACATAAATTGGAATTTTATTTTTTTTACTTTTTATGAATAATTTGGAGAGAAAACATTTTTTTATTGTTTTTCAAATTCTTGAAACTTCTAGAATTCAACTTCTAGTCGAATTCCAAATTTTTATGGCCAAATGTGATTTTCAAAATTCAACTCAGAAAAAAGGTGAGAAATTTTCATGGTCAAATGCTTGTGTTTGGCCATGAAATAAATTAAAGTTATTTTTAAATTTTTATAAGTAATTTAGAGTGAAAAAAATAAAAACAACTTTTTACTATTTTTTGAATATCTAAAAATATCAAAACTGCTCAAAAATATATTTTAAAAAGGGAAAAGGGTCAAAAATGCCTTTAAACTATGTGAAAGGAATAAAAATGTCATTTGTTTGCAGTTTGGTTCAAAAATGCCTTTACCGTCAATACTTTGGTTTAAAATCCCCTTGCAATCAATACTTTGGTTCAGAAAATACCCCTATAGTTATTAAATGGATCAAAAATGCCCTTTTATGAATAAATATATTATTTCTTTTCTTTTTAAACATATCTTCTTCCTAATTAAAATATTATTAAAGAACCCTATTCTTGTTTTCTTTCTTTTAAAATCACTTTAACAAATAAAAATGTAGGAAATAATTTTTTTCTTCTTAATCTCATTTTATCAATTAAAATAGAATAACTTCATGTATCATTTCGACGAATAATATATGCCATATATATAAGATCATAGCATATCCATCATTAATTTTTATTTATATAACAATAAAAATAATAAAATAAGAAATATTTTCATTTTTTATTTTTTTTTGAATTGAAGTAGGATAAACATTTGCTAATTTATAAAAATATTATTAGAAAAAAATGTGTTAAAAAGAAAAAAAATAATATATTTATTTGAAAAATGAGCATTTTGACCCATTAAATAACAATAAGGACATTTTTGAACCAAAGTATTGATGATATGAGTATTTTTATCTAAAGTATTGACGACAAGAACATTTTTGGACTAAACCAGAAATGAAGGACACTTTTTTCATTTCATGTAGTTTAAAGGCAATACCCTTTTCCCTTTAAAAAACTACTTTAAATTTATCCCAGGTATTAGATTATTTGTCAATTTCCTTATACTTTTTGTGTGGTTTCTATAATTTAAATTTATTTAACTTTGAACTTGGTATCAAAATGGATGGTCCAAAATCCTCCACCTTTTCTTTGACCCTCATAAATGAAAAAGTGTCCAAAAAGTTGAAGAAAAGGAAATAGATAATAATTTTAAGGTCTTGAATAGATTTATAATTTATGACTTACAAATCAAAAATTATAAATTAAAATATCTTAAAAATTATAGAATCATTTAAAAATTATTTTAACTTAAAAAATACCTAAAATAAATCAATTCAATTAGGTTTTTAGCACTTCTTCTTGCATTCTAATGTAGGCAACAAACTTTGAAATGGTAGTTAAATTAACTTTTTTTGCAATAAAAGGGAAGATATATTTGTAGCTGATTCTCAGAAGAGAAAAATTACTAATTATCATATTTTGTTTTTTCCTCTTTTTCTCCTAGCCATATACATTGGATCAGAATGGAAATTTGCTTTTGTCTTTATTGTAATTAATATTGTTATTTACTATTTTCTTCTTTTGTAAAACTGTTACAAGTCTAGATAGTGATTCACCACCAGTCACTTTTTAAGTTAATTACTTTGACATTAAAAAAACAATTCAACATTCTTGATCATATTAGACTTTAAAAATGACTAAATTATTGAATTGGTAGAGAGTGTTAAACATATTTTATTCATTATATGTTATGATGGGATAAGTTATGTTGAGATTAGTTATGATGGGATAAGTTGTGCTGGGATTATTTATTATTGAGTGTTTAGTTTGTTGTATTCAAAATAATATACATTGCATAAATTTTAAGAACAAGTTGTTTGTTTACAAAATTACCATTCACTTTATTTAGTTTTTTATATTTTTTTATAAGCTTTAGTTATTCATTTTTTAAAATGAAACTTTCATTTTATTTAGCTTAAATATTTTTGTTTATGCATTCCATGATAAGTACCATATGTATTTAAAAATAAAACTTTTTTTCTTATTTAGCTTAAAAATAGAACTTCCCTCTTAAGTTTATTAAAGTGAAAGAAGATTTATGAGAAATCAAAATATAAATAAACATAAGAATTAGTCAAATAAATTCATAAATAAAATTATATTTATATAGTGTAATTTTTTAATAGAAAAATATGAATAGTTATCAGAAAAATAAGGAGTAATGAATATTATTATACATGGTATTAAAAATAATGTAAATATACATAAATGTGAAAAATGGTGTATAAAAAGGGTTTAAAGGGGTTTATTTGTCATTTATCTATTTTATCCCGGGATAAGTTATCCCGGAATTACTATACCACCAAATGGGAGGGATAACTTATCCCGGTACTAATTCCTAATCCCGGAATAAGTTATCCCAAGTTTTGCAACCAAACAAAGAAATAAAGAACACTTAAAATTTATCCCGGGATTAACTTTCCTTATCCATCACTCCAAATAATAAGAAAAGAAAATTGTCCTTCATTGATTTGTCAAAAATAATAAATAAAAAGGATAATCAAATTAGGAAATATTTAACAAGTAAATAGACACGGAGGGACCAGGGAGTAAGTAACTCTTTCCAACCAAAGTTAGAATTACCATGTGAAAAACATTGCATTGGAAAAGTAGAAACATAGAAATCAGTCTGGTACTCTTTTTACTTAATTAGTTCTAAAAAAAACTTTTTATACTCTATCTAATAATAATTTTATATCTAAATATTATCAAATATTTATTATTTATATTTTACTTTAAATTATAAATTTCATAATATTTTCTTGATATTTTAAATTATATGCCTAATCAAATACGATCATTATATATATTGAGACAGAGGAATATAGTAGCTTTATGCCTTTATCATCGAATCATAGCTGATACTCTGGCTCCGCCCAAACGTAAAATGTAGTAGAATTTGTGTGTGGGAATGGCATTGAAGGCTGGTTCACGGATCATCCTAGTACTTTGTTAATTCAGACACAAAAGTAAAAAGAGAAGCAGAAAACAAGTTTTTATTTGAGAAATGAGAGGAACAATTAGTGTATATATCTGCTGTCCCATCTTAACCTTCCAATGGAAAGGATTCATTTAGTATCATTAGCTTGTTTGACATGTGAAACTTTTAGTTGCACAATTTGTTTTTATTCACTGAAGAATTTATAATATAAATTAATAAAATAAATAGAATTAAAGTGATTTACTGAAGGAATAAGTCAGATAAACCTCTTGTGACCCCTAGCTCGGTCCTTGAAAAGAGTCAATGACAATTCAAAATTTAAACTTTATAAATTGCATAAAATGCATATATTATTCGACTCTAAATTATTTTTATTTTTGTGTCTAATAGATCGGAGTACGATTTTCAAAGTATTGAGTTTTGTTAAACTTACAAATTCATAGATGAATCCGCCACTATAAAATAAAAGTGTAATGAAATGAAAGTTGATGGCTCAGAAAATCCAATCTCATTCACCATCGCAAAGCAGTGAAAAATTTATACTATAGAACATGATTTTTCACTCATTTTCTATCGAACTAGTTCAGTGAGAAAATGCATACTGAAAAACTTTATATTTTTTCTATATGAAACTATTTTTTCTTTTTTCAACAATTCAATAATCAAATACCTGTAAAACTAATCACTGAACATTTTTAAGTAGAAAAATAGTAATTTTTCAGTAATAATTGTATTATAGCATTTAGCAATAATCAAACACGGGCATTCACGGATTTGTCTGAGTACCCACAAGTTTTGGCTATGTAGACCCCATTTTTAAATAAGACTCATCAAAAGAGTCCAAAAAAATTACATGTTTTATGTTGAAAATAAAACCAGTTTTTGTTTGTTGAGACACAAGGCCAATATAAACAGAAAAAATAAATTCATAATCTAGCTAGATAGCACACCTACACTGTCATGTTCATAGCCACTTACATTAGCTAAGGTCCCCAAGAGCCACACAAATTATAATGGTAACTTGCTAACTTACGTTTTGTTGTGTCTATACACATGTTATAATATTCTCATTTTTAATTTCTATTTTGTTTTTCATTTTTATTGTGTATACAATTTTATATATATAAAATATTTGGGGTGTGCACATGTGTATTATGGTATTTTTCTACTGTGTTGATTTCTTTTGTGTTGAAATATGTGTGGTCCTGTTTTTTTAAAGATACATATACTCTAGTTATCCTCTTCATTCAAATTTATGAAACTCACATAAATTTCACTTGTCAGAAGCTAATTAATCATGTATACACTCTAATTTGTAATATTACAAATCTTACCAGATTTTGGTGTGTTCAGATACGTCCATACATATATCTCGAGATATATGAGGTCAAAATTAGGAACAATTTATTCTAGATATATTATATCCAAATGGATTATCATGTATTTGATATAAATAACAAATCTAGTTCACCTTCTTCTCATCTCGCTCGTCACTCTCTTATGTATATGGTATTCTAGATACATACAAATTACACCAGATACATACAGATACATGTATCTAGTGTGATTTGCATTTATCTGGATACATAACAAATCTCGTTCGCGCGCCTCCCTCCACATCTCGCACTCCTCTATCCCTATTTTAGTGTATCTAATAGCAAAAATACATATACTTATATATATATATATATATATATATATAGGTGTATTTTCCTCAATATATGGTAGAAAACTCTTAATTAGTAGTAAGATACATAATATTTTAAAAATATAGATAATATAATAACATATCTAATAGTGATGTATATCTAATCATATAGTTTCTCCTAACTAAAATACTCTTTCTAAAACAAAATTAGTCAACTCGAAATTGCTACTCTGCTACACTTCAATTAAAAAAAAGTCATAACTTTTTGTAGGATTGTCGAAATTACAAACCATTTGAATATTGGAAAATACATTAAAAGAGCTTTCATCTGATATATAGCTCATAAATTAATTCATTATAAATTGAGAGATATGGTCGTTTAAAGTTAGAACATTTGTGGCTAAAGTCCTTTTTATGCCTTAAAGCAATTTTAATTTATTTCAGACTACTTCTCCCCCTCTATTAAATATCCCATGGGCCTTTCGAACCTAAAAGATATAATCCGAGTTCACAGAACCCACTGTGTCTCCTTAAGAAATTTAATTCCCTCAAGTACCCGATGTTGTAGATTAATTTCTCCCAAGATAAAACAGATTAACCTATTAAAGAAGTAACGGTACTTCAACTTCAATAATTTCAGCGAACTCAAAACACAACAACGAGACATATCTGTTCAGAACGGTGGTATCATTTGGGAAAGAGGTTTTTGTTCGGAAGGAACATGTCCCTTCTGAGTAACGCGGATTTTCAAATAAATTCCGTTACTCTAAACTAACTTCGTGAATTAATTAATTTAAGTAACTAATTAATAATTCTGAATTACTATTGAGAAAAGGGAAAGGAATTTAATTAATGCGATTGATTAAATAAATTTTGTCCAAAAATATTATCAATCAATCATTTGCCAAATCCAAAGACCAAGCCGAGGCCGAGCGAGCGACGACAACGGCGTGAGGGGGCATCCTCTACTTAGCCCTTTAAGAGCTAAAGGAAGTGTTTCCTAATATAAGAACAAAATTTTTCCTTTCTTCCTCCAATATGGGAGAAATGACTTTTCATTTGAAATGAATTTTTATTTTCCCTCCAAATTGGTTCCCCCACATTTTTCAATTTCTCATTATTTTCCATTCACACCTTGTTTAAACCCAACACTAGATACATGCAAATCACACCAGATACATACAGATACATGTATCTAGTATGATTTGCGTGTATCTGGATACATAACAAGTCTTGTTCGCCTCCCTCTACATTTCGCTCACCTCTCTCCCTATTTAAGTGTATATGATAGCAAAAATAGATATACTTATTTACATATATATATATATATATATATATATATATATATATATATATATATATATATATATATATATGTATGTATGTATGTATATAGGTGTATATATAGGTGTATCTTCCTCAATATATGGGAGGAAACTCTTAATTAATGGTAAGATACCTAATATTTTGAAAGTATAGATAATATAATAACATATATGATAATGATGTATATCTACTACACCTCAATAAAAAAAAGAGTCATAACTTTTTGTAGGAATATCGAAATTACAAACCATTTGAATATTGGAAAATACATTAAAAGAGCTTTCATCTGATATATAGCTCATAAATTAATTCATTATAAATTGAGAGATATGGCCGTTTAAAGTTAAAACATGTGTGGCTAAAGTCCTTTTTATGCCTTAAAGCAAGTTTAATTTATTTCAGACTACTTCTCCCCCTCTATTAAATATCCCATTGGCCTTTCGAACCTAAAATTTAGGTACCACATACCTTCACTATGCGGCCTTACAAAATTAATCAATATAGTTCCACCTAATAAAAGGTACAACAACAATAATAAATTCAGTCAAATCGCACAAAGTGGGATCTCGAGAGGGTAAAGTATACGCAGACTTTATTACTATCTCTCCAAAGTATACTGTAGAACATATATGCAAGGAACCGTATCATCAATAACAAGCTAAGGTGCAGTCACCTAGGCACCGTAAACCACATATGATAAAAGGTAGCATTACAAAATTAATCAATAGTTATATATATGGTTGGATTGGCTATACAAGTTTGCAACTATCTTTAGGAACAACATGAATAACAACCAAGAGAGACAGTAAAAGGGATTGCTTCGTCTTGACAATTGACAAATTGAAGAAAATTGTACAAAACTATGACCATTTCTTGTGTTGTGTTATATGTATATGAAGGGACCATCTTAAAAGCATCAACAATTAATACATTTGTCATTTGCTTCAACAACACTCATTTGGGTTCCTTTACTTTGTGATTTTGCAAGTTGAAGTAAGCATATTAAAGGCATTTTTCTGCTCGATCGTTAAATGCTACGAACTCTCAATAAAACGCAAGTACATATGTATGTGTTTTTTTCCGTCAAGGAACGCGTACATACGAGCCGAGTCTAATGTTATCCGGAAGAATAACTTTTTAGGAAAAAATTCATAAGTAACAGACCTATAAGAGTTAATTATATATGAACTATATATCACTTATTAAGTATATTTCGAATTGTGCAGCTCAAAACTAAAAATAAGAAAATTGTTGCGATGAATAAATAGATAGAAATAAGGATCGAGATTCCCCATATTGGTGATAGCAGAATTAAATTTTTCTTGGCTAAAAAGGCTCCAACACAATCTGCTATTATTCTTATTCATAAAAAGTATATTAGACTATTAGTGATCTATAGTAGGGCTCATTTGTTTGCACTTATAATGGAGGTTTGATCTTATAAGATTATTAAGTGCATTTGTTTTCATTCAGATTTTGTTGATCGATATGAATAAGTTTTAATCATTAAGATCTTGAACAAAGTTTAATATTATTAAGAGGTATTCTTGTGTGGGATGATATTCACCATCATCCTATCTACAATCACCGGTCATTACAACTAATCATCTCTGTCATCACAACCACTACCATTATTGCCAACCACCATTACCGTTCGTCAACCACTAACCACATCTATCATCACCATCACTAGTCACCACCACCTTTATCAACCACCATTACCGTTCGTCAACCACTAACCACATCTATCATCACCATCACCAACCACCATCACCATTGTCAACCACCAATCACATATGTATGTCATCACAACCACTACAGGCAACCAACATCGCTAGCAATCATTACTATTAGTTGCTGTCATACCTATCACCTCCATCATTATAATTATATTCATTGTCACCATCACCATTGTCGTTGCCACCACCTTCACCACCACAACTCTAAATCTAAGACATATGCTTGCAGGTCATACCTTCACTACAACCCATCCCTACTAACAATCAACTAGCATCGCCTCCAACTATCATCAACACATCATCAATCATTACCACCATTGTCGTCTACCGCCACCTCCACTACCACCATTGAGGTCAATTCCTATTGTATGCCAACCACCTTCATTAAATTCATACTTGCAAAATTAAATTTTGTTTTAGCTCTTCATATATAGATGATCTTGACCCCCCTATGGGAGAAGTTAGGTGTATTTCGCTAACACACACACTAGACCATGAAAGTGCGATAATTGATGTTGTGCCTAAATATATCACTAATTAAGTATATTTCAAATTGTGCAATAAAAAACTAAAAATAAGAAAACTCTTGCTGTGAATAAATAGCTAGAAGTAAGGATTGATTCCCCATATTGGTGATAACAGAATTAAATTTGTTTGCCTAAAAACAGCTCCAACACAATCTACTATTATTCTTATTCATAAACAAGTATATTATTGACCTATAGTATTATTCATTTTGTTGGAATTCTGACCCCAGATTTGCCTAAGGAACATGTATATTCTATCTGTTCCTTTGCAGATTACAACAGTTACGTTATGCAAAGCAAATAAAGTAATTACACAATATTTTATCGCAGAAAGCCCCTAGGGTAAAAAACCACGACCTACACCTCTGTAGGATTTAACTCAACTTCATTAAACTCTATGCCTCAACAACATATTACAAACCTAAGTAACCTAAGGAATTATAAACTCTAATTCCTAGACGCCAACAACCAACTAGATCATCGACCCCACTTCAAGTTATGAATTCAGATTACAACTCTTGCAATCCTAGGAACTAACTCTGATTCCTAAACTCCAACACAAACCCCCCAAGGTTTATGTTCCCAAGTCTTTAAGTCACCCCAACTTGAAGACTCTATTCCTACTCCAGTTTATACCTCACTGGATCTAAACAGAATTAAAGATACAACTCGTAATACACGCAAAATTGACTTAAGATCTATAAAACAAAAGCCTATATATGGATCAAGTTCTTCAATCTTGTTTCCTTACGTTGGCTGCACCTTGTAATAAGAAATCGCTCAAATATGAACTTCCTTTATTTGATTGTATTCTGCTTGTAATTCTCTGTTTAAGTGCGCAAGTTTCTTTGGAGAAAACCTTGGCCTATTTATAGATCAAGGATATTTCCTTCTTCAATTGGAACTCGTTTACTTTATAGTAGTTCCTACTCCTCGTAGGAATTCTTTATAAAAGTAAACTTTATGCGCTTCCTCTTCTTTGTAGGAATCCTTTATAAAAGGAAACTTTTTGCACTAGTTTCTTGTTGAAAAGCAACCCATCGACCGCCTTATAACTTCTGCTTCGCGTGGTTAACGTTATCCTTATCCCAGTTGGACTCGGTCTTAAAGGAACACGTCGGCGCAACCTGTTCCTTTCATTTGTTCCTCTATTTGTCAATCATCAAAATCTTTCTCGATCTAACACATTTGTTTGCACTTAATGGAAGTTTAATCTTATAAGATCATCAAGTATATTTGTTTTCGTTCAGATTTAGTTGATATGAATAGGTCTTAATCATTAAGATATTGAACAAAGTTTTAGTATTATTAAGAGGTATTTTTGTATGGGATGATATTCACCATCACTCTATCTACAATCACATGTCATTACCACAGACTAACTGTGTCATCACAAACACTACCATCATTGCCAATCACCATTACCGTTCGTCAATCACGAACCACATCTGTCATCACCATCACCATTACCGTTGTCAACCACCATCACCATCGTCAACCACCAACCACATATGTCATCACAACCACTACAAACAACCAACATCGCTAGCAACCATTACTGTCAGTGCCTTCCATACCTATCACTTCCATCATTATAATTATATCCATTGTCACCACCACCGTTATCATTGCCACCACCACAACACTAAATCTAAGACATATGCTTGCAGTTCATACCGTCACTACGGTCAATCCCTACTAACAATCAACTAGCATTGCCTCCAACTATTATCAACACATCATCAACCATCACAACCACTGTCATCTCCGCACCGCCATCTCCACTACCACCATTGCAGTCCCAACCACCTCCATTAAATTCATACTTGCAAAATTAAATTTTGTTTTAACTCTTCATAGATGATCTTGACCCTCTATGGGAGAAGTTAGGTGTATTTCACTAACACATTTAGTGACACATTAGACCATGAAAGTGAGATAATTGATTTTGTGCCCTATATAGTTATATAATATTTTTGAAAAAAGCACACGTCAATTTATTAGAGACAAATTTGGAAATAGGATTTCCCCGCATAGTTAAGGAGTATACGACCCTAAGGGAACGTTTGGTGTGATGGATAAAAGAAAATAGTCACGGAATAATTTTTTGGTGCCTGTAAGTATGTTGTAAGGGTTATGTGACATTAAGGGGAATGCTTACGCTTCGACAATGTTTTTAAGAAAAGCTTCTCCGAAGATTT
This sequence comes from Solanum appendiculatum, assembly GCA_018342035.1. Classification (NCBI taxonomy): domain Eukaryota; kingdom Viridiplantae; phylum Streptophyta; class Magnoliopsida; order Solanales; family Solanaceae; genus Solanum; species Solanum appendiculatum. The sequence continues at coordinate 541,386 of JAGDQO010000158.1, read as the reverse complement.
TTGCAACATGTTCTTTAATATGAATTCTTATTCTACTTATTTCCTATTCTTTTCTTAAAGAAGTGCAATACACATATATTTGGAAGGAATAAACATGATTTTCATAAAGATAAATTATAATAAGACCATTTAAATATATCCACATAAACATAAAAATAATAATAATAATTTATAGTTATTTTTTTTATTTGACATAATACTTATTTATAGTGTAGTATTATTCTTAACTGACATAAAGCCAAATGCAAATTAATAAGATGTTAGTCATTTATTTGCAATACAATTTTTTTAGAGTTAATAATAATGTAGAATTGATTTCTCTCCTTAGCTGATTTAGCTTTCGGATTGTAGATTTTTATTTTTGAACTCAAATTTACAAATTTCAAAGACAAGATTATAAAAATTTTAAATGATATTTCAACATCGAAAAATTTGCAATTAAAAAAAGGTTAGAAAATCAAACTATTGTGGTGTATTGTAAATACATATGACATGTTTATCTAATTATGTAATTTTTCCAAACAAAAATTTAACATGTCATGTTGTGGAACACATAACAGCCTAGTATTTTTTTCCTCTGGACCAAATTGCTACTCTGGTATACTTCAGTAAAAAAGTCATAGTATCTTCTTGTAGGAATGTTGGAATGACAAACCATTTGAATTGTTGGAAACTATATATATTAAAAGAGATTTCATTTGATATATAGCTCATAGATCAATTCATTATATATTATAAGAAAAGTGTACAAAATTGTGGCCATTTCTTGTGTTGTGTTATATATATGTACATGAAGGGACCATCTTAAAAGTATTCAACAATTAATTGATTTGTCATTTGCTTCAACAACACTCATTTGGGTACCTTTACTTTGTGGTTTTTCAAGTTGAAGTAAGCATATTAAAGGCATATTTTTCTGCTCGATCGTTAAATGCTAGGAACTCTCAGTAAAATCCATGTACATATGTACGTGTTTTCTTCCATCAAGGAACACGTACATATTAGTCGAGTCTAATGTTATTTGGAAGAATAAATTTTTAGGGTTAATTTCTTAAATATAAGACCTATAAGAGTTAATTATATGAACTATAACTAATTAAGTATATAACAAATTATTCAACTAAAAACTAAAAATAAGAAAACTGTTGCTATGAATACATAGCTAAAAATAAGGATGGAGATTCCCCATATTGGTGATAACAAAAATTAAGTCCATATCAAACTAGGTAATTGCTTGCCTAAAACAGCTCCAACACAATCTGCTATTATTCTTATCCATGAACAAGTATAGATTAGGGACTCATTTGTTTGCACATGGAGGTTTAATCTTAGGTCATTGAGGCTTCATTTATTTGCACTTAATGGAAGTCTGAATCTTAATCATTCAAATCTAGTCTATTAAGGGCGTTTGTTTTTTAAGTCTGAATCTAAGTCATTTAGATTCCGTCAATCTTAACAAGATTAGAATTCTTTAATAAGCCATAAAATAATAACGTGTCAACTCTCTCTCTTTGCGAGCAGCTTTGCCTCTCTCTTGCTATTGACTTTCTTCCTCTTTTTTCTCAAGAAAACACCAAAAAAAATTTATCTTGAACTATTAATTTTTCATAATCTTTACAAGTATTTTATTTAGTATTTTTTTTATATTAACAATTTATTAGTGTATTGATGTTTGTCAAAAACTCTTGTTGCAATAATATTTTTGGGTATATGATGTTTATAAGCCTATAGGAAAAAAGTATAGTTGCTAATTAGACCTACAAAAATTAGCCCAAACTTATTTAACCCTCCTAAGTTATAATGAATTTAGGTTAGAGTAATTTTGAATATGGACCGACTTGAATCAACCCAAGTTAATTCATCACAATTCATTAACCCATTAGGTGAGCCTAAATTGACCCATAAACTGCTTGAGATTCGACCCCAAAATTGGGGCCTGACCTGACCTTAGAACCAATCATGACCCCACGACTTGACCTTTATCCAAACTCGGGACCCGACCTCTTTGATTCATCAGACTATACTAGACCCTAGACCCTTGATCTCAACTCGAACAGACTCTGACTTCTATCTCGACCTCCAACTAGAGATTCGACCCCACTTAAGATTCGGGACTTACCCAATTTAGGGCTGGACCTTGATCCTAGACTTTGGACTCGACTCAACTTCAGTCCAAACAATCTATCTGTCAACCTAAATATAACTATTTTGTAACAATCCCAAACTTTGGGCAAGACCTATTACCCTGCACTATTTAATAGTGTATTTAAAAAATATATAATTGCCCAGGTGGACAAGTTACTATTTATAATGTCCATGTGGGTACCTATATATCTTTAAAATACACTGTTAAATAGTGCATGGGTAATAGGTCCTGCCCAAAGTTTGAGATTGTTACAACAATTTCGATCGTGCGAATATATTTCTAACCCTTTTCCCAAAAAATCAATAGTGAATTTTATGATTTTATTTTCATTTAAAATGATATTGAAAATTATATATATATATGACCAAAATTTATGTAAAAAAAAAAAGAAGTAAAGAAAAACTATCTACTTTTTATCAAAATATTTTAGAATTTTGAACTAAACCACTCAAATCTTCATATTAATAAATTAACTTTTTATAATAACATCCAATGTAATGTATTGCAAATAAATGAGTAAGGTCTTATTAACTAGAATTATGCTTTATATGTTTCAAAAATACTAGATTAAAAATAAGTATGATGTGAAATAAAAAAAAGGTAACTATAAACCATTACTATTATTTTTATGTGTATGTGTTTATATTTAAATGGTATTATTATAATTTATCTTCATGTAAGTCATGTTTATTCCTTCCAAATCGATGCCTATTGCACTTTCTAAGAAAATAAAAGTAATAAAGAAAAAAGTAGAGGAAGATCATATTAAAGAACATATTGCGAAAATCTTATGAGAAGACTTGTTGAAAATCGTTGTCGAAGTCTAAGCACTCCCTTTAATATCACGTAACCCTTGCACCCTTCTCAAATCTCTAAAAGTTCTAATCCAAATCAGATAATCAAATAAATAAACTAGTAATACAGACGGAAGAGATGCTAATTCAGATTATTTATTCCAAGTAATGCTACTTATAGGGTTGTATATGTCATAACTATATGGACACCCTCTTTTCCAAATATTTTAGATCTGCTTTTCCAAATATTTTAAATATTCTTTTTCGAAGATCATTATCTCGCCTTCATGGTCCAGTTCCACTAAATGTATTAGGCATTAAAATAAAATTTAATTTTGCAAGTAAAAATTTAATTTCAATAATAATATATCACTTCTGAAAAAAATGAAATTTAATTTTATATCTTAATTATCTTTAAAAAAAATAAAAATTATATTTTATTCTAAACACTATATCTCTCTATTCTTTTTCAATAAGAAAAGAAAATTCTATTTAAGGGTTAATATTACAACTTTTAGATCTACTTTTTTTATATTACTACTTATAAGATTTTAATTACAAGTATTAACAGATTATTTTTAATTTATAAATTAATTAATTAATTATATATTATTAACTAATTATATATTATATAATGTTATATAATTAATAGGTGAGAGAAATAATATTAATGAGAAAGAATTAATTTGTAATTATCTATTACACCTTTTAAGGGATTTTTTTAACTTATCACATGCCAACCCACACCCCCACCCTCACGTTCCTCTTTCCACCTTCTGTTTCTCTTTCACCTTTTTCTTTGTTCTTTTTCCTCCATTCTAATTAGCAAAATATCTTTTTCATAAATATAATAATTTATAATTGACAAGATTAATATTTCCCTTGATTTTCTCCCAATTAGTTGATTCTTATTTTGATTATTTTATTATTCCTAAGATAAATATTAATTACTATTCAAATATTTTAAATTTATCACCGTAGGTTTCAACAAGCAATTTTCTCTCTCTTTAATCTTTCTTTTTTGCTTTTCTTGATTTTTTCTATTTTAAATTTTGATGTTGTTTTATTTTTTTAATCTGATTTTATTTTTAGAAATAAGAATTCTATAATTTGAAAATTTGATTTCGTTTTTTATTTTATTTTTAATCAGGAACTTGATTTTTTGAGAAAAAAATGTGTTACTGAAATTTTGAACTCGTTTTTGATTTGTTTTTTATATCTAAAATACTTTTTTGTGGGTGAAATAAGTATATTTAATTCTGAATTTTGTTGTCTATAACTACGCATTTTATTTGGAATCTGTTTTGATTTTGATTTTTTTTATTATATGAGAAATAAGCGTTTTAATTTTATTTTCTTTGCTAAAGGCTTTTGATTTCTTCTTATATATATATATATATATATATATCGATGAATTAAAAAATAACTTGATTTAATTAATATGAGATCATAAAATCTTTAATAATGAGTTTCTAAATTTTAGCCTAAATATGGTTTAAAAAAAAGATCACACTTAAATAGGGAATATAAATTGAAGAGAGAGAAAAATATAGTACTTGTATTAATTATTAATTATCTTAAAAAGGAAAGAAAAATGCAGTCCCTCTTTTTACTCATAAATATGATAATTATCATAATATATAAATAAATAAAATATAATTTAATTTAATTCGAATCTGTTATGACCCATAATTAGATACAACATTAACTTGTTTTGTATTGGGTAATCCAGTTGAAATCTCAATTACATGTTTTTTTTTCAAAATTTTCAATGGGATATCAGTTCGATACCAAATGTATACCAATTGGGTACAACATTAACTAGTTTTAGGTTGGCTAATTCTGTTAAAATCTCAATTACACGTTGTTTTTTCAATTTTTCCACTGAGACATCAATTGGACACCAAATAGATACCAATTTCATACTTAGATTTAAATTGATTTTTCAGTCGATATCAATTGCATACCAGCATTTTCGTTGTTTTTTACTATACATTTGAAAAATAATGAATACACAAATGATTAACTAGTACACACAATAAAAGTTTTGAAATTATAATTCATTAACTTAAAACACAAATTAAATCAAAACATGAGTTTGTCACAATTAAACAACCAAATCAAAATAAAAATAATTTATGATTTTTTTCAGCAGGGTAATTTGAACATGTCTTCTTGTCGCGTCCCTCCCGACGACATGTACTGCATATAGCTTTAGACCTCTTGAATTTCACATCAGCAAATCCTTTCCAACGTTCAAATTGTTCACATTGTTACACTTAAGTTTTTCAAATGGATATCAATTGAATACAACATTAACTAGATTTAGGTTGACTAATTTTGTTGAAATCTCAATTACATCTTGTTTTTCCTATTTTTCCAGTGGGACACCAGTTGGATACTAATTGAATACCAATTGGAAATTACATTAATCAGTTTTAGGTTGGCTAATTCGGTTGAAATCTCAATTACATGTTTTTTTTTAATTTTTCCACTAGGATATCTGTTCGATTCCAAGTATATACCAAATGGATACAACATTAACTAGTTTTAGGTTGACCAATTCAAATATCAATTACATATTTTTTAAATCAGTGGGACTTCAGTTGCATACCAAATGGATATCATTTTCATATTTAAATTTGACTTGAATTTTGCAGTCGATATCAATTGCATACCAACATTACTTAATCAGTTTTTCACTATATATTTAAAAAATAAAGAATACATAAAGGATTAAGTAGTACACATAGTAAATGTTCTAATATTATAATTCATTATCTTAAAAGATAAAATAAATCAACATACGAGTTTGTCACAATTAAACAACCAAATCAAAATAAAAATAACTTATGACTTTTTTGGTGCAAGATAATTTGAACACGTCTTCCTGTTGTGTCTCTCCCGACGACATGTACTGCACGTAACTTTAGCCTCTATTCTGAGTTGCGAAGTTATTGCATTAACTAGACCACTATATAGGCTGAAAGAATCATATATAATTCCCTCCATCTAAAAATCAACATATTTGCCAGTTCCATCATAAATCATTGTGTTGGTATTACATGATACAAAAGTTCCAATATAATGTTATATCAGTATACAAATTTCATACCATTTTTATGCACACTTTATATACCTATTTCATGCCAAAAGTCATCACTGAATCATACAGATTCATGCCAAAAGAATATAAAAAATATATCATTTTCTAACTAGTAATTGTCAATTTAGTATAACAGCGCAAATGCATATGTTATACAAGTATACAAATTTCATACCATTTTATGAACACTTTTCATACATATTTCATGCCAAAAGTCATCATTGAATCATACTAGATTCATGCCAAAAGAATATAAAAAATATATCATTTTCTAACTAGTAATTGTCAATTTAGTATAACAGCACAAATGCATATGTTATACAAGTGTACAAATTTCATACCATTTTATGCACATTTTTCATACCTATTTCATGCCAAAAGTCATCACTGAATCATACCCGATTCATGCCAAAAGAATATAAAAAATATATCATTTTCTAACTAGTAATTGTCAATTTAGTATAACAGCACAAATCCATATGTCATACAAGTATACAAATTTCATACCATTTTATACACACTTTTCATACATATTTCATGCCAAAAGTCATTACTGAATCATACCAGATTCATGCAAAAAGAATATAAAAAATATACCATTTTCTACCTAGTAATTGTCAATTTAGTATAAAAGCACAAATAAATATGTTATACAAGTATACAAATTTCATATCATTTTATGCACACTTTTCATACCTATTTCATACCAAAACTCATCACTGTTTCATACCAGATTCATGCCAAAAGAATATCAACATTATACCATTTTCTAACTAGTAATTGTCATTTATTAAATAACCAGTACACCACATTCATACCATTTTATGCAAACTTTTCATACCTATTTCATGCCAAAACTCATCATTGTTTCATACTAGATTATGCCAAAAGAATATCAAAATTATACCATTTCTAACTAGTATTGTCATTTATTAAATAACCAGTATACCACATTCAATCAATTATTATGCCCAAATTCATACTAATATAAAGCCCAAGAAAACAAATTTAATCAAAACAGAATAGTACCAAAAAACATTATCAATTTCCATACATTTCTAATATAACTATTGTACCACTTTATAACAAATTATACGCATTTTTTAAACCAGAAACATACCAAAAAAATAAAAAAGGTTCATACGAAGAATGAACAAATTTAATGTTCATACCAAAATCTAACATTATACATAACATGCTATTATTAAAACTATTATAATAGAAATAATCAAAAATTATATTTTTTTTCTGGTATCACTGTTTCATATCACTTTTTTTAACGTTTTGTTGGCATACAATTAGAAAATATTCATTCACAAATTCATTGCATTTTTACTGAATAGAAATTTTTTTCGCAGTAGCATTTATATAGCGAATACAAAACAAAATGTCGAAAAAAATACCAACCTGAAGGATCTCATCTGCTACCATGCTTTATTAAGATTGATACGAAACTGTCCATTGCAAGAGTGACGACTACCAACAGATTGACGACTACTGTCACGACCCAGGGTAGCCCCTAGATGTAACACGGCATACAAGACCCCGAGAGGCCTCATACAAGCCTTTAGCATACATAACATACAAGATAATAGAGAAATAAGAGTTCGAAAGAGCATTTTATATCAAAGCTTTACTCAAAACAGCGGAAGTCTACAACTCATGTCTCAAAGCCTTCTAATATCATAAAATACGAATAAAAGTCATAGGGACGCAGCCCAATACAATATCCAACATAAGGAAAGACATAAAATGTAAAATCCAACAAGGCTATGTCCTCGGATGGATGAGGACTCACCAAATCTTCTTTTCAACTCTAAGTCAACGCTCTAGCCACGAGTGGAAGGTGAATCGCCACGTCCTACACCAATGAAGTTAATGTAGGCAAGAGTATGCGTTAGCATAATTAAGTACTAAGTATGATAGCAATGCACATAAACACATAAGTCATGATAGATAGAGAGACATAATCATGACATGCGATGGAGAAGCTAAAAACATGATAAACATGAGAAACATGAAGCATAAAGCATATATCAAGGCCAAAGCAAGCTAAATCATTTTTCCTTCTTTTCTTAATCATGAGAACACTTGTTCATTAACTTGTGAGGAAGAGCCTTAATCGACATGTAAGACCATGTGAGCTATCAATACGAAATCCGGTGTCTACCCCACACCGAAAAGGGGTGTTCTACTTGCCAAGGTAAGACCATGAACTTCTTAGCTTAGGTGTATCCACTAGCTAATGTCTACTTAAAGACAACATCCTATGGTGGAAACATAGTTTATGGGATAGAGATTACTTTAGAAGACTCGGCCTCAACTAACGGGAGAGCTCCATCTAGAAAACCCGGCCTCTACTAACGGGAGAGCTTTCACTAGAAGACCCGGCCTCTACTAACGGGAGGGCTTCCATCTCAATATCCACTTGGTGCTAAGCATAATTCCCACGGATTAGTCATTAACATATTTATATCATTAAACATGAAAAGGTACAACTAGGGTTACCAATTCAAGCTAAAATCATGCTTATAGATATTCATCTTTCATGGACCTTGTCCAAGCTTACATCATTAGAATAGTTCCTTAAGAACATGGGTAATTGCCTCTTTGTTCTTCTTTTATCATAATGGGAGAATTACGTGAGAAAACCTTTCACTACTCAACCATAGCATCATCATATCATAACTTTGGTACTTTACTCTCAAAGCACCCTTAATTCATCATGCTCATATTTCATAGTTCATAGAGTTCATATGGGTTCATGCAAGTTCAACTCATATCATGCAATTCAATGCAAGCTCATGCTTAGAAAGCCATAATTAAGACAATTTACCCATACTTGAAGGAACTCACATAATAGAGGAAAAAACATGCTTTTGATTTGATCATGCTAAATTCATAAGATTATCCTCAATTCATTCATAATTCATGCTTGATTTCATAGAGAATTCATAAACTTCATCAAATCATAACTCAACCCAACAATCAAAGCATAGATTATCAAATTGGGGAGAATTAGCTTGGGATCATGGGGGTTCATGCAATCTTTACATCAAATCATGTAATTCACGCTAATTCGTGCACTAAGTTACTTTATCACCCTAAATCGTGCACTAAGAATCATAAAATCAATAATTGAAATCATAATTGAAGAACCCACAATGATTGATCACAAACCCTAATTCAATTAGGTTAGAGTAAACCTTTGAAAATCATGAAGAAGAGGAAGGGCCCATTGGAGGAAAAGACTCCTAATGGTGAACACTATCGTACCTCAAAGCAATCCACAAGAGTTGGAGAAGATTGAAAGTCTTCAATGGAGGATTCAAGCTTCTTCTTCTTCCTTGAGAATTGAGAGGGTTTCTTTTTAGAGAGAGAAATATTTGAGAGAGGAGAGTTTTGGAATGAATTAGAATGAAAGAAATTAGGCTTAAAAAGTATTTATAGGTCTTAGATTAAGGGTATAACCGACTTAGCTCAATAGGTAAACAATTAAGGAAAAGACCAAAAAGCCTTAATTAAAAACAGTCGGGGCCAATCGACGGACAGGATCTACTGTCCGTATATCCATTGACGGACCGTCTTGTTAAACCGTCAAAAGATTCAGAGAGTTGGTATCTGGGGACCCTGCAACGACGGTCTCGATTTAAGGTTGGTAGGTCCATCTACAGACCGTACACCACGGCCGTGGATCATTGCCTGAGTTTAAAGAGTTTGGCTAAGTCTGGGGTCATCTACGGTTACTTTCTACGGACCGTCGTTCGACTCACGAACCGTCCTGCTACCCATAGGTCAAAGTTCAGAAACTTGAAAATCCTGAAATTTCACAGTGCCATTGACGGTTCCCACCTACGGCCCGTCAATCCATCTACGGCCCGTAGGTGGCCTCTGTAAGTCACTGTCTTCAGGTGAGTTCTACATTTTTAAATCCCTTGGAAGCTTGGGGTGTTACAACTACCAACAGAGAATATGGAGGAGAGAGAGAAACCGACGAAAAAAATTTGAAATGCACTCTGCTTGATAGAAAAATAATAAGAGAGAGAAAATACAAATAACTGTTTGAGCGAAATAAGGAAAACAAATATTCCTTCTACTATGACTCTCCTAATTTTATGCCTCATCTTAATTATCATTAATATTTTCAATTTATTAGTTACTTAATATTCCGTTTTTTATTTATTCTCTCTTTAAACTAATTGATTATTGCTATTTTTTAAAATCCCTTTTTAATTTATTAAAGGAAAAATTACAAGAATATACTATTTAACACCTTAATTAACAATATAGGTATATACTCCTTTTTAATTACAAAACTAGTTTTTTAATTACAAACCTAACAACAAAATAAATGCACGTTTATTTTTTTAAAATGTGAGATATCGTTTTATTTGCTATTTTTTTGGGATAGTTGGCTGATTTTTTGGGATTGATAATTTCTTTTTCACTTTTTAATTCCCAATCACATGTGATACGTTTCTTCTTTTTTTTTAAAAAAAAATGTTTTTAAAATTTCTCTCTCTCTCTCTCTCTCTTAATTTCTTATTCATGAAATCACACCATTAATTTTTTATTCTCTCACTTATACCATTGTTAGTTTCTTGGTAAAAACCTTCATCTTTTCTCATCAAGAATTTTGGTTCTTCTCTTTAATATTATTTATATACTAAAAAAATTTCTTACCCATACAGGTTATTCACAAATATTGCAATTCCTAATAACCAATTTCATAATACCATTAATTTAAAATTTTAATTAATATCATTGAAAAATAAATTCACATTTTGATGTCTAGTTGTTTATAATCTTGTTTCAAATACTATTTTATTATTTATATAAGAACGCTTTAATTAGTATATAATTTTGTCTACTAAATGTTATCATGTACTTCTACATATTAATTTAAATCTAAATATATCACCATTATTAGTACCACAAGAGTCATTAGTATTTGTACCACAAAGGCCACCAAAAATATTTACTAGTCTAATTATAAATGTATACAAATACAGATACCAATTAATAGTTACCATCACAAAAATTTGCAGATCAATTTAAAATCCCACCATATAATACAATTTTCACTACCACAACAACAATTGCTTAAACATTTTAAACCATTAAATAATGATTCTAGAAAATACATTAAATAAATTAAAACAACATAACACTACGATGTCAATTTTGTGCTGAAAATTTGATACAAGACTTCTTGTTGCGACCACGTGTAGGGGAAGGAGAAACGGGGAGAAAATTACAAGGTGGGGAATCGAATTCTCACCAACAAGGTGATAGTTCAGGTAGTCAACTAAGTTACTAAGATTCCTTCCTTAGTTAACCTATTATAATTGGTGTTTGCGTCATAAATGATTCCTTCAATCTTGAAATCTACATACCTTCCTGCGATACATTTCAAAATAGCTAGAGTTAAGAACAACGACATATACCCACAAACACATCTATCAAAAAATAATATAAATTAGCTATACTCTATCAAATACACCAACACATCTACCATCAATTACTTCAATAATTGTACCAAAATTTTACCAAATACAGCTGCAACATATACCAAATAATTAAAGAATATTGGTATTAATTACATCTCAAATATGGTATTTACAAAAGATATAAAAACTAACAATTATTTCATAATATGTACCCAAAAAATACAACAACCTTCAATATCCATAACAGTTCGCCCAACACAAACTTATGGTGTAAAAAAAAGACCCTTTAAAATAACAATTACTTTAATATATGTACCAAAAACTACATCTAATACACCATCAAAAACTTACTACAAGAATATAATTAAACCTACTCAATTACCAATAAATATTCACAGAATATGCAGTTAATATATGAATCAAATTATACCTTAACTTTCCCTAAATAATGTACAAATATACAATTACTAATACGCATAACAAAACACGCATATTACACCAAAACATAAGCTAACAACCAATCACGAATTGGCAGACTAATAACAAATTAATCTAAACTATCAATCACTTCAATATATGTACCACAAAATATATCAAGTAGACCAGCAAATTATATCCAAAATTTAAAGATTATTACGATCTGAATCATGTTGTACATGAGCAGGCTCCGTAACATGATTCCGTTTTATCTAGTTCACTTATAAGATTTAATAGTATGTAAATGTATCCATTTCCTCTGCATTGACACGATCAATAATACTATCGAAGTGAAACAAGGAATTTGATCCTATTCATGGAGATTCCGTAACTATTCCAAAAATGAAAAGTTCGACACAATTGGTATTTAATTGGAAGCAGTTACTAATTCATGATCTGGCATGTGGTGTTGATGTTTAACGTAATTACAATATTGATTACAGTATATAATTCACAACAATTACTCTATCAATTTCGCCAAATTATCTAACCTATTACTACTTATAATAGATCGGCATAATCAACTCTTACAATCCTCACAATTACACCATAACAGATGTCAAAAAAAATGAATTTGTCGATTAATAACAAGTTAATAAACAATATCGATTACACCACATTATCTACCCAATTTTATTTAGTTCCGAAAGTTATTATATAATTGGATTAGAATCTGATTTTTAGAAATAAATACCAATTTTCGGAAATAAAAAAACATATACCAACCAAATAGTTCATACGATAACGATCACAGAACATAAAAACACCAAATATAGTTATCAAACTTACCTGATGCGTCCCATCGTCCGTTGTGTTGTAGTAGAATTGAAATACTGTTGGTATCCATTATTGATTAAGCTTACAAAATATGGAGGTATAGAGGTTTATTTTGGTTAAAAACCTTTTGTTTAGGAGAGAGAATATATAACTAAATTTGAGTAATTTGTGGGAGAAAATCGTGGGTCTTATTAGGATTTTTTTTTACGTTTTTTTTTAATTCTTTATAATGCATTTGCTATATTTGAAAAAAAAATAAATTGTTATATAGATGAAAAATAGAACTACTGCTATATAGTGGTTATTAAGACTATATATTTGTATACTTTAGTTTTTTGCCCTTTATTACAATGTTATAACCTGTAATTTTTTATTGTTACAACTTGAAAGATAAAGAATACTATCATAACTTATAATTATTAGTCTATAAATGTCATTTATAAAATTTTCACTTTTTTTGGGGGCCCTTCCTAGAGCGAACATTTTACTAGTATTATTGTAAATGAATTTGCTGTGGATTTTTTATTTAATGAGAAATATAATTTCTTGGTGAATTTTTTGGTTAGTATGGTGACAGATTATGATGAGAGGGAGATTTTATAGGTTGAATACATGAATGAGAAATTTAAGGAGTTAACTCTTATTTTAACTCAATTAAAAGAGATATTTTTGGGATGTGAAATAGTTCTAAATTGTTTAGATTACCTTTAAAAATTTCTATTATGTGTAAAATCTTAAAACTTTAAAGATATTTGTGCTACTTTTAAAAATAGAAACAAAATCTAAATGATGGCTTAAAAAGTGACATTTACACAAGTCGGCCTCTTGTATTATGCCTATTTTGATGAATCTGAATTGGGCCTCAGAATGGGCTTCTAACATTATTGTACATTGGTTCTAGTCATTTTAGACTCGAACCTATTGTGAGATGTAGTAGGTATTTATCTGGAGACTGGAGTTGTAATAACGTTACAAGATCATATCTAAGGAGCAGAAGAAGTCTCTCTTAGAGTCGATTTCATGGCATCTGTGAGAATTTTAGATGTCCAAAGTGGAATCGATCCAAGCTCCTCAGCTCAAATGTTGTAGCGGACCTATAAGTTGCAGGTTTTGAAGGTTCTTCTCTTCCCCCATATTGTTAGATGCGTTATTTACTCCTAAATTAGTGTGTTTCAGTTACATTTCAATTTTATATACACAAAAATAGATGCATATGCTTTGTATGTATCTGGATGTGTCAGATACATGTATTTTGTGACCTAAATATGATACGAAAGGGAATTTTGTTAAGTGAAGGCACATAATTAGGCCCTAAACTAGTGGGACTAATGTTGTTTACCCCAAAAAAATCAATAAAATGGCCACATGAATATTTAATATATCAGTAATGTATAAATATTTGTGTAATATATCAATATTGTATAAATAGTATATAGTTATGTATACATATGATGTATCAGAGATATATAAATATTCATAAACATTGTTTATACAATATTAAAAGAAAAAGAATTCAAGAAAGTCAAACAACAAGGATCAAATATATCCTTACATGATTTTTTTAAAAAAAATAATCAAAAAATAAATTTAAAATAAATTTTTTTACTTCCGTTAGACTAAAAGGATATATCAGAGTCGTTTGTATAATGATAAAAATATATGTAAGTCACTTTTATAACAAGGAATATATCAATCGTATATTGCAAAGTTGAGGGGTAATATCACTATGGGCCTTTACCAACTTCCTCCGGGTTGACCACTCTTGGGCTTACAATTAAGAAAAGGGAAATCCCATAATTGTTCATGTGAAAATGATCAAAAGTTTATTTTGTAATCAAATTAGATTAAAAAAACTTGCTAGGAAGTCTATTTTCTTCCAAAGATAAATATATGGCATCTTAGATTAAAATTAAAGTGACAAGTTTTAATGTTACTTAGAAGATTGTCTTGTTTACTTTCTTTGTGGTAGATTTTTTTATTAATAAACAATGATAAAATTAAAAGAGTATCTACTTATACTTTACATGAACTTAAATTACAAATATAAAAAGATATAGCCTAACTTTAATTATTTCCAAGGAGCTGGGGAAAACTAAACTTCCCCTATAATAAAAACTATATATGGCTTGGATAATTAGTTTAAAATTAACCAAAATAAAAAATAGTAAATGAGATTAATGACAAGGGTGAAATAGATATTACATAAGATACGAGATCAGGGAGAATGTCAATTATTCAAAACTAGAGGAAGAATTTGATTTTCAAAATAAAATTAGAGATGACAAATGATTTTCACCAAAAGAAAAAAGGTTAAATGAAGAAGTGATATTTTTTCATCTTTATGTTAAGACGAGAATCAAGAATGGATAATTTAAATTGAAACTTTTTGACCACTAAAATCAACATCAACAACGGTAACAACACACAATCTCTTATATAATAAAAATGTTATTTCTGAAATATCATCTTCAGCTCGAATAACACACATCAAATCAAATTAGTTAAAAAGAAATAAAAAAGTGTTAGAAATCAACATCAATTAAAAAAAATCCACCAACTTGTAGACCAGCAGCCATCCACCTGAGTTGAAGTGAGGAATTACCACATATAAGACTTCCATTTTTATCATTTAAAATTAAAAAAAGTAAAAAGAGAACACTACAAGAAACTAATATAATAAATAAATAAAACAAAGATGGCTAGCCTAATTAAATTATTTGAAATGACAAGGCCAGCCATACTGTGAAGAACGTGAAATTTGCAGCCTATCCAAAAGAAATTATAATAAAAAGTCAATAAAATACTATGAAGCAAATGCGGTATAATTTTGACTTAATTAGCTTAAGTTGAGACTTGAGAGTATCATTTTGACTGGCATTACTAATTATATATTATAATATTCTCTCCATTTCATTTTATGTGATTAAATTTAAATCATATGGTTTAAATATGTATGATATATATCATAATAATTTTGTGATTGTAATTTTTAATTTTTTTTTAATTTTAAACATGTCATTATATTTGTCTAATTATAAAAATTTATCATTAAAAATAAAATAATTTAAATTAAATTTTCAAACATAAAAAAGAAAAAGAAAATAAGGTCATATCAGTGGAGTGGAGTGACGAACAGATTTATATATATATATATATATATTATATTATAGAAGTCATACTTCACAAGCTCCCAACAATTCCTTGAAGCTTTAGCAGACACATGAGAATTGACTCTTTCAATTTAAAATGGCCGAGAAATAGTAATGTTTAATAAAAGGGAAAAGAATAATTGTACAAAAAGGAAACTATTTCATATCCTATATTTTTAATTATTAATATACATTTACTACTTGATACCATCAGAGTATATATATACTCTAATGGTATCAAAAAGGAAGAAATAATGTTTCAGTGAAAACACTACTCAATTACTCCTTGATACCATTAGAATATATATGTATATACTATGGTGGCATGAAGGAGGAATATGCAGTGTTTCAATAAAAAGACTGCTCAATTATAGCTTGATACCATCAGAGTACGATACACTCTGATGCTATCAAGAATGAAGAAGCAGTGGGTTCAGTGAATAGAACAAGGGGGCGGTAAGGTAAATAATTTGGCTGTGGATCCAATCATGGTAAATATATTGGGTTGAGTCTAGTTTAGGTAAATAATTTGCCTAATGAGTCGACTTAGTGTAGTTTTCCCTTAATAAAAAGCATAGACAAAATATAAAAATAAAAATATATTTTTTGCACTCAAAAACTTTAATTATTTTTTTAAAAAATAGGAGGTAAATTCATGTCCAAATGTAATTTCAATTTACAAATACCCCTTTTAAAACTTTTAAAAAATAAATAAATATATATATATATATATATATATATATATCATATTTTTATGTCCAAACACCTACTTAATTTAAGGTTCGATATAGATAATTCAATTACAAACTCTTTGTAATTTGGTTTACTTTTTTCATTTTAATTTCTTCTTATGTACTTTAATTTGGTTTGGAAAGAATTGTGGTGAGAGAATTGCTATTCTGGTTTGGAAGTTTTATTTTGCAATAATTACTTACTTTACTACTCTATTTGGATGGTGGTTCCATATTATTTCATAATTTATTTTGTATTGTATTATATTATTTTAATTAATATAATGTTTAAATAGATTGTTTTGTTTTCCATCATTACATAATATCACTGATCAACAATTTGAATGATAAATCTAAAAAAAATAGAGAACAAGATACATACCTACAATAAAAGGTAAGGTAAATAATAAAATATGATTAATAAATAATAAGTAAAGAGAAAATGAAAAAAAGGAAAAAGTAATGCTGTAATTTCACTAAATCGGCCATTACACAGAATATAACTTTTTGTCGTTAACTAACAATACGACACAATAAATTTATGTAATAATGAAAACAAACATTATATTTAAACTAACAATAACATACCATAAGCAACAACCATCATTGTATTGTACTCATAGAAACTAAGAAGGTTTGTTTTGAAGTAGAAAATAATTAATATATCCAAAAAAAAAAACTTTTAATCGGATAAGATAATCGATAGAGACTATCTTTCTTGCTCTGTAAAATTCACATTCACCTTAACATAGGTATAATACAGAAATATACTCATTAACTTGGTCTTAACTCACACTTATGTCCTTCAATTTTGGGTGTGTACAAGTAGACACTTAAAATTGTCTAAAGTTAAACAAATAGGCACATACGTCCTATGTGGCATCCTACATAACAATTTGTGTCCTACGTGGTGTCATACACGTATTATGTTACGTAGGACTCACGTGTCTACATATTCAACTTTGTACAAATTTAAGTGTTTACTTGTATACACCTAAAATTAGTGGGCATAAATATAAAATAAGATCAAATTAAAAGACATATTTATGTATTATGTCTTAACAATATTCAATTCCCAGGTCACTCCTTAATATTCCTGTCCAAACTAATTGATGTTTTAGTCTCTTCGGGAACCTCCGATAAAAAAAAAAACTAATTGATATTTTAGGCTTGAATATATGGACTATGGAATAAGAAATTCATTTATCTTAAAAAGTATTAGAGATTTTGACTAAATTACTCTTAATTATAATTTTCTTTTCTTTTTTAGGTTGATATCATTATCATTAAAATAGAAATGTGTCAAAAGCAAATTTTTTAAAAAAGAATTAAATATTTTCTTAATATTATAAAACATCAATTATTTTGAACCGAAAAGGGTAGCAATACTACATATTTTTTTTATAGTTATTTTGATTTTATGTACATTACAAAAATCTGTGCATTTTCGAAGTTATCGTTGACCAGACATGACTACTAAATTAATTAAAGTTGTTCATTAAATATTTGACAAGTGCGATTTCATATGAGGTTGTCTTATGTTGATTAAATGTTGAAAGAAAAAATTATTTAGTACATGCATATGATCAATGTCTTATGTTGATTATGAACTAGCATTTAAGGACCAAAAAAAATGCTAGTTCAAGAAAGTTCTCACCAATGACATGATGCCATATGATCAATGTCGACCTCATTAATTATAGAATTAAATTGTAGATATTTATATCGAAAAATTAGTAATGTATACAAATATATTAGCTAAAAAAACATTCAATTTCAGTTGCCCCATTTCAAATTGAAAGTAATGAAACATCTTTAATTTAAAATTTCTCAATCTGTTACTCCCTCTGTTTCTATTTACTCATCAAATATTTTCTAATTTGATTTACTTTTTTACTTGTCATTTTTGATACATCAAGGAAGAACAAATTTTTTTTTATATTATATCCTCAATTTATTAATAGGCATGCCAACTGCCAAGTCAAATTTAGACAAGTAAAAAGGGACGGAGGGAGTATTATTTAGTGTGCCACGTTAAGCAACTGGTGTTTTTGGCAGCCTACCACTTCTGGCAATATCTCATCTAAGCCTAACTTTTTTTTGGTCCTAATGCCATTAAATTTGATAGCCACAAACACTACGAGAATAGTTTAATTAGCTAGAATTCATGTACGACCTCTATTTAAAAAGATTTATTTGAGACTCGTGCGAGGCTCACTCCGAGGCGGGTACTTGCAAAACGTCTTAAAATTCATGTGTGAGGCTTAGTTTTACACTTCCACCGTTTCTATTCATATGTCACTATTTTAAATTTCACTGCATTAAGAAACTAAGTAAGTTTACTATTCTATCTTTATTTAATTTTTTTTGAAATCAAGTTTTCAATTAATAAATATATATTAATTTATTTTGATTAATTAATTTGACCAATGGACATGAATTATTTATTTAGTTTTTCTATGTTGGTCAAATGTATATTTTCAATGCTAATAACTCACAAGGGTAAAATAGGAAGAATATTATAATTTATGCATTGATTTTATAAAATGACAAGTATTATTGACCAATTATTTATAGAAAGGAATGACATATAAAAAGGAACGAAGGGAGTAAGGTTTATATTTCAGTTATATATATAACTATTGTTTACTTCATATTTAAATATTTTATTATCTTTTCTAGCATTAATTCTAGTAATTGAGCTTATAATGTTAACATCATTGAGACTGTTTATGTGTTATTTAAATCGTAAAAAACGTTTGTTGTAAAACAAAGAAAAGTATCACATTTTTTTTTTTTAACATATGCATTCTACAAATGAATTCATATTCCATTTTTTGACGCTGATCTCCATCTGTTCCAAAGTGTCCTACTTATTATATTATAATAAAATAATAAAAATCAGACATGGCTGCCTAGAGATTACAGAACTCCAGTTTTTGGACCGTTACACAAAATATCAGCACAAAAAGATATAGCTTATCCCCACAATAATTTACACCATCAATATATTTTTACATATTATAACATTAATCTGTTTTATCTTTTGTATCATTAATTTCATATCTTATGAAGTAATATATATCCGCATTGGTGACCTGATAATATTAAAAAACATTTGCACATTAGAATACAATGCTAAACTCAAAATAATATAAATTTAGTTACACACACAGATAAATAATTTTATTTTTACCTTCAACAAATTTTAATCTATATTGGCAGGTTAGTTGTCATTGTTAATCATCAGATTATCAATTGATACTTATAAATAATTTACCTATTAGTTACTCCTATCATTTTTAATTACCAGATTATCAATTGACGCATATAATTTTTTTTTACCTATAATTACTCAATAAAAACGTAAGTATTTAAATATTTAAAGTTCTAAAAAATCATTATACTTAGTTAATGCTCTAGCGGTGGCTAAAGCCCATTAGTGTGTTTGGTTGGTTAGAAAACATTTTCTTTTCCGACCAAACATTTTCTTTTGAAAAATAAATTCTTCAAATGTATGAATAAATGACTTCCTAACGAAAGTACAAAAAACAAATTGCATGAGTGACAAGTTTATTATTTGCTCCATCCACCCAATCACCCCAACCCCCACCCATTAACCATCACAGTGATGACACCCCCCCCCCCCCCCCCCCAATTACTCTTGAACCGCCATTCTCTTTCCTATTCCGCTTTCACAGTATTTTACTAGATAACATAAGTGCTTTTGAGGTAATACATTCTTGCTTACCTACCAACATAATTTTCAATGTATTAAACATACTTAGTTATCTCATATTAATTATCTTGGGTAAAGTTATTCTGTCATATATATAAAATAACTTATTCCATTGTTATGGTATAAATAGTGACATAATCAAAGTACTATCTAATACCTCTAATCAAACATAGAATAAAATAATCTTTTTATTATATCTTATATCTCGTACCAAACAACTCCGCAGCGTAACTTATTTTACCGGTTGCTTGGTCCACTTTGGCGTGCAGGCATTTTTTTTGTGCTGTTATGTGTCCGCTGTCCATTCGACTTACCAACAACTACTTCCCGCTAACAAATCATCCTATTTTCTACAATTCTTATTAATTTTTTATCAATTTTTTAATTTGTCCATTGAATATTCATTGTTGAACTTATATATAAATAGAGGTAGTTGAGTTTCAAGATTGTCAGTTGTGTGTCTTGTTTTTAACGCTAAAGATCTCAACTTTCTTGCCATCATATTGATCTGTGAAAAAAAGATTAGATCTCGGTTTTCAGATCCGTTGTTGGGTTTCGAAAATTTCTTGCTGTTTTTGTTAAAGAAAAAAAATGGCCAGGAAGAAGATCAGAGAGTATGATTCAAAGAGATTGTTGAGGGAGCATTTCAAGAGACTCGGAGGTTATGATTTGGCTATCAAATCTGCGCAGGTAATATTTTTTGTTAATTTATAAATGTGGAACAAATCTTTATCTTGGAGAGGTAGTGGTAAGGCCTGCCTACCCTCTACTCTCCCATTTTGCGGGATTTCACTCGGTTTGTTATTGTTGTTATTGGAACAAATCTTTAGTGTTTAGTTTAATTTGGGTGATTTTTGATTTCAAATTTTTTAGATAAAATGGGGAAGAATGTTCTGTTTTTCTGATGGTGAAATGTTGGAATGTTTTAGGTAGAATTTACATTTAAAAATTAGGCCACCTATTTGAATCTACATGATTCATTTGAGTTTTTTTTCTCTTGCCTCATTTCTAGTAATGATGATGGCTAATTTATAATGCAAACTCAATCTAGAAGCAACCTTTGAGAATATTGATTTTGAGTCTGGTTAAATTTGAGTCGTAAAATGGCTCCTTTCTGCATTTATTTTGAAGTAATGGTTGCTACCTTACTTTTGAGATCTAGTTTTGCCTAGTGGGCAATGGCAGTTCAAGCAGATTAGTGACCTAAGGCTTCTTATTAAGTTTATTCTTTTGAGATGTGAAGTTCTTAATAACTTTATTTATAAGTGATTTTTTTTTGTTAGAGTGGGTTAAAAGGTCCATCATTGGCTGGGGAATGGATTGATGGTTTGCTTATATGAACTTGAGCAATCCTCCGCTAATGATCTAGCTTTTGGGGTTGAGTTAGACATATGTGTCATATTTTTACATGACATCAGATCTAGGTCGACTTAGGGAATCCTCCCCCGAGCTAACTTTTGGGGTTGAGTTAGGCTCAAATGTCGTATCTTTATATTTTTGTTAACTTTTTCTCAATAGATAATATAATCGATCGTCAAACTTCTAATAATTCTCTCCTTTTATATTAAAAATTAACCTATTCTATAAATAGTACTTGATATTTTTTTTCTCTCAAAAAAACTACTCATAAACCTATTATTACTAAAAATAAATAAATGAAGCCCCTCAAATTTGGGGGCCTAAGATACCTTGCCTTTTGTTTAACCCTTTAGAACCTCCCATGTAGTGGGGCAGAACAGGTAGGTCAGGTACAATGCTAAAACTTAAAGAGAGTACCTAATATTTTTAAAGGTACAAGTGTGTAAACTCTTGGGACCACCTGGTCTGAGGGTTAGCTACTTGCTAATCCTAATATTCTTTAGACTCAAGTTATTAATTGTCTAAGCAAATGATAATGAAAAGAGAAAAATGATTTTGCCTAACTGTTGAATTCTTTGGAGCTGTTAATCACTACATGTCACGAACCACTTATGTATCTTCCTCAAATATTTGATAATAAGCAGTATAGATGAATAGTTTTATGAGTTTTATAAGACAAATATAAGTCATGATTGTAACTATAAGATGGTTTTTCTCCCTTCTTGTGGCTTAGGTGACAGAGTCTACTGACATCAATGAGCTAGCAGAGAAAGAACCTTGGCTCAACTCAACAAAGTTGGTTGTAAAGCCCGATATGTTGTTTGGCAAGCGTGGAAAGAGTGGACTAGTCGCCTTGAATCTTGATCTTGCTCAAGTTGCTACTTTCGTGAAGGAGCGTCTTGGCAAAGAGGTAGTTCAGATATTCACTTACCTTGTCCCTTTTGATGATATTGTCAAAAACCAAGTGTATTGTTTGTTTTACATGGACTATTAACATATAGTGTCATTGTCTCGGATCATTTGCTCATGGTTGTTTTCACATTGACAGGTGGAGATGGGCGGATGCAAAGGTCCCATCACGACCTTCATTGTTGAGCCATTCATCCCCCACAATGAAGAGTTTTATCTTAATATTGTCTCGGATAGGCTTGGTTGCAGCGTAAGCTTTTCTGAATGTGGAGGAATTGACATCGAAGAGAACTGGGACAAGGTATGTGACATAGTCAAAAGTAGGCATGTTAAGTCCAAAACCGTTATATTAATATCTCAATCTAACATATACCCTTTGTGGTGGCCCAGTGGTTTGGGCTTGGGACTTCCATGTTGGAGGTCTCAAGTTCGAAACCCCTTGCCAACGAAAGCAAGGGGTTTGCCTTCTGGGTCGAGCTCATCGCACCGGGCTTGCCTAGTGCGGGGTACCTCTCCTATGTGGTTTGCGAGCTATTGCATAGGAGCGGGGGTTTTACCCTGTGCGCATCCAAAGTGTAGCGGCTGCGGGTTTCCCTTGTCATAAAAAATAAAAAAATATCTCAATCTAACATATAGTCCTTTTTATCCAGGTTAAGACCATCTTTGTGCCGACCGGGACTTCTTTTACATCAGAGATATGTGCTCCACTTGTTGCCACTCTACCATTGGAGGTAAATATTTGAAAGAAAAGGAAGAAGTAGTACTGCTAGAATAGTCTGTCCATTACTTTTAATCATTCATCCAATTCATATTGCAATTGTAATGTGGAATTTTACTTGTATGTTACAGATTAAGGGTGTCATTGAGGAGTTCCTCAAAGTGATTTACGCTCTATTTCAGGTATCTACGAGATACTTTGTCATCGCTAGATCTTTACGACCTTTTTGGATTTTTGTGTAACCCTCTCAACATTTCTTTCTATCAGATCTGGACTTCACTTTCCTAGAGATGAATCCTTTCACATTGGTTGAAGGAAAGCCTTATCCTCTGGATATGAGGGGAGAGCTTGATGACACTGCTGCTTTCAAGAACTTCAAAAAGTAAATCTGCTGCCCCCACATCTGAATATACTCTTTCTACTCGTTTCCTAAGCTTTATTGGCTAAAAGTGAATCAACTTTCGGTAGTTGACACATCATAGACTAAGAATATACTTTCCATCCTGCAGGTGGGGAAATCTTGAATTTCCATTGCCATTTGGAAGGGTTATGAGTGCTACAGAGAGCTTCATTCACGGGCTTGATGAAAAGGTATACCTTGATGGTATTCTATTACTTACAAGGCAAAAAAAATTCTTCAGCTTTAGATTGCAAAATATCTGTCAATGACTGCATTACATGCTAAAACGTTCAAGTCGGTTTATTGCAGACAAGTGCATCTTTGAAGTTCACAGTCTTGAACCCCAAGGGGCGAATTTGGACTATGGTTGCTGGCGGAGGAGCTAGTGTCATCTATGCCGATACTGTACATATCTATCCTTGGAAAATGTTATTTGATTATATATTCTATTGTCTAAACTTGCCATTTTACCTTAACAGGTAGGTGATCTTGGATATGCTTCTGAGCTTGGGAACTATGCAGAGTATAGTGGTGCTCCCAATGAAGAAGAGGTCTTGCAGTATGCTAGAGTTGTAATTGATGTAAGGATAAACTAGTTACGTAAAACATTTTATTGACACAGAAAAAAAAACACTTATCACATTATGTTACAGCACATTCTCCGTTCTGAAAGGAATTGGAGAAAGATACTGACCCTAATCCCATTTTGCAGTGTGCCACTGCAAATCCTGATGGCCGTAAGAGAGCCCTCGTGATTGGTGGTGGAATAGCCAACTTCACTGATGTTGCTGCTACATTTAGTGGTATTATTCGAGCTCTTAAGGAGAAGGTATGGTAACGTAACACAATTGGCTGCTCTGAAATGACTTGCCCTGATATTGAGATTTCCTTATTCAACATTTTGTATGGCAGGAGTCAAAACTTAAAGCTGCAAGAATGAACATATATGTTAGAAGAGGAGGTCCAAACTACCAAAAAGGTCTTGCAAAAATGAGGTCTCTTGGCGAGGAAATTGGCATCCCAATTGAGGTATGTTCTAAGTGTCAACTACTTATAAAACATGACTATCTTTCCGCTAGCATCAAATGATAACAATGTTTTAACTTTACTACCGTTGTTAAACGTTCTTGTTCTAATTTTTTGTTGAAGGTCTATGGCCCTGAGGAAACCATGACTGGCATCTGCAAACAGGCTATTGAGTGCATCACGGCAGCTGCATAAATTAACCAACTTCATTCTCCAAGTCGAACCTTTTTAGTCGTCTTTTTTGCTTTGTGTTAGTGTCTTGTTGTATGCCAAGTATGAGCAATTTGATTTGTATCTTTTGACATTTCACATGAACAATAAGCTCCAGTAATGAATTTAGTTTTCCAACTTCAACATGAAATCCATTTGTGCAACAATCTTTGTACTACCTCTTCTTTTGGCTGTGTACTCAACCTCAATCCTTCTTGAAATATGAAATGAAACATCTCAATGTTATGCTATATCATATATTAAAGAAAACAACCATATAACGATTTCCCTATACGGTTAATATGTCTATTGAAGAAATGCTTCAATAATATCACCAGAGTTCAGCTGATTCTACAATGTAGAAGATTGAGACCCCATTAATCTCAGGAGTCAAAACCTAATGAGTTGCACCAAAGGATTGGATGAATAATTTGTTCCAATAGTAAACTCTGAAATGGAGTGTACTTTACAGTGACTGTAAAAACTGAAGAACAATTTTATTAATGAAAAGCTGATAAACAAAATCACATAGTGATCTTCTAGTTTCTCTTGATGATGAATACACTTTGTAAAGATTTAGACTAGGGCTTCGTATCAGTTGGTTCTGTTTGGTTTTGAAGTTTATCGGTTCGACTTATCCGTTATCGGTTTGTAGACATGTAAAATCGTTATAAAACCATTAAGATATCGGTGTATCGATTTTATCGGTAATTGATCATTATTAGTTATTGATTTAACCGTTTAGATGTACAAAAAAAATCATGGATAATTCCTTTGAAACAAGGTAACTAGACAAAAGAACCATGCACATCAATTAAAAGATCGCATTTTGCTCAAAAGCCAACCGTACTTGTTTCTACAAATAATCTTATGTTTGCCTTGACCAAAAACAATATATATCAGGGTATAACGAAGCAGAGCAGTTTAATGACACAAAAGTAATAACAGTGCTTAAACTAGTGAAGATACATATAAAATCAAAGAGATATAAATTACAGAAGGATATGTTAATGACTCTACTGTTACTACATTATAATTCAATCCAAATATAAATTACAGAAGCATATGTTAATGACTCTACCGTTACTACATTATAATTCAATCCAAAACAACAACCTAACTAAATCTATTTTTCTGCTGCTATATTGAAAGGTAAAATGAAGGACCTAAACATTAAACAAGGAAATATGACAAATTGGTTTGCCAAACTCGTCCTTCCCCTTGAAAAAATAAGAGAAGCTTTCATGAGCCAGGAGCCAAACACAAACTTCTTATTCAATCATCATCATCGAAACATCCCATAACTGTTTAACTAGTCTGCCAGATCGAGCATGAGAAGACGCCTTAAGTCACTTGTAGCGTTGAGGTTATCTTCACTTTTCTTCTTGAAGAAAGCTGGCACAGGCAAAGAGCTCGGTGGCGGCGAGGATGAGAAACCCGATCCAGCATACAATTCAACAATCGTTGTGTGCTTAGGCACCATATCCGGCTCTGGAACCAGCCGATCTGTGGTAGAAAAGTTAGCAGATCCATTTTTTTGTGGACTTGGCTTTCTTCGGTTATTCTTAGGGTTAGGGTTAGAAGTGGAATTCCGTCGAGATCTCATAGGTTGACGATAGCTTATATGTTGTCCGAGAACATCTTGTGGTTGAAGAAGGGAAACTCCGGCCATCGGAATAGATCGGAAAAGTTGAAGAAGAAGGGTGGAACAAAAAAATTAATTGAGAAGAATTACTATTGCTATTGCTGTAGTAGTAGATACATACAAATTGATCAGTCTTGTTATGTATATATAGGAAGAAAGAAGAGAAGAACGTTTTATTGAATTGGAAAGGAGTAGGAAAGGGATAAAAGTTAGTAGCGCGTCCAATTTTTCTCCTTTTTCCTTTTCCTGAATTGGAAACGAGTAGGAAATGCATTTAACAGAGTATTATCAGTGCTGAACTATTCCCATTCCGTGATGGAGAGCTCGAAACTGTAGGAAATGCAGGAACCTAAAGTTGTAGCCACTTGTTTCCAACTCTGTTCTTTCTTCTCCATCTTTGCCAAAATACCCGCCACCAAAACAATTGAAAGAGGAAGTCCTTCACACTTTTTTGCTACTAGTTCTTGGACACGTGCTTTCAAGTGATTTAGTATAAGATTTAGCATAATCACATGAGATTATTGGAACATGTTATCACTTCATAAGTAAAGTAAAAATTTCATCAATCTGGTACTTTGTTTAACAACTTGAGATTTGAGCAATAAACTGATATGAAATTTGACTAATAAAACAAAAACAATTCAATGCTCATGTTTGTAAAACCACTATCACTATTGCAACTCTAATGGTTATATATCACAAAAGGAAAAAAACAATATAAATAAATTGGAAGTGAAAATTGTGTTGAAAGTAATAGACATTCTATTCTATATAGATCATAATTAGATAGATGTACAGGCATCATAATAAAATATAGTCTCACGGTAAATTGAAGCATTGTACATGATATGAGAGTGCTAAAAAGAAAAGAAATTGAAACTGATAGTTACATTAGATAGCTGTACTTTTTCTACATGAATGATATTCCTTTCTTTTCCCTTTACTTGAATTCTTCATGTTCATTGCAAATGGCAAGACTAATCACCAAAAGACTCGAGAAAATGAAATAAAAGGAATAAGTCTTGGTTTTGGTGATATTGACTTAGTCAAAGATGATTAAATGAAAAGTGGACTGAATTAGAGTAATTAAAAACTTTGGGGTGTAGATTAATATTTCGAATATTTTGAAAAGTTTTCTCTCTTTTTTTAAATTTCAAATTTTAAACATTCCCCCTTCATTATCTTTTCAATCTTTCTTTCTCTTTTCAAATATCTTTCTCCGTCTTTTTTTTTTCTCTTTATAGATTTCTTCTTCCCTATTCTTTTTCTTTCTTTCTTTCTCTCTTCCTCCATATACTACTTCTTCTTCTTCTTTATCGTCTTTGTAATCATTATTATTGTCATCGATGTTTATCATTTTTATCGCATTTTTATTTTTTCTCTTTTTAGCCCTATTTGACAAAATATTTTGTTTTGATTTTAGAAATTTTAAAGTGATTGAAAAAGTCTGTAGAAAATCACGTAATTGTTGAAGTTGTTGCAGCAACTGCTAAAGTTGTAACAGATGTCTTATATGTTGCAAGAGGTAAGTAAGTCTATTCAATTCTAATAGATAAGTCATCTGTTGCAACATGTAATTATTCTGTTACAACAGATAAGTCAACTGTTGCAACAGATGCCTTATATGTTGCAACAGATAAGTCATATGTTATATCAGATGTCTTATATGTTGCAATAGATAAGTCATATGTTATAACATATGCTTTATATGTTGCAACAGATAAGTCATATATTGCAACGTATAAAACATATGTTACAACATATGATTATTCTGTTGAAACAGATAAGTCAACTGTTGCAACATATGATTATTCTGTTGCAACAGATAAGTCAACTGTTGCAACATATGACTATTCTATTGCAATAGATAAGTCATTTGTTGTAGAGATAAGTCATATGTTGCAACAGAAAATGCATCTTTGCAGCAATAAGTCATTTGTTGCAACATATGATTGTTCTGTTGCAACGGATAAGTCATCTGTTGCAACAAATGACTTACCCAACAAGAGTCATCTGATGCAAAAAAATTAATATCTGTTGTAACAGATATACTCATTTGTTGAATAAGTTGCAACATTTGTTAGAAGCTTCAAAAATAACAGGTTTTTTCTTTTTTTCCCCTTTTGGGTTCCCTTCCTTTTTAGTTAAAACTAGTATACGTAACCGCGCGTTGCGCGGATATTTTAAAATATAATAATTTTTAAATTTTAAAATAACTAATATGAATTATTATTGAGTAACAAAAGTTCATATATAATCAATCATATATAATGTTTTAATTTTACATATACAATTAATGCTAACAAAAATTTTCCCTAATTTATGTGTAATGAGAGTATGTTCTTCAAAGACACTAAATATTATTCTAACAACTTCTCCTTCTTCTAGTATAATGAAGATTAATAGCATATGTGGCATCTATTGAATCAATATTCGTGCTAATTAATTAAGTTTTAAGTTCATAGATCAATCTAAAACCTAGTATTAAAAATATTGACTCTACTTTTAGCTAAAATCTAAATATAATTTACAAAGCATATTGCAATCTCTTAAGCACACTCCTCTCTCGTTCAATCCTACAAAATAAGATGATTTTAATTTAATCAAATATAATTTCATAAAATAAGGATGTACAAAATAATGAATTTCAGTGATCAATTAAAAAAAAGATACTATAATCAAATTAATATATACAATATAAAAATAAATTATCAAATTAATATATACCACATAAAAATAAATTATTTTCAGAGCAAAACAAAAATTGAAAGATGTT
This sequence comes from Solanum appendiculatum, assembly GCA_018342035.1. NCBI lineage: Eukaryota > Viridiplantae > Streptophyta > Magnoliopsida > Solanales > Solanaceae > Solanum > Solanum appendiculatum. The sequence goes on along the minus strand of JAGDQO010000158.1, from coordinate 511,974 downwards.
AAAAAACGGATCATCTTCTATTCCTTTGATTTACTATTAGTTTCTTCTTTTATTTTATAGATTTTTAGATTTGTTTAAAATTTCTAAATATGTTGTATACTTATTCTTTAGTAAATACGTATAACTTAACAATGACAGATAATTTTAGAATTTAACATTAAAAATTTTAAACTATTTGTATTTAAATAATTAATATATTATTTTTAATATTAATTAGATAACGTTTATAAGTTATTAGCACCACCAACATGCTATTATGAGTATAACATGAAAATACAAATGCCAATTCATTTCAAATCAATTTCAATTCTAATTCAAAATTTTAAAAGCAATAATATCAATTATTATCTTAGATTTAAATATAAGAATTTACAATTTTTCTTTTTTATAATATTACTTTTTTTAAAAAAACTCAGCATCCAAAAAAGAGAGAGTAGATTTAATTGTTTAAAATAACCCAATTTATAAAATATAAAAAAACGATTTTCTTAAAACCATTATATCAAGGATTTAATATTTTTCTTTTTTTCAATATATCCCTTTTTTTAAAATGTCAGCATCAAAAAACTATTTATAAACAATTTGCTTACCTGTAATTTTTTTAACTGTCTTTGTTAAAAATTATTCAAACTGAAAGTTCTAAAATTATGACATGTTTCTATTTTCTGTTTTTTAATTATAAAATATAGATTTATAATATTTTAATAATTTATTTTAAAAAAAAGTTACTACGTTCAAATAAATTAATTAATTAAAAACCCAAAAGTTGAGATTTTTTATGGTGCTAATATGTGACATTTCTTACCTCTACTATTATATATATTTTTGGCTATAAAAAGGCATTTTAATATTATCTTTTTTTGAATAAAGTAGTTCTATATATAATGACTTATTTTACATTTAGGTTAGTTTAAGTTAATTTTTTAGTATTTAAATTTTTTTTATACTTAAATACATATTTACAATTACATCACCCTTATTTTTAGAAATATTTAAAAATTATTTCGTGTTTAATTGTTAAAAGTACTTTAATCCTTATTAATTTTAATTATTTTAAAAATATAATTTTTGTGGTGCTGACATGTGGCGCTGCGTTGCGTGGATATTTTAAAATATAATAATTTTATAATTAAAAATAACTAATAAAAATTATTATTCATTTAGTAATATATTTAAATAATAATATCATTAACTTATTTTTTGAGCATGTTAAGTTAATATTATTAGTGCACAATTTAATTTTGTCCTTTATTACTTTTGTGATGTTTAAATATTAAATAAAAAGAAATGTTAACAATTTACTGATTCTAATATTCCAAATAAAATGTTTAATGTCATAAGTGAGTACATTTTATACTACTGTTCCTTATAATTAGATATTGATAGATAGTCATATATTACTTCCTTTAAATTTATGGTGTAGAATTAAAACTTATCTTTGAGATTGAATTTGAAACTATCCATTCATGTGAATCTTTTTATTTAAATAATCAAAGTTAGCCATTGTTTTTCAACAAAACTCAATAATTCTACTCTTTTGTGATGAAGTACTATATAATTTATGTTAATTAATATAATCTCTATATTAAATTTAGGGATAATTTTAGAGATCTCCCTTCAGGTTTCGTTCTATAATAGTCATCTCCCTTGTAGTTTACGAAATTACACATTCTTTATTTGATTTTTTTGTAACCATTCTTTAAACCTATTTAAAATAAATAAATCAATTATGACCTGACAAATTTGTCTCTCTTTATATTAATTTCTTCATATTATTGCATATTACTAAAAACATGACTTATTTAATAAATAATTTTAAAACAAATCAACTCAAATAAGTTAATACTATTTAGGTGGAAAATAACTTTTATCTTTAAAATATTTAATATAAATGCAAATTCGTAGAGAATATTTATATAGGTAATACGTAATATCTCAAAAGGTCACTCAACTTTAGGATTGATCTAGCAAAATCATTAAACTTTATTTTATATAAACAAAATCACTTAACTTTTATATCAATAAAATCATTCAATTAAATTTATCATTAGAAAAATTTGACATAATAAAATAGTTTATTTTATATCATGATCACAATTAAAAATAATGAATAAATGATTCAAAATTACTACTTCAAGGTAAAAGCCATTTTCATTTGACAAAATTACTACTACTTCATTTGATGGCTACCACATATGCTCTAATAGCATATATTGATCTTACGAAACACTATTGTACAAAGTTTTTTTAATCAAAAACTAATTTGAAAGGTAAATTTACATGTGGTGTGTAAATTACAACATAAAATAAACAAACATGAACAATAACAATAAAAATTACAACATAAAACAGACAAACAAAGCAAACATTGGTTTAAAGATGATAAACTTTACACATTTGTGGGGTGTGCTCAATTGATATTTGTGCTAATTAATTAAATTTTAAATTCATAAATCAAATTTAAACTTACTAATAAAAATAATGATTCTTCAACCTTTTACTAAATTTTAAATATAATTTGTAAAACATATGCTCACAAAACTAATAATATAATAGATATTTAGCCATACAAATTGAAATGAAAGAACTGTCTTATATTGTATGATATGATACACATGGATAGAATAGTCTTCTGCCGCTACACCAACACCCATGCTCCATTCGAGATTTGAAGAATTTTCAACCTCTTAAAAAATGCTCGTAACATTTTAGACCTGGAATACAAAATAATAATTTGAAACTGATAAAAAACAAAATTCATTGCAATATCCAATTTAGTGATCCAAATAATGATTTAATATTTACTGAAAAGACATAAACAACATATTTTTATATGCCTCACTTTCCAAATACTATTTAAAGAATGACTTATCAGGCATTGTCATCAGACATATAAAATAATTAAAGACTCTTAATATGAAAATGCTTAACTATTAAATTAAATGTTATTAAATATAATACATGAATTCACAAACCTTCTAATCATGGCATGAATTTGATCTTCCTCTATATAAATAATATGCATCAACTCAATGTTACACTTTTTTTTCTTTGAATATTGTGCTATTCTTGACGAAGATATTAATTTTTAAAAGAAAATGTTCATTGCTCCGTGAAGGTTAGAAATTGAAAAAATATGGCAAGTGCGTGGAGATGTGATTGTGCGGAGGAAATGGGAAAGTTGGGATAGTGGGTGATTTATGAAACCACTTCTTTGTTTTATTTATTTTTTATTTAATACATATTTAAATAAAAAGTTATCCGTAAATAAAATTTAAACCATTTCCCGGATTAGGGGTAGTATTGTTCCACCATGAGTCTTAGAAACTGCTTTTTCAACTGATTTTATTATAATATATTAGCTATAAAATTGGTAAGGATAAAATAAAGAAGTTATAACCATTGGTAACCACTTTATCTTCAAACACTCTTCTCAATTTTGAATTTAATTTTTTTAAAAAAATAAAACGTATGCATTATTTTAAATAAAGCTAATTAAATTATCAATCCAAAATTTAAATAATTCTATAAAAGACTTTAAAAAGATTATTATTATTATTATTATTATTATCATTATTATTATTAGATCTTTATCTTTTTCAAACTAATTAAATTATTAAATTATTTTAAGTTTTCTATGAATTTAAAAATACTCCATGTGTAGGCCAGACGTAGGCAGTGGAAGAATAATTAAAATTAATAATTCAAATTCATTAATTCAAATTTTAGATCTTTATCTTTTAAAACTAACTATCTTCTCAATTCAAAATTATTCAACATTAATTTTAATAATTCATAAATTCTGTCACGTAAGCATTTTCATCTCTCCTAATATATATATAGATTATTATTGTTAATAATAATAATATTTATTACTATTATTATTATTATTGTTAGATCTTTATCTTTTCAAACTAATTAAATTATTATATTGTTTTAAGTTTTCTATGAATTTATAAATAGTCCATACGTAGGCCACACGCAGTGGAAGAATAATTCAAATTCATTAATTCAAATTCAAATTTTAGATCTTTTAATCTTTTGAAAATAACTACCTTATCAATTCAAAATTATTTAAAATTAATTTTCTTCGGTTATTCTTAGGGTTAGAGTTTGGTAGAGGGTTAGAAGTCAGGTTGACGATAACTTACGTGCTGTTTGAGAACATCTTGTGGTTGAAGAAGGAGGGAAACTTCGACCATCGGAATAGAGAGGAAAAGTTGCAGGGTGGAACAAAAAAATTAATTGAGAAGAATTACTATTGCTATAGAAACATACAAATTGATCTAGTCTTGTTATGTATATATAGGAAGAAAGAAAAGAAGCACGTTTTATTGAATTGGAAAGGAGTAGGAAAGGGATAAGTTAGTAGTGCGTCCAATTTTTCTCTCTTTTCCTTTTCCATGTTGAATTGGAAACGAGTAGGAAATGCATTTAACAGAGTTTTTTTTTTTGATAAGAGGAATGCATTTAACAGAGTTTATCAGTATTGTACCTGCTGAAATATTCCCATTCCGAGATGGAAAGCTCGAAACTAGAGTTTTGATAATCTTCAACTCCCCATCTTTTATCATCAAAATTAACCGATCGATAGCAGTTCCAGAACCCCAAGGGTCTGAAGCTGAGCAATGTTTGATAAGTTGTCAATGCCCAGTCTAAACTGTCCTACAGTTAGTTTTTTGAGATTTGATGCAGAGTGCATATAGGGTATCCACGTTAAGCTTCTGCAAGAGTAGAAAAAATGTGTAGCGTCTCAAATGCAGGGAACTGACCTCCGCTTATAGCCTTGAATCTGCATCAGCTCCAGAAGATTAGGTGTAATTGAACTGACCGTCAAAGCTCATTATAGTGCATAGAATTTTTGTAACAGCCAAAGTTTTGACTGGGTTATATATGAAGGCAAAAAATTCATACAATACCTCTGTTCCTCTTTTTCTTGGTTGCTTCTCCGGCATAATCCTATCTACGATCTCCTTAGCTGATTCAGCCCGAGTTTTACGTATATAAGTCGACCACCAGGGCTCAAAAGATAACGTACATTTTGGATTGGCATGAAATTGCACAACTGAAAATTTTCTCATCAATTGAAAATTCCACCAGTTGTCCATGCAATAATAGCCAAAGAATTATCCTTGTTCAAATTAATATTCCCAACCAATTGCTGCCTTATATTTTGATCACCTACAGGTTTTTCAATATCTTTTTTCCCCAGCTCTCTTCGCATTCAAAAAATCACGGGCCTTTCCCTTTAATTGTTTCATATTGTTAGCCTCAGAATTAGGCTGGATAAGTGCAACATCTCACCTAACTTCATCACCTAATTGAGCACCTTGAGACAAGGTTTACCCCATAAACAAGCGATATTTATTTTCTTCATGCCCTTGATGTTTACAATGAGTGCAATACAGTGGTAGATTATCATAGACAATTTTTTTGATAATGTTCAATAATTTTACCCGATTCTTTCTCCAATAATTGTAGTCTTACACGATTTGGATGCTTGTCTAGGATTAACTTAACCCTAACAGTACTTGGCCTGGTGCAATCTGTTGGAAAATATATTCCAAAAACACAAAATTTATATGAAGAAGAACATAAAGATTTAAAGTTTGATAACATGAACAATGAACACATAATTGAAGGCTTGAAATTAACAGTGCACGTGCTATTCAGTAGTTGCTATAGATTAGGACTTTAGTTGACTCTAATAAGTTACAAACTATTCACCCATCCTCGCAACAAGTTCTTTTTATAGCTAATGAAAATACTTGTAATATAACGGGAGAGGGATATGTTAAATTATCTAGTAATTTGACACTTGATACTGTTTTGGTGGTACCTTCACTCCAAAATAATTTGTTGTTTGTAAGCCAAATTACCTTATCTCTTAACTATACCGTAACTTTTTGGCTCTTATTTTGTATCTTTCAGGACATTTTGACCTGGAAGACTCTTGGTATGGTGTTAAACAGGGCAAGCTATACTATATGGAATTGGCTGAGAATGGAGAACATAAATTTGGGCAGACATGTCATACAAGTGGAGTTGAGAAGGCTAAAGAAAAAATATGGCTATGGCATAGGAGACTAGGACACATCTCTTTTGGTTATCTTAAGACACTTAGACCAACTTTGTTTACTGATTTAGATGTTTCAGATTTCAAATGTAATATTTTTGAACTAGCAAAAAGCCATCGAATTCCTTATTTTCCAAGTTTGAACAAATGTTTAGAACCTTTCATTGTTATACATTTTGATGTTTGGTGTCCAGCAAGGGTCCCCTCTATTTCAAAAGCTTGATATTTTATCACTTTTATCAATGAATGCACTAGAGTGACATGGGTGTCTTTACTTTAAAAGAAGAGTGATGCATGTAAAGCATTTAAGGAATTTTACAATATGGTGCATACTCAATACCAAAGAAAAATTTGAATTTGGCAGTCTGACAATGCTAGGGAATTTACTGATGGTTTGTTTGGAGAATATCTTAATCAGTTGGGGATACGACATCATACTTCCTGCACATATACACCACAACAAAATGATTTGGCAGAAAGAAAGAATAGACAAATTTTGGAAGTAGTTCGTGCCTCTCTTTTTGGTAAGAACATGCCTTACTTTTATTGGGGGGAGGCAGTAAAGTCGGCTATTTATCTTATCAATAGAGCTCCTTCCCGAGTTATTGACTTCTAAACTCCTCAACAAAAGTTAAAGTCATTTTGCACAATAGCACATCTGTCGAACCTTGAACCTCAAATTTTTGGATGTACAATTTATGTCCATATTCCAAAAGTCTTAAGAGGTAAATTGGATCCCTGTGCAAAAAGATGTGTGTTTGTTGGCTATTTGGACTTCCAGAAGGGTTATCGGTGCTATGATCCTCAAAATAAGAAGTTGTATGTTACATTAGATGTCTCCTTTCATGAGAACAAACCTTATTATGGAGGGGGAGTTTCCAGTTCAACTCTTTACGGGGAGAATACGAGTGAAGCACTTGAGCCAAACACGAAAGATACTAGAGTTCCACTGGACCAAGTTGAGTTCTTAGATTTGGAAGAATTGCAAGGAAGATTGAGTAAGAATACACATGTAATTGAAGAGATTCCCTCTGATCAGCCTATCGAGTCTCCAGCTTTGCCAAATCTATCTGAGAGTGATGAAGTATCGATGGGTAACGAAGATGTTGTAGAAGACCCCATATTAACACCATCAACTGAATGTTCAAGAAGATGTTGCATCTCAGGTAATTCTCAATACCCCTCCTTCTCAATTATCACCAAGATTAAATAGGGGTGTCCCTAGAAAACAATATGAACCAGTTCTTAGAACCAAGGCCAAATATCCAATTAACAACTATATCTCAAGTCATAGATTATCGGATTCATATGCTCTAATTGTTAATCAATTATCCAAAGTATCTATTCCTAGTAGTGTGCAGGAGGCATTAACAGATCCAAAATGGACTAAGGCAATGAATGAAGAGATGGAAGCCTTGCAAAGAAACTCAACTTGGGAGTTGGTTCCGCTGCTAAGAGAAAAAAAGACAATTGGTTGTAAATGGGTATATACTGTGTAACTTAAAGTAGATGGAAGCATTGATAGATACATGGCGAGGCTAGTTGCGAAGGGCTATGCTTAGAAGTATGGAGTCGATTACCAAGAAACTTTTGCACCAGTAGCCAAGTTCAATACTATCCATATTCATATCTATTGCAGTGAATAGAGATTGGCCTTTTTACAACAATTTAATGTAAAAAATGCCTTTCTAAATGGTGACTTGGAGGAAGAAGTATACATGGAATTTCCACCGGGCATTAAGCAAGGGCCAATGCATAAAGAAAAAATACGCAAACTGAAAAAAATCACTTTACGGGCTAAAACAGTCTCCTAGAGTTTGGTTTGGGAGGTTTGCGTCAGAGATGAAGTCTGTTGGTTACTTGCAAAGTAACTCTGACCATACTTTATTTATTAAACAAAATGGGGGGGAAGTTAACAACATTGATTGTATAGGTTGATGATATGGTATTAACTGGTGATGACCCCAAAGAAATGGAGAATCTACAATAGTACTTAGCCACCAAGTTTGAAATGAAAGACTTAGGACAACTGAGATATTTCCTAGGTATTGAAGTGTCAAGGCCAAGACAGGGAATCTCTCTTTCCCAGCGGAAGTATGTGTTGGATTTATTGACAGAAATCGGAATGCTTGATTGCAAACTAGCTGAAACACCGATGGAGATGAACCAACAACTTGGAATTTCTTCTGTGCAACAATTAATAGACAAAGTTCGTTATCAACGGCTAGTAGGGAAGTTGATCTATCTAACTCATACTAGACCATATATTGCATATGCAGTAAGTGTGGTGAGCCAGTTTATGCAAGCTCCAAGTATAGAACACATGGATGTAGTCCATAGGATCCTAAGGTATTTGAAAAATGCTCCTGGAAAAGGATTGATGTACTCAAAGAATGAAGCACCAACTGTTGAAGGCTACACCAACGCTGACTGGGCTGGAGATCGCTCAACTAAGAGATTGACTTCAAGTTACTTCACATTTGTTGAAGGTAATCTTGTTACCTAGAGAAGTAATAAACAAAAGGTTGTTTCTCGATCAAGTGCAGAAGTAGAATTTTGAGGTATGACGCATGGTTTATATGAGCTATCATGGATCCAATGAGTTCTGCGTGATCTTGGAGTTGAAAGTTCTGGACCTATGAAGTTGTTTTGTGATAATAAATCTGCAATTCAAATAGCACAAAATCCAGTGCAACATGATCGCACTAAACTTGTCAAAGTGGATCAACATTTTATTAGAGAAAAAACTTGATCAAAAGATCATTTAGTTTTCATACGTAAACTCTATAAACCAACTCACATATGTCCTCACAAAGGCAGTAACCAAGAAAAATATTTCATGAAGCGATTGACAAGTTGGGCATGATAGATATCTATGCACCAACTTGAGGGGGACTATTGACTATAAGAGATCTGATTCAAATCCCACGATTAGAGGATATCTTAATTCTAGGAAATTTTATTACGATAATATTTATTTTTGCTGCCTCTTATATGTACATTGCCTAAAATAAAATTCTACCTAAAATAGAATTCTAGGTTTTCTCTTTATTGTATATAAATATATGATGTATAGTACAATGAATAGAAGAATCAAACGATAGTTTTCTTTATGTAAGCCTGCGGTTTTGTTCAACAAGAACCAAACCACTCTAACGAGTTCAAGATCCAAATTTTTTTCTTCACACAAATGGCCACTACTACCCCTGTCGCTAATGCTGACTCTGTCCCTGTCCTCAAACACTTAATTCAATTCAATCCCTCATCCCAGCTGCCCATTAAACTCTCTGGCAGCCATAATTTTAGCGTATGAAAGGCTCAAATTTCCATGTTGTTTCCTGGACATGACCTCTATGGTCATTTTGACGGTACCAAAGTGTCCCCTCTTGAAATAGTCACCACCAATGGCTTGCAAACTGCCAACCCTGAGCACAAGGATTGGTTTCATCAGGATAAGCTAATCCAAAATGCTCTCATGGCCTCTGTTAATGTCACGATTGCATCCACAGTTGCTTCTACAATTAACTTCAAAGCTGCGTAGGATTAACTTCACACTTCCTTTGCAAAGAAATCGCAAACTTGCATCTTCAGCCTTCGTCACCATCTTAGTCGAGTCAGCAAAGACAACAAATTGGTTGTTGAATATATGCGGGATGTTCATTCTCTCTCTCTATGATGAATTAGCCACAACAGGTTCCCCCGTCAATAATGAGGAACTTGTGGTAAAAATATTGAGTGGACTCAGGCCAGAGTTTCATGAAGTCTTAGCAGCCATAAGGGCACGAAACTCTCCAATCAGCTATGCAGAGCTTTTCGATAAGCTTCTTGATCATGAAATGTTCCTCAAACACGAGGTCCTCAAGAAGACTACCACCCAGATCACAGCGGTTGTTGCTCAATGATCGACAAATCCTCCATTAGCCCCCGCAACAATCAATGCCAATCAAACAATAATAATTGGCATCCCCAAAACAGGCAGCAATATTACAATAACACTTCCCAGTACTTGATAGATCAATCGCAGTGGAGCAATTTCCCATAACAACCCTCCCGAGTCCAATGTCAACTTTGTGACAAATTTGGGCATACAACAAGTGTTTATCGCTCTTGGTCCTATAACCACTTTGAAGCAAAAGCCAATTTTGCTGCACAAACAAAACCAAATGATCCATGGATAGTCGATTCGGGTGTGTCTCACCATATTACCTTCGACCCCAACAATCTCCACAATGTTCAAGACTTCAAAAGGGCCAAGGAAGTGACCATGGGTAATGGTAATGTGATCTCAATCACTCAAACTGGTAATACTCATTTAAATGCATCACATGCTACATTTAAACTCTCTAATATTTTGCGTTCTCCATCCATAAAATGCAAGTTTATTTCAATCAATCAATTTTGCAAAGTCAATCTAACCTCAATGGAATTTATTCCTTTTAAATTTCTTGTGAAGGATCTGACTATGGGAACACCTCCTCTGTGCCGCCCAAGTAAAGCAGAACTCTATGAATGGCAGTCGTTGTCTTGACCAAACATCAACATAGCTTTTGATTAGAGCTGTCAATATGGGCTGACCCACCCCATCAGGGCTAACTCATACATGCTTTGAAATTTGACGGGTCAGGCCTGGCTGGCCCCCTTTTTTTGTGGACCAGAAAACGATCAGCTCAACCTATGTGGGCATAGGCTGTGCCGGGCCAGCCAACTTTTTTTAAAAGTATATTTTTTATAATTTTTTAAATCAAATTATAATTAAAAAATATTATCCTAAATATCGACAAGACAATATTACATGGTGTTAGTGTTACTACTTGTTAATCAAATCCACAAATAAAATCATCTTTATAATATTTATTAAGTTTAATTTCAAGTAAAAGTATAAATAGCTAAATTGATTTCAAGTAAAAGTACAAATAGCTAAATAGAAATATTAACCTTATTGTTTTCTAAGGATCATAATAAAACACAAAAAATATGACAATATTTCATAGGCTGCGGCCTATGTAGTGATTTCCTTGAAATTTTAGGGAATTTTAATTTTATGTAGTACATATTTTATAAATATAATTTGTATTTAAATTTTAATACTTATAACTTTAAACGGATTTTGAGTTTGGACTCGTGTTATTTTTTATAGTCTATATTGTTTTTATTTAGCCCACGGGCTGGCCTTATCCATATTTCTCAAGCCCCACAAATCAACAGACTTATTCAGGCCGGGCTAAAAAGCCCTTTTATTAAATGGGCTCCAAAAATCTTAGCCCAGCCTTATCAAATCACGGGTTAGGCCAGGCCGGTCCAATGGACCTAGCCCATATTGACGGCTCTACTTTTGATGGACTAATCTTGAATCTGTGGCATCGAAGATTAGGTCACCCCCATTCTCGAGTTTTATTTTTCATTTTACATAATTCTCGTCTTTCATTTTCTTCAAAAGATCAGTTTACTTATTGTAATTCTTGTTGCTGCAACAAAGCACACAAATTTCCATTATTTTCAAACACTTTGTCCAGCAAGTCTCCATTAGAAATACTTTATATTGATTTATGGGGGCCCTCTCCGGTTCGTTTCATTGATAAAAAGCGATATTATTGTTTATTTGTAGATCAGTACACAAATACATTTGGTTGTACACAATGAAAAACAAACACGAAGTTCAAAATATCTTTCAAAACTTACATCCCGTGCTTGAAAAATATTTCAGCCACAAAATGTCGCACTTTATACTGATGGCAGCGGAGGATATCAAAGCCTACAACTATACCTTAATTCCAATGGCATACAACAACTTGTCTCTCCCCTTCATACTCCTCAAAGGGTCGCCCTGGCTGAATGATGTCATCGATATTTTATCGAGACAGCCAAAACATTGCTTCATCAGGCAAGTTTACCTTCCAATTTTTGGACATTTTCTTGCCATCATGCCGCCTTTTTAATAAACCGCCTGTCAACCACCACTCTTGCTAACAAATCTCCCTTTGAAACTCTTTTTAATGAGCCACCGACTTATGAATCTCTTCGTACGTTTGGATGTCTATGCTACCCATGGCTAAGCCCATATGCCCAAAACAAATTAGAGTTGTATTCCAAACCTTGTGTCTATATTGGTTTTTCTGTTACTCATTATTGCCATCAGTGTTTTGAACCCACAAATAATTTTACATCTCGTGAGAGAAATAGTTTGGAGCGTGTGGGTTCAAACCACTAATGGAAATAATGAGTGACGGAAAAACCAAGATAGACACAAGGTTTGGAATACGACTCTAATTTGTTTTGGGCATATGGGCATAGTCATGCGTAGCATAGACATCCAAACGTACAAGGAGATTCATAAGTCGGTGGCTCATTAAAAGAGTTTCAAAGGGAGATATTGTTAGTAAGAGTGGTGATTGACAGGAGGTTTATTAGAAAGACAGCATAATGGCATGCAAATGTCCAAAAATTAGAAGACTCGCCTGATGAAGCAATGTTTTGGCTGTCTTGATAAGGTGTCGATGACGTCTTTCAGCCAGGGAGACCCTTTGAGGAGTATGAGGGGGAGAGACAAGGTGTTGCATGCCATTTGAATTAAGGAATAGTTGTAGGCTTTGATATTGCCATCAGTATAAAGTGTGAGTATTTTGTGGCTAAAATATTTTTCATGCACATGATGTAAGTTTTGAAAGACCTTTTGAACTTTGTGTTTATTTTTCATTGTGTACAACCAAATGTATTTTGTGTACTGATCTACAAATAAACAATAATATTATTTTTTATCAATGAAAAGAACCGGAGAGGGGCCCCATAAATCAACGTAAAGTATTACAATAAGTGGTTGAATTAAATGGAAATCTAAGTGCTTTGTTGCAACAACAAGAATTACAATAAGTAAAATGATCTTTTGAAGAAAATGACAGACGAGAATTACATAAAATGGAAAATAAAACTCGAGAATGGGGGTGACCCAATCTTCAATGCCACAGATTCAAGGAAGGTCCATCAAAAGCTACGTTCATGTTTGGTTGAGAGAACGACGGCCATTCATAGAGTCCTGCTTTACTCGGGCCACACAGAATAGGTGTTCCCGTAGTCAGATCCTTCACAAGAAATTTGAAAAGAATAAATTCCATTGAGGTTAGATTGACTTTGCAAAATTGATTGACTGAAATAAGCTCGCGTTTTATGGCTGGAGCACACAAAATATTAGAGAGTTTAAATGTAGTATGTGATGCATTTAAATGAGTATTACCAGTTTGAGTGATTGGGATCACATTACCATTACCCATGGTCACTTCCTCGGACCCTTTGAAGTCTTGAACATTGTGGAGATTGTTGGTGTCGAGGTAATATGGTGAGACAAACCCGAATCGACTATCCATAGATCATTTGGTGTTGTTTGTACAGCAAAATTGTCTTTTGCTTCAAAGTGGTTATAGGACTAAGAGTGGCAAACACTTGCGCTATGCCAAAATTTATCACAAAGTTGACATCGGACTCGGGAGGGTTGCTATTGGAAGTTGCACCACTGTGATTGATCTATCAAGTACTGGGAAGTGTTGTTGTAATGTTGCTGCCTATTTTGGGGACGCCAATTATTATTGTTTGATTGGTGTTGATTGTTGCAGGGGGTTGATTGAGGATTTGTCAATCGTTGAGCAACAACCGCTGTGATCTGGGTGGTAGTATTCTTGAGGTCCTCGTGTTTGAGGAAGATTTCATGATTAAGATGCTTATCAAAAAGCCCTGCATAACTGATTGGAGAGTCTTGTCCCCTTGTGGCTGCTAAGATTTCATGGAACTCTGGCTCGAGTGCACTTAATATTTTTACCACGAGTTTCTCGTTATCGACGGGGAACATGTTGTGGCTAGTTCATCAGTGAGAGAGAGAAAATCCCACATATATTCAACAACTGATTTGTTGTCTTTGCTGACTCGACTAAGATGGTGACGAAGGCTGAAGATGTAAGTTTGTCATTTCTTTGCCAAGGAAGTGTGAAGTTGATCCCACGCAGCTTTGGAGTTAATTATAGAAGCGAGCATGGATGCGATCGTGACATCAACAGAGGCCATGAGAGCATTTTGGATCGGCTTATCTTGACGAAACCAATCCTTTTACTCAGGGTTGGCTGTTGGTGGTGACTGCTTCAGGAGGGGACACTTTGGTACCATTAAGATGACCATAGAGGTCATGACCATGAAGCAGCATGACAATTTGGGCCTTCCATATGCTAAAATTATAGCTGCCAGAGAGTTTAATGGGCAGCTGGGATGAGGGATTGAATTGAATTAGGTGCTTGAGAACAAGGACAGATTCAGCATTACCGACAGGGGTAGTAGTGGCCATTTATGCGAAGAAAACAAATTTGGATCTTGAACTCGTTAGAGTGGTTTGGTTCTGATACCATATAATTGCAGAGAAGTAGACTGAAAATTGTATTTATTAAGGAGTCTCCAATATTATTTATATACAAAGCAACGAGTCCAATTAAGCAAAGCTAACTTCTAGGAAATATGAATAGATAAAATACGTGTAGTCCTATATTACGTGAGTTATTCTAAAGTAACTAAATTCCTAATCTATAGCAACTATGAGTAGCATGCGCACTGTTACGCCCCCCGTCAAGTTAGGTATAAAGGGACAACATGTAGCTTGGGAAGCATGCGTTGAAAGGATGTCTTGGACAGTGGTTTAGTGAGTGGATCTGCAAGTTGATCAGTGGAGTGAATGTGTGATACTCGAACTAGGCCATTGCGGACTTGGTTGTGAACAAAGTGAAGATCAACCTCGAGGTGCTTCATTTTTGTATGACGTATTGGATTTTCAGCAATGTGGGTGACCCCAAGGTTATCACAAAGTATTGTAGGAGCAGCAGTGAGTGGCACATGAAGATCCTTAAGAAAGTGGGTGATCCAGTTTGTTTCAGACAAGGCAGAAGCAACCGCCCGATACTCAGCCTCAGTGGAGGAGCGGGAGACAGTAGGTTGCTTATGAGATCACTAAGAAATAGGCGTTGTACCTAGATAAACAATGTAACTAGAGATACAGGGCGATCATTAATATCACGTACCCAATCTGAATCAGCAAAGACATAGAGATAGAGATTGGTGGATTGCTGTAGGGAAATAAGAATACCATAGTGGGATATTTCTTTAAGATACCAAAGGATACGTTTAACGGCCTTCCAGTGAATCATAGAGGGAGAGGTGTTGAATTGAGTAAACTTGTTTACCGCATATGTGATATTAGGTCGGGTAAACGAAAGGTACTGAAGCTTACCAAGTACACTTCTATATTCTTCGCCATGGGAGCTTTATCATCTACCAGTAGTGGCACCGATGTACTCATTGGTGAATGAATACCTTTGCAGTCTTGCATCTTAGAGTTATGTAGCACCTCCTGTATATATTTAGATTGACTAAGAAGCAGACCATTGGAATCCCTATGTACTCAATGCCTAAGAAATAGTGCAGTAAACCAATATACTTGAGAGAAATTTTATTTGAAAGAGAGGTAATGACTTGTTGAAGAAGTTCTTCATTGTTGCCCGTAAGTATGATGTCATCCACATAAATCAGAATATAAATAGATACTCCCAAATTATGCAGAACAAACAGAGATTTATCATACTCAGATATGCAAAACCCTATTTGGAGCAAAGAATTGGTGAGGGCATCATACCACACTTTAGGAGCGTCGCATGCCGTAGATAGCCTTCTTGAAAAGGCAGACATAATTGGAATGCGCTGAATTTTCATAGACAGGGGGTTGAGCCATATACACGTCTTCCTGAAGCTTCCCCCCAGAGAAAATCATTATTGACATCGATCTGATGTAATGCCCAATTTTCTCCAGCTGAAGTTAATTTCATTAGGATTCCAAACTACCTATATTCTCCCTCGCACAATGGTGTTTGCATTGGTGCACCATTTCCTCCATGGCATAACTTTATTTATAATAAGACTTGCTCTTTATGATCTAACTATATGATCACATATTGCTATGAGATTTACTTTATTCCTCCTTACAAATAGTCTCATCTCTTTATGCTTCACCTCTTGGATGAAGCCTCTCATATTTCATGTTACTATCAAAGATTAGAAGGGGGTTTAGGTGGTATCTCCATACTGTCCCCATCTGCTTCTCCACTCTATTGTCCCTCTTCATAGTTAGCATTCCCTTTGTTGGTATCTATATCTGGCCTGCTACCCTGGGTAGGTATGATACTTCTCCTTATGGAGGCTCTATGCCTAATAGTTTGCCATTCTCCTTGCTCTTGTGTTGCATCTTCCTCAAAGTGATTTTGTACTTTATGAGGCTCAGTTATTTCTCGACCTATACTATTTCCCTTCTCTTTATCTCTCACTGTGGTAGGTTGTCATTCCTTCCTATGCCCCTAAACTTGGCCTTTCTTCTGAACTTGTGGAGGTGCTGCTGGAGGCCGGGACATAGCTAAAATAGTCATGGGAGCTGCCACCCTCAAATCTTCATGAGGAGAAGACAACATGGGATAACACTTGTGTTTGTTTAGCTTATGAAGCTAATCAAAAAGTAATTAACACATTATAGAAAAATCAGTTTGCTACTATCGTTATTTCCATTCCAGTGAACAATCTACCCCTTGTCAATTTAATGCCTTGGTACAAGAAATTCCTTCCCAATCATTGGAAACATTGGGTGAGCAACATGGGTATTCGAGGCAGCAACTAATGTCTACAAGGAATGACCAAAATGTTGAGAAAGGTAAGATCTTAATTTATCAAACTAACTCTAAAATTAATTGGCTATTTCTAATAAGGAGCAACAAGGTGTGGCAAGTGCTTTGAGGTAGGCAGATATAGTGATAAAGAGGAAGAGCAGGTCACTTCTCCTCCTTTGCACAACAACATTTCAAGGCTAGATTCTAAGATACGAAAGCACCAATACAAAGAACAGGCAAGCAATGCAAATAACTCAAGACCAAGACACACACATATACAAGGCAAACACAACCATACTCAATATCCAAATCATACAATGATGCAATGTAAATGATGAATGAAAGGAAGTAAGAAGTCCGAAAGAAACCTCAAGCCGCTAGGAATGATGTCTCAAACTTATCAATAATGTACCAATAACATGGATACATGTCAACGGGCCTCCCGACACAATACCTCGAACTTATCAGTAGTATACCAGTAACCCGAATATATGTCAATGGGCTATCCGGATTGATACGTCAAACTTATCAACAAGTACAAATAGTAGAATGTAGCCCAGAACTAAGTTGACGGGCGCTCGAAATGATACCTCAGACTTATCAATATAAAAGAAGCCAAAAGTACGGACAATCATGTAAATGAGTATTTCCTTACCATTTAGATCATGGAGTCTCAAGAACTACCAAATTACTTGAATAAACCCCCATTTTATCATTTTCAAGTCTTTAACAAAGATAAGGAAGCAAATGTTACTACCATGCTCAAATATCATCACAAATTCCAAACCCCAACATCAGAACCAAAACCCATCAAACACACATTCGGATAATTCCTGTCACAGCACAGATATACTAACCTGGAACTCCAGCTAGTCCAAGTTCATGGCTTCAGGCCCAACAATTAATATCAACATAGTTTATGAGCTCAAAAGTACCACAGAAGCAACCAAACAATTCAAAACAAGCAAAACACGTGGCAACCTAAGTTTCATGCCACCTAGAAGCCATTTCTAAGGATACTACACAATACAAACCACAAGTATCAACCTAGAATAAGGCCTTTCGTCTAAAAACTACACTAAGCAACCCAGAAAGGGATATAAATCTAAGGATCAAGTAAGCCTAAACTAGTCCTAAATTCCAACCTACTAATGCGATACTACTCAAAATACAATCAATTTAAATGAGCTAAGTCTAAGAAAAGGGAAATCGTAATCTACTAACCTGCATGTTTAGAATAGCCACATGCTCCTCCTCAAAAGCCAAGGACACATCAAGTTGAACTGAATCCCACTAAAGCACGAGAGACTCACCGAGAACATACCATCTCAACATAGAGACATGAAACACATGATGAACACTCGAAATGCTTGGAGGCAAGGCTATTTCATAAGCCACCTCTCCTATCCACCTCAGAATCTCAAACGGGCCGATGAACCTGGAGTTAAGCTTGCCCCTCCTTTTGAACCTCATCACGCCCTTCATGGGCAACACCCATAGAAATACCCGATCACTAACCATGAACTCTAAGGGCCAGAATCTTCGATTAATATAGCTCTTCTGCCTACTCTAGGTAGTACGGAGTCACTCCTGGATCACACAGACATTATCCATAGAATCATGCACCAAGGTGGTGCCCCACGATCTAACCTCAAAAGCATCAAACCAGCCCACTGGAGAACGGCACCTCTTACTATATAACGCATCGAATGGGGCCATATGAATACTCGAATAGTAGTTGTTATTGTATTTAAACTCTGCCAAAGCCAAGAATAGATCCCACTGACCCCCAAAATTTATAACACAGGCCCGAAGCATATCCTCCAAGACCTGAATAGTCCTCTCAAACTGAGCATTAGTCTGAGGATGAAAAGTTGTACTGAGCTCAACTTGGGTATCCAACTCTCTCTAGATAAACCTCCAGAAATGTGATGTGAACTGAGTGCCACAATCTGAAAGGTTAGACACCGACACCTATGCAAATGAATAATCTTTCTAATGTAAACCTAGGTCAACCTCTCTGAACTTAGGCAGTCTGAACTGGTAGAAAGTGAACAAACTTGGTCAATTGATTTACAATGACCCAAATAGAATCAAAACTCTGAAAAGTACATGCCAATTCTACCACAAAGTACATGGAAATGCACTCCCATTTCCACTCCGAAATGGGTACACTAGGTCAAACCACCTGCCTTCTAGTGCTAGTACTTCACCTACTAATAGTTCAATCACCTAGCCACGAGCTCCAGGATGTCCCTCTTCATCCCACACCACCAGTAGTGCTATCTCAGATCGCGATACATCTTCACAGCATCGAG
Source organism: Solanum appendiculatum (assembly GCA_018342035.1). Taxonomy (NCBI): domain Eukaryota; kingdom Viridiplantae; phylum Streptophyta; class Magnoliopsida; order Solanales; family Solanaceae; genus Solanum; species Solanum appendiculatum. The sequence continues at coordinate 492,904 of JAGDQO010000158.1, read as the reverse complement.
ATAAATAGAGTATCTAGAACAATGAAACTCCTGCGATGACTGACTGTGGGGAAGTCTTGGGAAAAAACCCTACTATACCACACTCAAAGAAACCCCTACTAGAAGCAAAACTATTGAGATGACTCCGCTGAACTTACTGGCCACCACGGCCTAAATACTTCAAATGTGCACCCCGAGAGGTCTGAACCTGAGTCTGGCCCATCTGACCACTAGCACCTGCAGTGCCACCATCTTTCAGTTATAGAGCTCCCTGAACCGGTTTATTTGGCTGGGATTGTTGTGGATAACCTCAGCCCAAAGAACTTTACCACGGGGCCAAGACCCGCTGAAACCACCCTGACGATGAGGTCTCTTGTCGCTACCTTCATAGGCCTCTTGATGGATCCCCTCAATGGTGCGTGCATGGTTAATTATCTAAAGAAAAGAACATATCGATTCCACCATTTGCTCTATAGCCAATTGAACAAAAAATGAGAGCCCTTTAACAAATATGTGCACCCTTTCGTGCTTTGTCGGCATAAGCATAGCTGCATGTCTAGCTAACTCATGACATCACATCTCATACTCTGCAATTGACAATGATCCCTGAGTCAAGTCTGTGAATTCATCCCGCAACCGCTACCTCAGGCTGCAAGGTACATACTTCTCTAAGAAAGCGTCAGAGAACTAAGCCCAAGTCATTAAATGTGACCCAGCTGGCCTGCACTCAAGATTGGACCTCCACCACTACTTCGTTAACCCATCTAGCTAAAAAACAGTGTAATCAACCCCATGATAATCCACTAAACTAAGGTTATGCAACCTCTCCTGACAACTGACTAGAAACTCGTGGGCATCCTCGCCCCTAGCACCTGTGAACCTGAGAGGACCCAATCTGATGAACCGTCCCAATATCTTCTGCTCCTCAAAAGACATAGCCGTCCTAGCTTCCATAGGTGGATCAAATGTTAAAACTAGCTGAACCACTAAATAAGGAGCCGTAACAGTATGATGTACCCTTGGAATCTGAACACTTTGTTGCCCCTGCCTAGGCTGAAGTCTGAGCCCCGTCTCGAACTTGGGGTCCAGTTGAAGTGCTAGGAAAAGTCCCTGCCAGTGACATACCCTACATGAAGCTGAGGACCCTGGCTAAAGAATCCAATAGAACTAGCATGGCCATGAATCCTGGTGGAGGCTGTCTGGCCCCACACCATCTAGTTGATGCTAAACATGCTCAACCTCTATCTCGGGCTCTAGTGACGATGCCCACTCCTAGTCTTGAGTTGGTGCTGCAACCCATACTCTACCTCGACCTCTAGGTTAGCCTCGACCTCTAGGTTAGCCTCGACCTCTACTCTTATCTAGGGCTCTATTTGGAGGTTGGAGGCTCTCACCTACCTGCGAAAGACCTCGTCCTAGCCATCTGAGAAAAAGTGAAACAAACAGAGCTTAGATATTATTACAATCATCCATGCATGATAAGAAATAAAAAGAATTAAGTATTCCTAAGATTTCCTTAAAGCCTCTCAAAAATTGGATACGAATGTCAGCATACCGATCCGCGAGAATCTACTAGGTACTTGCTCCTGTACTGGTGAGACCAACAAACTTAAAGCTCTGATACCACATTGTCATGACCCAAAATTGGGCCATGATGGCGCCTACTCGGGGGTTATAGTAGGCGCCATCATGGCCCGATTTTAGGTCTCAAAACTTGCCCAGCCACCTCAAGAAGCACGTCACCCACCATAACACCAAACAAAATCTACAAGACAGCTATGGAAAGGGGCAAAACAGTAAAAGCACACAAAAACCCATAAATGACATCGAGGGTCATTACAGAATTGAGCCCTGCAACTCCTATTTTTGTTCCTAGAAATGCCAAATCAGTAACGCATGGAAAAGGTTTGCCATCAACTGATGTTTCTACAATTTTAAGTGATCATTTGGTGAGTTTAGATGTTGAAAAGTTTATTTTTCTAACACCTATTAACACTAAGAAACAGCTATAAGTTGGTGGTAGTAGTCATTTCTCTCCAGATAGATTTGATAACCTACAAGATGAGAACATCTTTGAAGAAGGTGAGAAAAGAATGTGTTGGATCATTGTTTTGCAAATACCTCTAGGAATGAAAATATTTTTCCTAGGCAACAATGCAATAACAAAAAGAAACATGAAAGAAAGACTAGTTGGGATGGCAAGATGACTAAGGAATTTGTTCCAAGTCACCTATCAATACGATTGGCAAAACAGAATCACACGACAATGTCAACAACTTCAACAAGATCCAATAAACACAAGAAAATGTGACAAACTATGAAGGGCTATTGGACAGATTGGAAGAAGAAGACAAAAGAAAAATACTCTAGGTTACTTTAGAAGAGCAATCTATCCTTTTTAGTTCATCCATTTGTAAAAGAAAGTTTGAGGTTGATAACTCAACTTTCTTCTTGGCTTTTATAACTTTGCATGCTTAGGCATTCTCATGTAATAAACTCTATGATGATCATATAATACCTAATTTTCTCTAGCTCTTATTTTCTTCATGTTTGTTATAATTAGAGGTTCATAACTTCATTAGGATTGGTAAGTAAAGTCTAGTCCCCACTGTTTGTACTTATCAAACAGAGGATTTTTATTTTATTATTAATAAAATACCACTAGACGCATTGTCTAGTGGTATAAATTTTAAAAAACTCATTTTCTTTTTATTATGAAAGATTAAAGGTAACTTTAAATTTTGCTTACTCATTTGAACAACCCAAACTAAAATCTTTAAAAATAAGACCTTTTATTTATGATAATTAAAAATTTATATATTTTTTAGAGTTAAATATCATTTTAAAGTCTTTTTAATATTAAAAAAATATAATTTTCTTGTATAGTAACTTTGTAATACATTAAATCTTCTTTTTATGAAGTTTTATTTGATCAATATCTCAAGTTATAATTAGTTCTAATTTTTAGTGATAACCTTCTTATAATCAGTAGAAAATTACCACTACATTTATTATACAATTAATTGAAATGACTTAATAGGAAAAGGGATAGGAGAAGGGAGGTATATATACAAAATTAAAATGACTCTCGCCTTGAGGTCAGATGGAAATTTACAACTTTGTGGTTGGGAAGGAACTTCACAAGGAAGGAGGTCAGGAGCATCTGGGTATCTCCACTTCTACTTCAATTGGAAAAAGATAGTCAGAGAGGAAGAAAATAGAGGAAGGGGTAAAAGGGTGAGGTTGTCTACTTACAGAGAGTTGCGAGCTCAACCACAAGACTAGGCACCTCTATTGTAACCACTTTTGGTAACCACTACTCCACCAAATTATGTCTCTACAAGAGAAATGGAGGAAATCAGAAAATGAGGGAGAAGGAAAAAGAGCAAGATGTAAGAACTTACCTCTGCGAGTTGAGAAAGAGTGATAACATGGTGAACAAGAGGAAGGTGTTGATGATCCAGAGTGAAAGGAAGAGGAAAGTTGGGTTCCACAGTGCTCCTTGCAGCGACATGGGGAGAAACAAAAGGAGCTCAAATTTGGAAACCCTATCTTCGAGGGTCTTGTTATAGAAGCTGGTAGCTCCATTTAATGGATTGGGCCAGTTTTTCATTTTGTTTTTGGGCTAATCCAATTTTTGGAATGGTTTTGTTGTGTACGGATTTATTTAATAATGAATAAAAGGAGCTACAAGCTCCACTATTTAATTTTTTTAAAAAAGTTCTCTCTCTAAACATATCAAGTACTTGCAACTCACAATTTTGTTTAGACATAATATATATATGTGCCATTTAACTTGGCCTCATTTCACATGTATGCCCTGTAACTTTTGGTTTGCACAAATAGACACTTAAACTTGTATAAAGTTGAACAAGTAGACACATGAGTCTTACGTGACATAATACACGTAGGACACCACGTAGGATGCAAATTGTCATGTAAGATATCACGTAAGACGTGTGCATCTATTTGTTCAACCTTATACAAGTTTAAGTGTCTACTTGGCACACCCAAAGTGAGAGGGCATAATTACAGAGGCGGACCCACCCGTACCCGAGGGGTGTCAAGCGACACCCCTTCACCGAAAAATTACATTGTATAGAGAGGTCAAATTTTGGTTTAATAAATAAATATATACAAGTATTGACACCTCTTGACACAAGTTAAAGGTTTAATCTAATGGTTAAGTTATTGTGAAGATTCCTTGAGGTTGTTTGTTCTAGTCCTACTCTTCATAATTATATTTTTATTACAACTATGGACATCCCTTAATGACAATCCTGGGTTTGCTACCGCATAAATATGACTTGAGGTCAAGTTAAAGGATATATTTATGTATTATGCCTTTTATTTATGTTGTATATCTATGATTTTGTGTGTGTGACCGCACTAGATTTTCATATTTATATAAGTTCATAATGTGGTTGTATACTAGACTAACTATGGGATAATGTTTTAGTATTTTTACACTATGGTATGATTTCAATGGGTTATAATGGTATCCTTTAGATTTTAGAAAAATTATTGCCTAACATTTCCAAATATGACTTGTACATTAAATTGTTATTTCCTTTGTTTCAATTTATGCAATATATATATTTTTTTAATCAATTTTTTTGAAAAAAATACATTTTTCTATATTTAATACTAACAATTTAGCTCCAAATTTCATTTTAATGACCCTTTAATCTTTATCATTAAGATTGAAACACTAAGATCATATCGAACTCTAGGTTTGTATATATTGGTATTTTAATTTTGTTATACAATGCATGTTCAACTTATTTAGTACAGCATTAATAGCTTAAATTATGTATAAATCACATATTCTTATCTTTTTTATGCAATTGTTTTTTAGGATTTAATACATGGAAGTGTAATATTAAAAGGAACACTAGTACGGGTGTGTTTAGTAGGAAGGAAAATGTTTTTCTAAAAAATAAGAGATTTTCTTATTTATTTTGGGCATAATATATAAATGTGTCTTTTAATTTGTCCTCATTTCACGCAGGCTGCAACTCGCCTGCATGAAGCCGGAATCGCTAGTAATCGCCGGTCAGCCATACGGCGGTGAATTCGTTCCCGGGCCTTGTACACACCGCCCGTCACACTATGGGAGCTGGCCATGCCCGAAGTCGTTACCTTAACCGCAAGGAGGGGGATGCCGAAGGCAGGGCTAGTGACTGGAGTGAAGTCGTAACAAGGTAGCCGTACTGGAAGGTGCGGCTGGATCACCTCCTTTTCAGGGAGAGCTAATGCTTGTTGGGTATTTTGGTTTGACACTGCTTCACACCCCCCAAAAAAAGAAGGGAGCTACGTCTGAGTTAAACTTGGAGATGGAAGTCTTCTTTCCTTTCTCGATGGTGAAGTAGAGCCTCAACTTTGGGTGTGCACAAATAGACACTTAAACTTGTATAAAATTGAACAAGTAGACACATAAGTCCTATGTGGCATAATATACGTAGGACACCACGTAGGACACAAATTGCCATGTAGGATGTCATGCAGGATCAAACTCCCGCTAAATCACAAGAGCTTCACATAAATCATTTTAATCCCTTATTTTCTCCACTTCTCCTCTTTTTTCAGGTCTGTTATCTCAAACTTAATTTTTTTTTTAATATATAAATATATAATTATGTTCATAAGCGATGAACATACATACAAATAAAAAACAATACAAGTAACTCATTAGCTGGCCTTTCACTGAGTGATACAAATCTCAATTAATTTATTAATTAATAGTAGTAGTTGATTTTTCTAGTGCAATATGTGTTAATAAATATTAAAGAATAAGAAAAGACTAAGCATATTTGGATCGACTTATTTTAAGTGTTTTTAAGCCAAAACAGTTTTTCTTCATTCATCCTTGGAATCCTCACAAATTTGACATGTGAACCCACTCGCATGCTCACATTGTCATTCTTCTACCTTACAATCCCGAACTCAATTTATATGATATAATTTGATGAAAGAAGTATTGAAAATACCTTTAAACTTAATAAAAATTATAAGTTTTATTATCAAATTATTGACAATCTAAAAAATACTGATTTACTTGACTAACTAAATTTAGATATACCGTCAATCTGCCACATGACATAGAAAGTAATCTCAAACTCTTGTAGGAACATGAGACTCTTAATGAAAAGTCGAGAGAAGTGTTGTAAACACTTCAAAACTTGACGAGAATTCACGGGTGTAATTCACTTATGTTGCAAGATCAGAGGTGTATTTAAGTTCAGTTAATCAAGTAAAAAGATGTTTTTTAAAGTTATCAATAGTTCAAATATGAAACTAATAATTCATACCAAATTTAGGATATTTTCAATACTTCTCTCAAAATACATTATATATATATATATGAAATTATTTTATAATATTTTTATATAGATAGATAGATTTTGAATGTGTGAATCACAAAATTAGAGAGAGGGCGACATAAAATTATTGCTATTTTTTTATTTTTTAAAAAGTCATAAGTTCCTTTGACGGAGAGCCAGTTGGTCTTATATATTTTTAATTCCTTGAAATGTAAATTCTGGTAGTGGTATAATTCTATATTAATTAAATTTGTGAGATAATGCAAATATATTAAGAAAAATATTTAAAAATATAATTTAAAACATATTTTCTTCTATCGTTATTTTATAAAACTATGAATATAATTTTTTAAATAATATAATTTATTTTTTAGAAAATATAAAACTTAATTAAAGAAAAGGGTAAATATGGAAAAAAATTCAAACATTTATTTTGTAGTTTGAACTTTGAACAATTCAATTATTTTGAACAATGAAAAGAAGCCCAAAAATTTACTTAGATGGAATAGAAAAAGTATTGAACAATCCTTATTAGTATTTCTTTTTAATCTTGTTTTGCATTTACTATTCAATTTTTAAAAATAATCAAATTAGTGAATATATTAGCGCATCAAGGGTGGGTTTTGTCGATATATTCATAGTCAATGGTTTTAATAAATAATAATAATAATACTAAGACTTTTACTTTATAGTTTGTAGTAATATACTTGACGAGTAAATCGAACTTTACTGATATCTCTAAAAGAATTTGGTGTCCTCTTATTTGTGTTCGAAAAAGGACGCATATTAAAGTAAAGAGTCATTGGCACTTTTGTCATTATTTTGTGCTGATTTTTTTTTAAAGAATTCCTTCCCAATTTCTTCATTCATCCTTGGAGTCCTCTCCAGATTTGATGACATATTTCGGCTGGCTCAGGTAGCACGCCTGGCAAGGGTACCACACCGGTACAAAATACTAACGGTTGGCTCGGATATCCCGCTTGGTACATTGATTGTTTGTGTGTGGGTTCCATGAGTGAACCAAGTTTACTTTTCGTAATGTGACTGTTACATGTTGGTCCATGAGTGGGTGTATTTAAAGGTTGGGGTGGTTCCTGTGTGGACCGAGATTGCATGTTAAATATCATAGATGATGTTTAAGGGATCCTTGGGTGGTCCGGATTACTTAAGGTAGCATTAAATCATGTGTGGGTTGAGTTAAGGGAAATAAGTAAGAGTTTGCTGGTCAATATAAGTTAGTTGGCAGATTTGAGATTAGGACTGGATTCGGTAGGAAGGACTCTGGTATTGGAAGAGTGGGTGGTTTGATTATTTGCATGTTATTATGTGGTGGGTGACGCGACACTAACTCAAGACTTAACCCTGAACCAAGATTAAGACCCGACTCTGAATCATGACTTGACCTTGATATCAGGATCCATTGGTGCAACAATCCTTGTACTACATATTCTGTTGGCTGTGTACTCAACCTCAATCCTTCTTGAAATTTGAAATGAAACATCTCAAAGTTATACTATTTCATCTATTTAACAATTCCCAAACACGGTTAATATGTCCCTCTAACAAATCATAGAATTCAGCTGATTTATACTGTTGTATGTTGTTCAGGAAATGTACATAACATATGATTAACGTTTAAGAATGAAAGAAGTTTGAGGAAATAAACTGCCATTTAGTAGGAAGAAACAGCTATACACAAGAGCAAAGAAAACATTGTTTAATATATAAGAGTGGCATCACAATGCAGTCGTGTTAATTAAATATCATGACTTCTCGCTAGAATTCACTTGAGGAATACACTTCGTACAGTTTTAGACCAATCGTTAATACACTATAATTCAATCCAAAACGACAACCTAACCAATCTACTTTTCTGCTGCTATATTGAAAGGTAAAATGAAGGATCTAAACAAGGAAATATGACAAATTGCTTAGCCAAACTCGTCCCTCTCCTTGAAAAAATAAGAGAAGCTTTCACGAGGTGGGAGCAAAACACAAAATGTTTATTCAATCATCGTCATTGAAACATCCCATAACTGTTCAACTAGTCCGCCAGATCGATTGAGAAGAATTACTATTGCTATTGTTATGTATATATAGGAAGAAAAAAGAGAAGCACATTTTATTGAATTGGAAACAAGTAGAAAAGGGAGAAGTTAGTAGCGCGTCCAATTTTTCTGTCTTCTTCTTTTCCTATGTTGAATTGGAAACTAGTAGGAAATGCATTTAACAGAATTGGTATTCCCATTCTGTGATGGAGGAATGCATTTAACGGAGTTTTTGTATATATATTGATAAGAGGAATGCGTTTAACAGAGTTTATCAGTATAGTACCTGCTGAAATATTCCCGTTCCATGATGGAGAGCTCGAAACAAGAGTTTTGATAATCTTCAACTTCCCATCTTTTATCATCAAAATTAACCGATAGCAGTTCCAGCACCCCAAGGGTCTGAAGCTGAGCAATGTTTGATAAGTTGTCAATGCCCAGTCTTAATTGGCTGTGCATCTCCTGAAGGATCGCGGTTTGATCATCTATCTGACAAGGATTACTAACACTTGGTAGCTGCACCAAATTTTGAAAATTGGGATGCCATCCTGGCTGTATTGGTATAGATTTTGTTAAGGTCTGGCTGAGGCTCAGTCTTCATTCGCAACACATGAGAAAACAAAACATTCATCTCACTGGGAGCCAAGTCTGGATTTTCGTTGCCACGGATTGGCAAATACAACCATGCTACCATAGCTGTGTGAAGAAAGTATGTTGGCTTTGAGGGTCTATGCATTTCTTTGAAACAAAGCAGACTAAAAGTCTCAGTAACTTCAACTCCTTTAAAATATCTCCGATTTGTTTCTTGGGTTCGGCTAGAACAAAAAGAAATGAACATGGATCATTCATCTGCTATATACACCATTGAGATTCTCCATCACAACATCTATAAAGAAATGAATGTAGATGTACGCAGACGTTACCCTAAGACAATCAATCAACCAACTAGGCACAAAATAATCTAATTTGCCGGCCTTTTTCCTTGTCAATAATGGGTTTCCTATCTAACAACTCAAAATCTGTCAGCTTATGGTGTCACTGATGACTACTCCACACTAGTTTTATATATATATATATATATATATAATACAAAAAAATTGCATGACATCACATGAAGTAATACGGAGAATGAAATATAAATAATAAAAAATAAAAAATATATTTTTAGAAAATATTAGAATGATAAAAATAAAAAAGAATTTAAAATATTAGAAATAAAGAAAATTAAAACACAAAATAGAAATAAATAGTAACTAGCTTGCAATTACACCATGTGATTACTAGCAACTCCGAGCTTCCCTGAAAATTGGAGAGTGTAATTACTCCTGCCAATTGCACATGTAATTACCCCTGTCAATTACACGTGTAATTACCCCCATCAATTACCCAATTACACGTGTAATAACCCTTGCCAATTATACCCAATTACCTGCTTGCCAAGTAATTACATGACCAACCAAACAAGTTAGACATTGCAATTACGCCCAATTACACCAAATCCAATTACCAGAATGACTTCCAAACAAGCCCTTAGTGATAATAGATTTTTCTTTTAGTGACAATTATTATCGCAAAAATGTTTAGTAGTAATTTAGTTAATGCATTATAGGCGCGTGCTTCAGGGAAGGATTTCCTCCAGAGCTTGAGCCATTTTATCCATTAGCAGAAGAAGAGAAACTCCATTACACTCTCTGCAACCTGGTTGGCACAAAAGGAAAACATGGCGGTCCTGGCCAAGTGTAACTAAAGGATGGGTTGATTGGGTTGATCAACGGGAGAAGGTAAAAGGGGAGACATGGAGAACTGCTTGTATATATGAAGCCATCCAGTTATCTAAAATCGACATACCCCATGATAACAACCTTCTGTATGCTGCTCTGTGCTTTTGGTCAATATCAGGTAACTCCTACTCATGCAGAGGAGATTAGTGCAATCCTGGATATCCCAATTTCAACCTTTAGTTTGCCATAGAGCAAGAAAACTAAAAATATATCTTATAAGGGGTTTATCAAGGTCCACACGGAAAGAGAGGATGTAACGGATGATGAACATATCGCTTTCCTAACTATGTGGCTTTGCAAGTACGTCTTGTGCAATGGTTTGTTAAGGGTAACAATGGAATATAGTCAACTAGCAGTTGCTCTTGTTTTGGTCAGGAAGATTGCTATTGAGCTATATTGATGTTAGTAGTAGTTAAAGCTTGTAAAATCAATTAGTTAGAAATACTGTTAGTTAGTTAGCCATTGTAATTAGTGTTGTTAAATTAATCCAGCTGTAATGTCAGTGAATATAGGTAGTTAGTCGGTTATTACAGAGTTGCTCATTTTTCAGTGTATAAATAGTGCTCAGTATAGCTGAATGAAACAGAGAGTTCATCCAAAATATCTTCTTCTCCTTTAAGCTTTTCTTATCTCCTTTAATGGCTTCATGAATCGTTACACTGATTGTGTGAATTATGACAATTGCTTTGGCTCTTTTTATATTATCTCATTTGGATCGAGGATGTAGAAAATAAGTTACCAGAGAGTTTGGTCATGCAACGGTCCTTCTGGATCCTACAGCTCTGGGTGCAGACTTATTTTCCTGAGTATAGACGTTTGCCTTATGATTCACAAAATTTTCCAATTTTTGGACTTGCCCTGGCTCAAGGAAAGTTAAAACATAATAGCTTCCGAGAATGCTTTAAATTCTTTTATTCATACTTCTCCAGAAATCCTAGCCTGTTCACTCCATTTTCTCCTGAATGGCTGAGATTGCCACTGCATCATACATCTCTTAAGCAGGAGTTAAACAACATCTAGTCTAGTTTCCTTATTGCTCGAGACCTCCAGTATGGCCTTGCATTGGCAAATTCAAGTGTTGGCCAAGATGGAGTGGAGTATTACTCTCCAAATCAATTTGCACGACAGTTTGGCATGAAACAAACAGTGCCTCTCCCTCTTTATCAGTCCATCAATACTTTATCACTCGGTAGAATTACTTTCAATTCAGTGAATTGTATTCAAGAAGTGGATTCAAGGTTTTTTCAATTGAAGAGAAAATTTTCAGTTGTGCAATTTCATGCCAATCCAAAATGTATGTTATTCTTTGAGTCCTGGTGGTCGACTTATAAATATAAAACTCGGATTGAATAACTGAGGAGATCCTAGATCCGAAATGTATGTTATTCTCCTCCTTGATGTCAAACAATGAGTAATTTAGAAGTCCGGCATCAACAATAACAGAGTCCATGATATCATGATCTAGTACTGAATAATGAATCAGATTATCTCTTAATTGACTGTGCATCTCCTGAAGGATCGCAATTTGATCATCTATCTGACAAGGATTACTAACACTTGTTAGCTGCACCAAATTTAGAATATTGGGATGCCATCCTGGCTGTATTGTCGCCTTCAAAGCTAGCAGGACACTGGTATAGATTTTCTGAAGGTCTGGCTGAAGGTCCTTAGTCTTCATTCGCAAAACATGAGAAAACAAAACATTCATCTCAGTAGGAGCCAAGTCTGGATTTTCGTTGCCACGGATTGGCAAATACAAACCATACTACCATAGCTGTGTGGGCAGCCTCAATTAAAACATGAGTGAAGAAAGTGTGTTGGCTTTGAGGGTCTATACATTTCTTTGAAACAAAGCAGACGAAAAGTGTTGGACATAATAATTCAAAGTTGAAGTAGAAATCCTAAATTGTTTAGGATTTGTTATTTATGGTATTTACTTATTTATGTTTAATTAGGATTTGTTAGTTTCATAGTTTCCTAATATTAGTTTAATTTGGTTTTTACTTCTATAAATAGGGATGTTACTAGTTAGTTTTTAATACATAGAAAATACAGAAAGGTACACAGAAATATAAAGAATAGATAGAACTTGAAGTAAGATTCAAGATTTTTTGAGTTTTTATATAAAATATTTTCCTTCAAATTGGTATCAGAGCTTCTACGATCCTGGTAGAAGATCTAAGAGTTTCTGCTGCCGGCAGGCGGCTATGATCAATATATGTCGTCCGTCTGGCCAATGATTATGTCGACAAACGTCGGACGAATGATCAGATATGCATGAAAACATGCAATGAGGAAAGACTTACAAAAATATTGCAGATTTAAAGAAGTGCAACCAAGCACAAGAGGGAGAAACTATTCTCTAGATTAAAAGTTAGAGAAAAACAAAAAAAAAACACAAAAAGAAAAGGAGTTTATGGGAAGGGCATCAACGAGAGTTGGAGAGAGAGTGCTCCAACACCAAAAATAAAAAAAACACAAAAAGAAAAGGAGTTGATAGGAAGGGCATCAACAAGAGTTGGAGAGAGAGTGCTCCAACACCAAAAATAAAATAAAAAACAAAAAAAAAGGCGTTGGTGGGAAGTGCTGATATCAACCTTTGAAGTTGGATAGAAATGCTCCAAAACAACCAAGAGAAAAAATATTATAAGTTGGAGAGAAGTGCTCCAACACCAAAAACAAAAAAAAACCAAAAAGAAAAAGCGTTGGTGGGAAGGGCATCAACCTTGGAAGTTGGAGAGAAGTGCTCCAACACAACCAAGAGAAAAAATATCGTGAGTTGGAGAGAAGTGCTCCAACACAACCAAGAAAAAAAATATTGTGAGTTAGAGAGAAAGTGCTCCGACACAACCAAGAAAAAAAATAAATGAGAATTGAAGAGAACAACTCCAACAATTGAAAGATTGAAGAGAAGTACTCCAAAAATTGAAGATTGAAGAGAAGTTCTCTAATACAACAACAATGACAAGAATGAAACTGAAGATCGAAGAGGTGTTTTTCAATACAACAATGACAAGAAGAAAAAGGCGAGAGTATACAACTTTGAATTACGGAGAATGTTGGAAATAATAATTCAAAGTTGAAGTAGAAATCCTAAATTGTTTAGGATTTGTTATTTATGGTATTTACTTATTTATGTTTAATTAGGATTTGTTAGTTTTATAGTTTCCTAGTATTAGTTTAATTTGGTTTTTACTTCTATAAATAGGGATGTTACTAGTTAGTTTTTAATATATAGAAAATACAGAAAGGCACACAGAAATATAAAGAATAGATAGAACTTGAAGTAAGATTCAAGAACTTTTGAGTTTATAAATAAAATATTTTCCTTCAAAAAGTCTCAGTAACTTCAACTCCTTTAAAATATCTCCGATTTGTTTCTTGGGTCCGGTTGGAACAAAAAGAAATGAACGTAGATGTACGCAGACGTTACCCAGGCAATCAATCAATCAACTAGGCACAAAATAATCTAATTTGCCGGCCTTTTTCCTTTGTCAATATTGGGTTTCCTATCTAGCAACTCAAAATCTGTTAGCTTATGGTGTCACTGATGACCACTCCACACTAGTTTTAGAATTATAAAATTGATATTTGCGAGATATGATAAATTTGATTAAATAGTCCCTAAAGTGTACCAATGATTAGTTTTATTTTAATCACTAGCATATAATATAACATTGGACATTTTACATTCACTACAACAAAAAAGACATTTAGGGTCTGTTTGGAAAGCCACCTGGTAATTAGAATTGGGTACCAACCTAATAATTATACAATCTAATAATTATGATGACCTGTTTGTTTGCCACAATGTAATTACAAGTGTACTTTTTGGTTGTACAAGTGTAATAATAAGGTTATATTAAATTTTAAAAATAAAAGTTAATTATTTAAAATTAAAAAATTATATTAGACAAATAAGTGCATTTATAAATGATATAAGGTGTATATTGTATTTTGAAATTATACTAATTAATAAACATAGATTCTTAACTAATATCATAAAAAATAATTGATTTATATTTTTCAAATTAGAATATTTTAATTAAGTTATTTATAAAAACTAAAAGTACAAAATTTCTATGAACATCATGAAATGCATGTTTGACAAAAAGATTAATATTAAAACATTTGAAAAAATAATAATCTTTCAAGTCTAACAAAAAAATAAATGGCTTGCAAGGTAAAATACAAGTCCATATTACTAAAACAAATGATACTAAAAATATAACATAAGTTCTAAATTCAAAACAAAATTTTAACATAACATTCTTATGTCAGATTTCAATGTAATGTACATAAATATGATTTGAAAGAAAAGGAAAACGTAAGTCTATAACAGTATTCAACAATGAATTCTATTTTAATTTAAAAATTAGAATACTAACAAAATTATGCTAATGAAAAAAATAAATATAGAATATATATATATATATATATATATACACAAAAAAAAAAAATTGCATGAAATTATATGAAGTAATATGGAGAATGAAAAGGAAATGAAATATAAATAATACAAAATAAAAAATATATTTTTGGAAAATATTATAATAATAAAAATAAAAAAGAATTTAAAATAATAGATTAAAGAAAATAAAACAAAAAAAACATAGAAATAAATGGTAACCAGCTTGCAATTACACCATGTGATTACCAACAACTCCCAGCTTCCCCTGAGAATTGGAGAGTGTAATTACTTGTCACGACCCAAAAATGAACGTGATGGCACTCGTCTTATCCCACCAAGACAAGTCAGCCTAAAACCCAAATAATACGATAAATGCGAAAGTTCATAATTAACTTATATATATATCCCCAAAACCTGGTTGTCACGTGTACAAACCTCTAATTATTTACAATAGATATGAAAGAAATAAATAAGTCTCAAATGATGTTGTTTCTAGAATAGAACAAGATCATAAATAAGGAGTAAGAAGGTCTGCTGAGATGACAATCAACTACCTCACAAATCTCCATAGGAAGCCTCGGACAAGAAGATAAGAAGGCGTATCATGAAGATCCGGGCTCATAACCTACAAAAAAATTTGTAAAAGTAAGGGGTGAGTACCAAACCACATGGTACGCAGCAAGCAAACCTCTAAACACAAGCTAAGGGTGTGGAATACGGGTACTCCTTACACCTCAACCGAACCTCCACAACTACAACCTGCATAAAAACCAGTCCAATGTAATAGTTCACAATTTACACAGCACCTAGCTCAACTTCATCACTTCAACAATTACAGATCAGCAACACATGAGATTAAATTCACAATCACAAGTTCCACAGAAAGGCACTCACAAGTTCACAAATGATAAAGATATGCAATGCAATGAAATGCAATGTCAAGTACAGTGATGCATGTCTGACCTAGTGATACACACCCGCTGTCTCTCAGTCCGGGACCCATGGGGGACATATCTGTCCATGCATCCGTCGCGGCGTGCGACACGACCCTCGATAATGAAATCCGTCGCGGCGCGACACGTCCCTCGATAATAAAATTCATCGCGGCGTTCTACACGACCCTCGAATCATAGTATCCGTCGCGTCGCGCGACACGTCCTTCGAATCATAATATCCGTCGCGGCGCGTGACACGTCCCTCGAAATGGTACATCCTCTTTAATTTCTTATTCTTTCTCAATTCACATAACACTTGTCACAATCATGTCTCAGAACCAATGCAAATAACACGTTCAAATAAATAATGAGGAGATGACCGTTTTCATAAAAATGCACACTTCATAACAACACAATCGTGATACAACACCAACAATGAATCAATAAGCCTTTCAAACAAATCTCAACACATCACACACCAATAATTAATCACATTGCCTTTTATTACCACTTTTTCATCATTAAAATTATTCAATATGGACAAGTCAACCCATCACCAAGTCCCATTACTCCCCAACACATACCACAAAGAAATACACGAATTCTATACACTTAACAAAGGTTGAGAAATCCACTTGCCTCAATTAATCAAAAATTCACTCCGGGACTTGAGCCTTCCTCTTTCGTTGAGCTTCCAAATAAATGCAATCTATTCAAATAAATAATCATAATAAGATTTCGAAACTAACAACACCCATATTACTATATGTCTAATCTATATCCAAAAACTCGCGCAAAACCATAATCATTTTCCTACATCTCAAGCCAAGTGTTAAGTCTTAATTTCTCCAAATAATCTAACTCTAATAATATTCGTATAATGTAATACACCTAATATTTAACTACCTATTTTAGTATAGCAAAACTTGAATTATAGTGTGATAATTATAAGAAGAATCTGATAAAGAATTAAATATCACTGAAGAATACGGTTCTCAAAGTCATCAGTTCATACGCTGGGAATTACAATTGCAGTATCATAACTTCCTCACCTTATAACTCACTAAACACCTCAAACAATAAACCTAATCATTACCCCAATTACAACCTCATAATTACACTATCATGATATCATGATTTGCAACTAATATTAATGCCACTTTTTAAATTACTATGAAATCAGTAGTTGTAGTGATGACAATTAAAAATTACCAAACTTATTCTCTTACCCCAATAAATCAATATGTTAGGCACCTAGAAATAATACATATACAGTGAGGTTAGAACTGTGTTTAAGAATTTACCTGAAGCACACGGTTAACCTCTTCAATGTATCTGTGTTTGACGCCAAGGGTTTTTATTTTATTTTTTTCCATTATGACTCAAAAATAGTAAACCCTACTTAATTTAATTCATTTTTATCCATGGGCTAAAGGGTATAGGGTATTAAATAAATTATTATTAACTAAATTAATTATTGAAAAGTATACTTGTCAATCAAATAACTGTAGTCAAATAAATAGTTCAAAATTTCCAATTCAACCTCACCAACTGATCATAAATGACTCGAGGCAACCATCGGATGGGTAAAAATGGTAATTTTGTGAAAATTTCCAAAAATGACCTTCTGAGTCATTACATTACTCCTTCTAATTACATGTGTAATTACCCCTGTCATTACACGTGTAATTACCCCTGCAAATTACACCCAATTACCTGCTGACCAAGTAATTACATGATCAACCAAGCAAGTCAGGCATTGCAATTATACCCAATAACACTAAATCCAATTACCAGGATGACTTCAAAACAAACCCTTAGTGATGATAGATTTTTCTTTTAGTGACAATATTTATTGTCGCAAAAATATTTAGTAGTAATTTAGTTAATCCATTATAGGCGCATTCTTCAAGGAAGGATTTCCTCTAGAGCTTGAGCCATTTTATCCATTAGCAAAAGAAGAGAAACTCCATTACACTCTCTGCAACCTGGTTGGCACAAAAGGAAAACATGGCGGTCATGGCCAAGTGTAACTAAAGGATGGGTTGATTGGGTTAATCAACTGGAGAAGGTAAAAGGGGAGACATGGAGAACTGCTTGTAAATATGATTCCATCTTGTTATCTAAAATCGACAAACCCCATGATAACAACCTTTTGTATGCTGCTCTGTGCTTTTGGTCAATATCAGGTAACTCCTTCCATCTTAACTTTGGCATGATGGGTCCAACCATATTGGACATTGTTGCTTTGATAGCGCTTAGACCCCATGCGGAGGAGATTAGTGTAATCCTGGATATCCCAATTTCAACCTTTAGTTTGCCATAGAGCAAGAAAACTAAAAATATATCTTATGAGGGGTTTATCAAGGTCCACACGAAAAGAGAGGATGTAACGGATGATGAACATATCTCTTTCCTAACTATGTGGCTTTGCAAGTATGTCTTGTGCAATGGTTTGTTAAGGGTAACAATGGAATATAGTCAACTAGCAGTTGCTCTTGTTTCGGTCAAGAAGATTGCTTTGGCTCTTTTTATATTATCTCATTTGGATCGAGGCTGTAGAAATTAAGTTACCAGAGAGTTTGGTCATGCAGCGGTCCTTCTGGATCCTACAGCCCTGGTTGCAGCTCTTATTTTCCTAAATATAGACCTTTGCCTTATGATTCACAAATTGTCCAATATTTGGGCCTTCTATTGAAGTTAGTTAGTTAACTGGTGAGGTAGTCAGCTAATAGAGTTAGTTAGGATGATCAAATTCTGTTAGGATCAGTAACTAACAAAATTATGAGTTGGATATAGTTGTATGTAAGCAACTCTAGTATAAATACTGAGCTTGTATTGATTCCCAAAATACACTAAATGAAACTAGTTTGATTCCCTTTCTTCTCTTTGAGTTACCTGAAAAATTTCTTCCATTGATGTAACTCAAATCACAAAACTAACATGGTATCAGAGCAATCGTGACTGGGATTGCATTTCATCTTTGATCATGCCGGAGTCACGATCGGAAACAATTGTCGCTGATCAGCAATCTCAATCAGTTGCTGAAAAAATCACCAATGCCCATCTGTTGTATGTTCATCCTTCCGATACCCCTGGATCGGTGCTTATTCCGATGAAATTGACGGGATCGGAAAACTATGGTTTGTGGCGTCGCTCCATGACAATTGTGTTGCAAGCTAAACGAAAATTAGGTTTTGTTACAGGTACATGTCGGAAGGATCAATTCAGTGATGAATTGCATGAAGATTGGGAAACTTGCAATGCAATCGTGTTATCATGGATCATGAACACCGTTTCTTCATCTCTCCTCAGTGGAATTGTGTATTCCTCTAACACTCATCTCGTCAGGGAAGACCTCAAAGAGCGATTTGATAAAGTGAACAGAGTTCAGATTTTTCAATTGCACAGGGAAATTGCTACACTTTCGTAGGGAACTGACTCTATTGTTGTGTATTTCACCAAGTTGAGAGAGCTTTGGGCTGAATACGATGCTTTAGTTCCTACACCTGGATGTTACTGTGTAAAATCGAGGGACTACATTGAGCATCTGCAGGGGCAGAGGTTGCTCCAATTTCTTAGTGGTTTGAATGAGTCGTATAAACAGGTGGGTCATCAATTGCTATTGAAAACTATAGAGCCTTTTTTGAATCAAGCATATGCCATGCTTAGTGAGGATGAGAGTCAGCGATCACATCCATTTCCAGCTTTGCCGGGTAAAGGGGAACCTCTGGCTATGCAATTCAGTAGAAATTCGACCTACAAAGGCAAAAAAACCCTTCGTCAAATGTGATTGGTGTGGTAAGGGTGGCCATGTTCAGGATGATTGTTATTGGCTGGTAGGTCGTCCTAGTCTGTCTGATGACTCGAAGAAGAACTCTACTGATGAAGTTAGGAAGAAGCCATATCCTCCAAATGCTGATAAAAAACCTTATCCCCAACAATTTGATAAGAAACCTTTTTATTCACGTTTTGATAAGCAACACAATTTCTCAGCTAACAATGTCATGAATGGTTATCGAAGACCTGAGTTTGATGAATATACATGATTTAGTAAAGGGCCTCTGCAGATGACCAATACAGGTATTTCCACCAATCGTATGGGAGGACTGGACCTAGGTTCTCTGATGAGCAGTATAGACAAATGCAAGAGCTCCTGAATGACAGAAAGGATCCCTCTCCTGATCATTACATCAACCTCGCAGGTACTATTACTTCCTTGTTGACTGAATTTGGCTCTCCAAATTGGATCATAGATTCCGGAGCTACTCATCATATAACATCTTCAATCCAAATGCTACATGATGTAGTTGAAATTCCAAAATCTTGTAAGGAGCAGGTTCATCTGCCAAATGGAGGGATTTATGATATTGCTCACATCGGTTCTGCTAATTTTTTATCTGATTTGAAAGTGGATAATGTATTGCATGTTCCAGATTTCAAGTATAACTTGATTTCAGTCTCCAAATTAACCAAGAGCCTTTCCTGCTCCGACACATTCTTTCCTGATTTTTGAATTTTTCAGGATCTTTACAATGGCAGGGTGAGGGGGATTGGTAAGGAGGTGGGAGGCCTTTACATTGTCAGGCAAGGTTTCAAGGATGCTTATTTCATAAATGGTGCACTAAGACCCTCAATACCAACAGACCAGTCAAGAACTACTGAGTTATGGCATCAAAGATTGGGTCATCCATCTTTCCATGCTATGCACAAGCTTGGTTTAGTTCACAAGAGCTCCTCAAATGTTGCTGAAACTGCAGACTGTCCTATTTTCCCTTTAAACAAACAGAGTAGATTAGTTTTTCCTCATAGTGTATCTAGAAGTACCAAGCCCTTGGAATTGATTCATCTTGATGTCTGGGGTCCTTACAGAACTCCTACTCATGATAGGAAGCATTTCTTTCTTACTATTATTGATGATCACACTAGATACACTTGGGTCTATCTGTTGCAAATGAAAAGTGAAGTAATCACTGTATTGACATTTTTCTTGTGCTTAATAAAAACTCAGTTTAATGCTGTTTTGAAGACTGTTAGATCAGGCAATGGCACTGAATTTTTTAACAAACAGTGTTCTGATCTTTTTGCTGCTTATGGTATTGTTCATCAAAGTAGTTGTGTTTATACTCCTCAACAGAATGGCATTGTTGAGAGAAAACATCGACATATTTTGAATGTGGCTAGGGCACTGAAATTTCAGGCCAGTATGCCTGTTAGATATTGGGGTGAATGTATTCATGCTGTTGTGTATCTCTTAAATAGGCTTCCTTTTGATGTACTGCAGGGTCACTCTCCTTATGAATTGCTTTTTCATAAAGTCCCTTCTCTTACTCATTTGAGAGTTTTTGGTTGTCTTGGTTATGCCACCAACTTGGTGAAGTCTAATAAATTTGATGCCGGGCCAAACCTGCCATCTTGATTGGGTATTCTTCTACTCAAAAGGGTTATAGGCTGCTTGATTGTGAGACTATGCGATTTTTTGTCAGTAGGGATGTCTTCTTTAAGGAGCATTTGTTTCCTTTCACTTTTTCTTCTGGCAGACCTCTGGTATACCCACCATCTCATGGTAGGGGGGATATATCACTATGGCAGATCATGAGATAGCAGACCCTAATCTTGAGGATGTTGTGATAGATCCAGAAGATCATAATAGTATTGTGAGAGATGGTACTGTTGCTGAAGGTGATGTAGAGCATGAAGGTAGTGATGTGGAGCATGCAAATGCACACGAAGATCAGAATGCAACAAATGAAGGAGATGAGCATGGGGATGTTGATTCTCATCATGAAGATACACAAACAGCTCCAAGAAGATCTGGCAGAATCCTTAAGCCACCATTGTGGCATGAAGACTATGTAACTTCAAAAGGAAAGTGCATATCATCATATCCTATATCCAACTATGTGTCATATCACAAGTTATCTATAAAATACAGAAGAATATTGCCAGTTTTTCAGCAACAGTTGAACCACATAGCTTCCAAGAAGCATCTAAGGATAGTAAGTGGGTGGAAGCAATGAAACAAGAGGTCAAGGCATTGGAAGACAACAATACATGGAATATAGTTGACCTTCCAAAAGGTAAAAATGCCATTGGTTCTAAATGGGTGTACAAAGACTAGTTGCAAAAGGATATATTCAAAAGGAGGGACTTGACTATCATGAGACCTTTTCCCCTGTGACTAAAATGGTTACAATTAGGTCCATTATAGCACTGGCAGCATCTAGGGGGTGGAGCTTATGTCAAATGGATGTGTATAATGCCTTCTTGCAAGGAGATTTGGATGAAGAAGTTTATATGGCACTCCCACATGGTTTTGAAAGACAGGGGGACAGAAAGGTATACAAGCTTAACAAGTCTTTGTATCGGCTGAAACAAGCTTCAAGGCAGTGGAACATCAAGTTGACAGAAGATCTAATAGATGCAGGATATTACCAAAGTAAATATGATTACTCAATGTTCACCAAAAGGAGGGGCAGTGACATAGTAATCATACTGGTTTATGTAGATGACATGTTAATCACAGGTAGCAGTGAAGCTGTCATACATGAAACTAAGGAGGTGTTGCACAGAAGGTTCAAGGTCAAAGATCTAAGAGAATTGAAATTCTTTCTTGGCATAGAGGTTTTGAGGTCCAAGGAAGGGATCATGCTGAACCCAAGAAAATATGCTCTTGAAGTCATATCACAGTTGGGATTAGAAGGTTCAAAGCCAGTAAATACCCCCATAGATGTGAATCAGAAGTTCACTTCAGTAGAACATGCTGAATGCACTGGAAGTAAGGGTGATGAATTATTGACAAATGTAACAGGATATCAGAAATTAATTGGGAAACTGTTGTATTTGACTATAACAAGGCCAGATATAAGCTTTGATGACAGACCCTCAGCCAATTTATGCAAACACCTAAAAGGTCTCATTGGGATGCAGCCTTAAGAGTAGTTAAGTATCTAAAACAAGAACCAGGTTTAGGGATCTTGTTAAGCAGTAATGCAGATGATTCATTGAGCTGCTTTTGTGATGGAGATTGGGCTGCATATCCAAATACCAAAAGATCAGTCTCAGGTTTCTTTATCAAGTTTGGACAGTCCTTGATATCATGGAAATCAAAGAAGCAGCATACTGTTTCCAGAAGTTTTGTAGAAGCAGAATATAGAAGCCTAGCTACTGCAACTTCTGAAGTGGTTTGGTTATTGGGATTATTTGATGAATTGGGAGTTAAAATAAAGGCACCAATCAATGTGTATTGTGATAGCAAGGCTGCTCTGCAAATTGCAGCTAATCCCATCTTTCATGAACGAACCAAGCACATAGAGATAGATTGTCATTTTGTGAGGGACAAGATTAAAGAAGGGAAGATACAAACTCATCACATTGGAATCATAGAGCAGCAGGAAGATATTCTTACAAAAGGACTTGGCAGAAGTCAACATGCATACCTGGTAAACAAGCTTGGAATGCTTAATTTGTTGCAGCATCCAGCTTGAGGGGGAGTATTGAAGTTAGTTAGTTAATTGGTGAGGTAGTTAGTTAATAGAGTTAGTTAGGATGATCAACTTCTCTTAGGATCAGTAACTAACAAAATGATGAGTTGGATATAGTTTTATGTACAGCAACTCTAGTATAAATACTGAGCTTGTATCGATTCCCAAAATACACTGAATGAAAATAGTTTGATTCCCTTTCTTCTCTCTGAGTTACCTGAAAGATTTCTTCCATTGATGTAACTCAAATCACAAAACTAACACTTGCCCTGGCTCAAGGTAAGTTAAAACATAATAGCTTCCGAGAATGCTTTAAATTCTTTTATTCATACTTCTCCAGAAATCCTAGCCTGTTCACTCCATTTTCTCCTGAATGGCTGAGATTGCCACTGCAACATACATCTCTTAAGCAGGAGTTAAACGACATCTAGTCTAGTTTCCTTATTGCTCGAGACCTCCAGTATGGCCTTGCATTGGCAAATTCAAGTGTTGGCCAAGATGGAGTGGAGTATTACTCTCCAAATCAATTTGCACGACAGTTTGGCATGAAACAAACAGTGCCTCTCCCTCCTTATTAGTCCATCAATACTTCACCACTCGGTAGAATTACTTTCAATTTAGTAAATTGTATTCAAGAAGTGTATTGAAGAGAAAATTTTCAGTTGTGCAATTTCATGCCAATCCCAAATGTATGTCATTCTTTGAGTCCTGGTGAACTAGTCGACTTATATACATAAAACTCGAATTGAATAACTGAGGAGATCTTAGATAGGATTATTGCTGGAGAAGCAACCAAGAAAAGGAGGAACAAAGGTACTGTATGAAACTTTTGCCTTCATATATAATACCGTCAAAGCTCATTATAGTGCATAGAATTTTTGTAACGGCCAAAGTTTTGACTGTGTTATATATGAAGGCAAAAAATTCATACAATACCTTTGTTCCTCTTTTTCTTGGTTGCTTCTCCAGCAATAATCCTATCTAGGATCTCCTTAGCTGATTCAGTCCGAGTTTTACGTATACAAGTCGACCACCAGGACTCAAAGGATGATGTACATTTTGGATTGGCATGAAATTGTACAACTGAAAATTTTCTCACCAATTGAACAAACCTTGACTCCACTTCTTGAATACAACTTACTGAATCGAAAATAATTCTACCGAGTGATGAAGTATTGATCGACTAATAAGGAGGGAGAGGCACTGTTTGTGTCATGCCAAACTGCCATGCAAATTGATTTGGAGAGTAATATTCCACTCCAGCTTGGACAACTCTTGAATTGCCCAATGCAAGGCCATAATGGAGGTCTCGAGCAATAAGAAAACAGGACCAGATGTCATTTAGCTCTTGCTTTAGAGATGTATGATGCAGCAACAATCTCAGCTATTCAGGAGAAAATGGAGTGAACAGGCTAGGAGTTCTGGAGGAGCATGAATAAAAGAATTTAAAGCATTCTCGGAAGCTATTCTATTTTAACTTTCCTTGAGCCAGGGCAACCCCAAAAGTTGGACAATTTTATGAATCATAAGGCAAAGGTCTCTATTCAAGAAAATAACACTGCAGCCAGAGTTGTAGGATGAGATAATACAACTCTTTGGTAACTAAATTTCTACAGCTTCAATATAGATGAGATAATACAAAAGGAGCCAAGTATCTTCCTGCCCGAAGCAAGAGCAATGAGTAATTGGCTATATACAATTGTTACCCTTAACAAACCACATAATTAGGAAAGCGATATGTTCCTCCTCCGGTATATCCTCTCTTTCTGTGTTGACCTTGATAAACTCTTCATAACATAATTTTTTGTTGCTTTTATAAGGTGCAGCGGCACTTTTGTAATTGTTTCACTACTTTGCACTTTAGCTCCAACACAATCAACTATATCTAAAATAACCACACCTTGCCGATTATTGCAAACACCCGAAACATTCATTTGTTGTTGCTGCAATATCTCTCCAGTAGGAACAAGAGTTTGATTCCCTGATGTTGCCACAACCGAGGCATTTGGTTCTGAAATTCTAATTTCAGTAGGTTTGGAAATCGGCAATGTAGGTAGCTCCTTCCCAACATATTCAACGACCTATTTTCCTACGCTCCGTCCCTCGATATTAGGATTAATTCCATTAGTAACAAGGTCACTTTGAACAGCTCAAATCACAATTCTATTTCCACCAGTTGTCCCGGCAACAATAGCCAAAGAATTATCCTTGTTCGAATTAACATTCCCAACCAATTGTTGCCACGTATTTTGATCACCTACAGGTTTTTCAATATCTTTTTTCCCAGCTCTCTAGCATTCAAAAAATCACGGGCATCTCTCTTTAATTGCTCCATATTGTTAGCCTCATAATTAGGCTCGATAAGTACAACATCTCACCCAACTTCATCACCTAATTGAGCACCTTGAGACAAGGTTTACCCCATAACCAAGCGACATTTATTTTATTCACGCCCTTGATGTTTACAATGAATGCAATACAGTGGAAGATTATCATAGACAATTTTTTGATAATGTTCAATAATTTTACCCGATTATTGGAGAAAGAATCGGGTAAAATTATTGAACATTATCAAAAAATTGTTTATGATAATCTTCCACTGTATTGCACTCGTTTTAAACATCAAGGGCATTATTGACACCGATCTAATGTAATGCCCCATTTTTGTTGTATAGATCAGATCGATGTCAATAATGCTCTTCTCCCGGGGAAGCTTCAGGAAGACGTATATATGGCTCAACCCCCTGGCTATTAAAATTCAGTGCATCCCAATTATGTCTGCCATCTCAAGAAGGCTATCTACGGCCTGTAACAAGCTCCTAAAGCGTGTTATGATGCCCTCACCAATTCTTTGCTCCAAATGGGGTTTCACATATCTGAGTCTGATAATTCTCTGTTTGTTTTGCGTAATTTGGGAGTAACTATTTATATTTTGATTTATATGGATGACATCATACTCACGGGCAGCAATGAAGAACTTCTTCAACCAGTCATTACCTCTCTTTCAAAAAAGTTCTCTCAAGTATCTTGGTTACTGCACTATTTCTTGGGCACTGAGGTACATAGGGATGCCAATGTCTGCTTCTTAGTCAATCTAAATACATACATGAGGTACTACATGACACTAAGATGCAAGACTGCAAAGGGATTTAGTCACCAATGAGTACATCGGCGCTATCACTGGTAGATGATAAAGCTCCTAAAACTAATGGCAAAGAATATTGGACTATACTTGGTAAGCTTTAGTACCTTTCGTTTACCCTACCTGACATCACATATGCGGTAAACAAGCTTACTCAGTTCTACACCTCTCTCTCTGTGATTCACTGGAAGGCCGTTAAACGTATCTTTCGGTATCTTAAAGAAATATCCCACTATGGTATTCTTATTTCCCCACAACAATCCACCAATCTCATTCTCTATGCCATGCTGATGCAGATTGGGCAGGTGATATAAATGATCGCCGCTCTATCTCTGGCTACATTGTTTATCTAGGTACAATGCTTATTTCTTGGTGCTCTCATAAGCAACCTATTGTCTCCCACTCCTCCATTGAGGCTGAGTATCGAGCGATTGCTTCTTCCTTGTCTGAAACAAACCGGATCATCCACTTGCTCAAGGATCTTCATGTGCCACTCGTTGCTGCTCCTACAATACTTTGTGATAACCTTGGGGTCACCTACATTGCTGAAAATCTGGTACATCATACAAAAATGAAACACCTCGAGGTTGATCTTCACTTTGTTCGCAACCAAATCCGCAATGGCCTAGTTCGAGTATCACACATTCACTCCACTGATCAACTTGCAGATCCACTCACCAAACCACTGTCCAAGATAGCCTTTCTACGCATGCTTCCAAGTTACGTGTTGTCCCTTCACACCTAACTTGAGGGGGGCGTAAATGCACGTGCTACTCAGTAGTTGCTATAGATTAGGACTTTAGTTACTTTAAAGTAACTCACGTAATATAGGACTGCACGTATTTTATTTGTTCCTATTTCCTAGGAGTTAGCTTAGCTTAATCTGTCACGTTGCTTTGTATATAAACAATATTGTAGACTCATTAATAAATATAATTTTTAGTGTACTTCTCTGCAATTATAAAAGCACATACTGAAACGCTTTCCTAATAATGATATTTGCTCCCTTTCCTCTGCGAGATTGCTATTGGATTGTATGCAAATAGTTTTAGTGGATTTGAAAAGTCTGTGAATTTTTGCACTAAGCAAATAATGAAAAAATCCTATTGGAAATCAAGAGCTTGAACTTGATCTTTTTGAAGAAGAAACAAGTTCTTTGGAGAATGTTGTAAAGAAATATACTATGTAAAGTTGTGTTGGAATCTGGAGAAATTGGATTTAAATAGAATTGGTGGTAACCAAAAAAGGAAAGGACATACCCTTTAATTTAAAAGACACATCATTTCATTTAAAATACTAATTATTAATTTAATTTAAATAAAATTCCAACAATCTCCCACATGTTTAAATATGAATTAGGACACAAAGATCAAGTTATGTTCATGCATAGAATGCACATTACCTTAGTACAATGTCACAAGAATGAATTTAATTGTGAATTCATTAACTTATCCATGGTGATTCGATGGTTGGCTCTCCATGAATGAATTTAATTGATTTCAACTCAATTTTTAATATAGGTCTGGTAGAAGAATTGGTTTATGCATTGAATCAATAATATTTTGGAGATGTTGTGGTGGAGTTTGGTCTTCAATAGGAGGCTGGGACACAGCTAAAACAACCATGAGAGCTGCCGCCCTCAAATCTCCATGAGAGAGGAAAAGAGAGTGTGGAGTAACACTTGTATTTGTTTATCTTATGAAGCTAACTCCAATAGCAATTTTGCAACAACAAGAGCAGAAAACAAAAGAGTTGGATAGTGATATTATTATTTCTGAGGTTTTTGTTCCTAATTCTACAAGTTTTTCTGAATTTATTGTAGGCCTGTGCTTCAGGGAAGGATTTCCTCCAGAGATCGAGCCCTTTTATCCATTAACATAAGGAGAGAACCTTCTTCTACACTCTCGACAACCTGGTTGGCACAAAAGGAAAACTTGGAGGTCATGGCCAAATGTAACTAAAGGATGGATTGATTGAGTCGATCGACTAAGAAGGTAAAATGGGAGACGTGGAGAACGCTTGTATATATGCTGCCATCCAGTTATCTAAATTTGACATTACCTCATGATAATGGTCTTCTCTATGCTGCTTTGTGATTTTGGTCAATCTCAGGTAACTCCTCCCATTTTACCTTTAGCATGATACGTCTAATTGTAGTGAACATTGTTGCTTTGATAGGGCTTAGACATCATGGTGAGGAGATTAGTGCAGTCCTCGACATCCCAAATTCAAACTTTACTTTGTCAAAGAGTGAGAAATATAGAATAATATCTTAGGAAGAGTTTATCAAGGTTAACAGAGAAAGAGAGGATGTAATGGTACATGAACATATCACTTTCTTAACTATGTGGCTTTGCAAGTACCTCTTTTCCAATGGTTCATTAAGGGTAACAATGGAATATAGCCAATTAGTCATTGCTCTTGCTTCAGGCAGGAAGATTGTTGTGGCTTCTTTTATATTATCTCATCTATATAGAGGTTGTAAAAATTTAGTTACCATAGAGTTTGGTCCTGCAGAAGGCCCCTTCTGGATCCTATAGCTATTTTCCTGAATCTAACCTTTGCCTTATGATTCATAAAATTATCCAACTTTTGGGATTGCCCTGGCTCAAGGCAAGTTAAACATAATAGCTTCTGAGAATTCTTTTATTCATGCCCCTCCAGAACTCCTAGCATGTTCACTCCATTTTCTCATGAATGGATGAGATTGCCACTACATCATACATCTCTTAAACAAGAGCTAAATGACATCTGGTTCAGTTTCGTTATTGCTCGAGACCTCCAGTATGGCCTTGCATTGGGCAATTCAAGTGTTGGCAAAGTTGGAGTGGAGTATTACTCTCCTAATCAATTAGCATGACAGTTTGGCATCACACAAACAATGACTCTCCCTCCTTATCAGCCAGTCAATACTTCATCACTCGGTAGGATTATTTTCGATTCAGTAAATTGTATTCAAGAAGTGGATTCAAGGTTTGTTCAATTGTAGAGAAATTTTTCAGTTGTACAATTTCACGCAAATTCAAAATCTACGCCATCCTTTGAGTCTCAGTGGACTTATAAACGTTAAACTCTGATTGAATCAATTGAGGAGATCCTAGATAGGATTATATTTGGAGAAGCAACCAAGAAAAGGAGGAACAAAGGTATTGTATGAAACTTATGAAGGCAAAAGTTTCATACAATACCTTTATTCCTACTTTTCTTGGTAGCTTCTCAGCAATAATCCTATCTAGGATCTCCTCTGTTGATTCAGTCTGAGTTTTACATATATAAGTTGACCACTAAGATCCACAAGATGGCATAGATTTTGAATTTTCATGAAATTGCACAACTGAAAATTTCTCATCAATTGAACAAACCTTGAATCCACTTCTTGAATACATATTACTGAATCAAAAATAATCCTACTGAATGATGAAGTATTGACTGACTAATAAGGAGGGAGAGGCGTTGTTTGCGTCATGTCAGACTGTCATGTTAATTGATTTAGAGAGTAATACTCTACTCCAGCTTTGCCAATATTTGAATTTCCCAATGCAAGGTCATACTAGAGGTCTCAAGCAAAAAGGAAACTGTACCAGATGTCCATTTAGCTCTTGCTTAAAAGATGTATGATGCAGCGGCAATCTCAGCACTTCAAGAGAAACTAGAGTGCACATGCTAGGAGTTCTGGAGGAGCATGAATAAAAGAATTGAAAGCATTCACGGAAGCTATTATGTTTTAACTTACCTTGAGCCAGGGCAAGCCCAAAAGCTGGACAATTTTGTGAATTATAAGGCAAAGGTTAGATTCAGGAAAATAAGATTGCAGCTAGAGCTGTAGGATCCAGAAGGGACCTCTTGCAGCACCTAACTTTATGATAAATAAATTTCTACAGCCTATATAGATGAGATATTGCAAAAGGATCCAAAGCAATCTTCCTGCCCAAAGCAAGAGCAATGGCTAATTGGCTATATTCCATTGCTACCCTTAATGAACCATTGCAAAAGAGGTACTTGCAAAGCCACATAGTTCGGAAAATTATATGTTCATTCTCCGTTACATCATCTTTTTCTATGTTGACCTTGATAAACTCCTCATAAGATATTTTTTTTATTTTTCTCGCTCTTTGGTAAAGTAAAGGTTGAATTTGGGATGTCAAGGATTGCACTAATCTCCTCACCATAAGGTCTAAGCCCTATCAAAGCAACAATGTTCAATATAGTTGGACCCATTATACCAAAGGTAAAATGGAAGGATTTACCTGAGATTGACCAAAATCACAAAGCAACATACAGAAGACCATTGTCATGGGGTATGTCGATTTTAAATAGCTAGATGGCAACATATATAATATTGAGGTTCCATAGTTGCTTAAGAATAGAATCTTTATTCTACACATAGATATCTGTAACATTAAGCCCACTAGCAACCCTAGGCCAGCAAAGTGTATCCCATGCTATAAGTGTCTTCCCTTTAGCTTGTACTTTACCATTCCATAGAAACGTTTTACACATTGTTTCTACTCTTTTTAGTATTTGTTTAGGTAGTATGAATATCAGTGCTTAAAAAGTTTGTATAAAGGTTAGGAAATTGTTTACCAGTTGTAACCTCCTTGCATAAGATAAGAATTTCACTGTCCATGTTGTAATCCTTCCCAACATCATGTCTATAAGGTGTTGACATTGCCTTACTGACAACTTTCTGGAGCTTAGAGGTACCCCAAGATATCTGAAAGCAAGTAGTTCCTTTGTGAACCCTGTATGTTGTTGTATCAACTGCTGGGTAGATTCTAATACTCTACCAAAATATACACAGCTGTAGGCCTGATTTGCTATGAGTCAAGAGACACCTGAGAATTTCTGAAAGCACTCATGTAGTAGAGTAGTTGAAGGTATATCTCTCCTACTAAACAATAGGAGGTCATGATCAGCAAAGTTTAGTTGTATGATTTGTTTTTTATGGAATCTAGCATGATATTGAAAAGTAGTTCTGGACCTCAAAGTTCTTAACAGTCTGGTGAGGTAGTCTATAGCAAGGACAAACATGTAGGGGGATAGAGGGTCCCCTTGCCTCACCCCTCTCTTAGCCTGAATAGGTGGACAGGGGCATCCATTAATTATGATATAGTAGGATATTTTCCTAACACAACTCATAATCCATGATATGAACTTATTAGGGACCTGCATACCAACTAGCACCTCCTCAAGGAAATGTCGTTCCGAAGAGTCATAAGCCTTCTGCATATCAATCTTGAATATGTATCTAGGTGATATTCCTTTTCTTTCATATCCTTTGACCAGATCATGATGTATAAGAACATTATCAGTCAACATTTTACAAGGAAGAAAAACAGCTTGACTTGGATCAACAAGATACTTCATAACACTTTGAATTCTATGTGTGAACATTTTAGAAATGATCTTATATATGGTGGGCAACAAGAGATATGCCTATACTGTTTGATTAAGTTTGGATGTAGTACTTTTGAAATAAGTGTGAAAGATGTTCTAGTAATATGAGCATACATTTCATTTGTTTGAAAAAAAACTTAGGGAAATACCTCATCACATATGACTGGCAAGTTTATTTAAAGAAATGAGAGTTGAATCCATCTTCTCCTAGAGCTTTAGTGTCCCCAATACCCTTGAGTGCTTGCTTAACATCAGTATCAGTGAATGGTTGTAAAAGGGACAGTTATTGCGCTCTTGTAAGGACAGGTCCAACTTTAAGCACTTCTGGTTGTGTAGCTGGCATATGAGTGGCGGTTTGTTCTAGTAGCTTCTTGTAAAATCCCACAGCTTCCTTGATGATTAATGATGGTTCTCTAATGACAGTGACGTGCTCTTTGGTTAGAATAGTGATTTGAATCTAGGACTTCCTTCCTTTCATACTAACAAATAAATAGGTAGTGTCAGCATCACCTAGCTTGAGCCATTGTATTTTGGATTTTTGTTTATATATGCCCTCTTCAATCAAACTCCATTTGTCCAACTCTATTCTCAGTATTTTCTTTTCATCAAGCATGCTTTGAGGTACTGGAACAACCCTCATGTGGCCTTGTTTATCTATGAGTTCTCTTTTAAGATGAACTCTGTTAGAGACACCCATAAATTCTTTATGGTTTAACTTCTGCATTTCTCTCCTCACTAGCTTTGAATTTTTCCATACCCTTTTCATGCCTCCACCTTGTACCTGCCAGCTTGCTTGTACCTTACTCGTGAAATCTGTATGTTGTCCTAAACAGTTGTAGAAGGTGAATGACATCTTTCTTGTATCTCTTTGCTCCACTATTGACAAGTCTAGAGAAGAGTGATATGAGAATAGTGGGTCCATAGCCAGGGATTGTTGTGCTGGCATCTTATTTATCCATGCAGCATTAATTATTGCTCTATCAATTCTACTATATACATGTCCATTTGTCTGAGTGAATTCCCTTCCTCATGTATGTAATTCAGATAAGTTGCAATCAGTCAAACATTCTCTAAAGCCTCATGTTTCTTTAGCATACACTTGACTACCAATATGTATGTCTTCTTGTGTTAGAATAGAATTGAAATCCCCTATGATCACCAAGGCTCAGTTATATGATTGTTCATCTGGTGAAAATTAACCATGTATTGTTGTGAATTGGAATTGCACAATACTATGTTTTATATCCCCCAACCCATGTATATATTGATCTGATTTATCCATCCTGCTGAAGTTAATTTCATTAGGATTCCAAACTACCTATATTCTCCCTCTCACAGTGGTGTTTGCACTGATGCACCACTCCCAGCATGGCATAACTGTATTTATAATAAGACTTGCTCTTTATGATCTAACTCTATGTTTACATATTGCTATGAGATTCACTTTATTCCTTCTTACAAGCAGTCTCATCTCTTTATGCTTCACCTCTTGGATGAAGCCTCTCACATTTCATGTTACTATCAAAGATTAGAGATGGGTTTAGGTGGTATCTCCATTCTGTCCCCTCCTGTTTCTCCACTCTATTTTCCCTCTTCATAGTTAGCATTCCCTTTGTTGGTATCTATATCTGGCCTGCTACCCTGGGTAGGTATGATACCTCTCCTTATAGAGGCTATATGCCTAACAGTTTGCCATTCTCCCTGGACCTGTGCTGCATCTTCCTCAAAGTGATTTTGCACTTCATGAGGCTCAGTTATTTCTCGACCTATGCCATTTCCATTATCTTTATCTCTCACTGTGGTAGGTTTTCATTCCTTCCTATGCACTTGAACCTGGAGGCTGGGGCACAACTAAAATAGTCATGAGAGCTGCCACCCTCAAATCTCCATGAGGAGAAGACAACATGGGGCAACACTTGTGTTTGTTTAGCTTATGAAGCTAATCAAAAAGTAATTAACACATTAAAGGAAAATCAGTTTGTTACTATGGTTTTTTCCATTCCAGTGAACAATCTACCCCTTGTCAATTTAATGCCTCGGTACAAGAAATTCCTTCCCAATCATTGGAAACGTTGGGTAAGCAACATGGGTATTCGAGGCAGCAACTAATGTCTACAAGGAATGACCAAAATGTTGAGAAAGGTAAGATCTTAATTTATCAAACTAACTCTAAAAATTAATTGGTTATTTCTAATAAGGAGCAACAAGGTGCGGTAAGTGCTTTGAGGTAAGCAGATATAGTGATGAAGAGGAAGAGCAGGTCACTTCTCCTCCTTTGCATAGTAGCATTTCAAGGATAGATTCTAAGATACAAAAGTACCAATACAAAGAACAGGCAAGCAATGCAAATAACTCAAGCCCAAGGTACACACATATAAAAAGCAAACGCAACCACACTCAATATCCAAATCATACAATGATGCAATAAAAATGATGAATTAAAGGAAGTAAGAAGTTCGGAAGAAACCTCGGGCCGCCCGAAATGATATCTCGGACTTATCAATAATGTACCAATAACACAGATACATATCAACGGGCCTCCCGAAATGATACCTCGAACTTATCAGTAGTAAACGAGTAACCCAGATATATGTCAATGGGCCATTTGGAATGATACGTCGAACTTATCAAAAAGTACAAATAGTAGAATGTAGCTCAGAACTAAGTTGATGGGCCGCCTGGAATGATACCTTAGACTTATCAATATAAAAGTAGTCGAAAGTACGAACAACCATGTAACTGAGTATTTCTTTGCCATTTAGATCATGGAGTCTCAAGAACTACCAAATTACTCGAATCCCATTTTATCATTTTCAAGGCTTTAACAAAGATAAGAAAGCAAATGTAACTACCATGCCAAATATCATCACAAATCCAAAACCTTAATATCATAACCAAAACCCATCAAACACACACTCGAGTAATTCCCGTCACGACACAGATGTACTAACCTGGAACTTCAGCTAGTCTAAGTTCACGGTCTCGGACCCAACAATCTATATCAACATAGTTTATGAGCATAAAAGTACCACAGAAGCAACCAAACAATTCAATACAAGCAAAAATGCATCAACCTAAGTTTCATGCCACTTAGAATCCATTTCTAAGGATACTACACGATACAAACTACAAGTATCAACCTAGACTAAGGCCTTTCGTCTAAAAACTACACTAAGCAACCCATGAAGGGATATAAATCGACTAAGGATCAAGTAAGCCTAAACTAGTCCTAAACTCCAACCTACTAATGCGATACTACTCAAAATACAATCAATCTAAATGAGCTAAGTCTAAGAAAAGAGAAACTGTAACCTACTAACCTGCATGTCTAAAATAGCCACATGCTCCTCCTCAAAAGCCAAGGACACATCAAGATGAACTGAGTCCCATTAAAGCACGTGAGACTCATCGAGAACATACCATCTCAACATAGAGACATGAAACACATGATGAACACTCGAAAGGGTTGGAGGAAAGGCTATTTCATAAGCCACCTCTCCTATCCACCTCAAAATCTCAAACGGATCGATGAACCTGGAGCTAAGCTTGCCCCTCCTTCCGAACCTCATCACGCCCTTCATGGGCAACACCTATAGAAATACTCGATCACCAACCATGAACTCTAAGGGCCACAATCTTCTATCAATATAGCTCTTCTGCCTACTCTAGGCAGTATAAAGTCACTCCTCGATCACACAGACACTATCCATAGAATCATGCAATAAGCCGGTGCCCACGGTCTAACCTCAAAAGCATCAAACCAGTCCACGGGAGAATGACACCTCTTATAATATAATTCCTTCAATGGGGCCATCTGAATACTCAAATGGTAGTTTTTATTATATTCAAACTCTATCAAAGCCAAGAACGGATCCCACTAACCCCCAAAATCTATAACACAGGCTCGAAGTATGTCCTCCAAGAACTGAATAGTTCTCACAAACTGAGCGTCGATCTGAGGATGAAATGTTGTACTGAGCTCAACTCGGGTATCCAACTCTCTCTAAATAGACCTCCAGAAATGTGATGTGAATTGAGTGCCACGATTTGAAATGATAGAAATTGCACCTATGCAAATGGACAATCTTTCTAATGTAAATCTGGGTCAACCTCTCCAAACTGTAGGTAGTCTAAACTGATAGAAAGTGAACAAACTTGGTCAATCGATCTACGATGGCCCAAATAGAATCATAACTCCGAAAAGTATATGGAAATCCTACCAGAGAGTACATGGCTATGCACTTCCATTTCCACTTCGAAATGGGTAACCACTGGGTCAAACCACCTGGCTTCTGGTGCTCATACTTCACCTGCTGATAGTTCAAACACCTAGCCACGAGCACCAGAATGTCCCTCTTCATCCCACACCACCAATAGTTCTGCCTCTGATCACAATACATCTTCATAGCACACCCAGATGAATAGAGTATCTAGAACAATGGAACTCCTGCAATAACTGACTGTAGGGAACTCTTGGGGGAAAAACCCCACTATACCGCACTCAAAGAAACCCCTGCTAGAAGAAAAACTATTGAGATGATTAGGCTAAACTTGACTGGCCACAACTACCTGAATACCCCGAATGTGCACCCCTAGAAGTTTGAACCGGAGCCTGGCCCATCGGACCACTAGAACCTGCAATGCCACCATCTTTGAGTTGTAGAGCTCCCTGAACTGGTTTATTAGGCTGGGACTGTTAAGGGTGATCTCTACCCAAAGACCCTCTACTACGAGTCTGAGACCCACTGAAACCACCCTGACGATGAGGTCTCTTATCGCTACCTTCATAGGCCTCATGATAGATCCCCCAATGGTGCGTGCATGGTCAACTATCTAAAGGAAAGAACATATCAATGCCACCATCTGCTCTGTAGCAAATCAAAGCGAAAATGAGAACCCTCTAACAAATCTGTGCACCCTCTCGTGCTTTATCGGCATAAGCATAACCACATGTCTAGCTAACTCATGAAATCATATCTCATACTCTGCAATTGAAAATGATCCCTAAGTCAAGTTTGTGAACTCATCTTGCAACCACTCCCTCAGGCTGCAAGGTACATATTTCTCTAAGAAAACCTTGAAGATCTAAGCCCAAGTCATTAAATGAGACCCGGCTGGCCCGCACTCAAGATAGGACCTCCACCACTTATTTGTTAACCCATCTAGCTAAAGAACAGTGTAATCAACCCCGTGAGACTCCACTAAACCGAGGTTATTTAACCTCTCCTAACAACTGAGTAGAAACTCGTGAGCATCCTCGCCCGCAGCACATGTGAACCTGAGAGGACCCAATCTGATGAACCATCCTCATATCTTCTAATCCTCAAAAGACATAGCCGACTTAGGTGCCATAGGTGGATCAAATGTTGAAACTGGTTAAACCACTAAATGAGTAGCCGCAAGAGTGTAATGTGCTCATAGAATCTGAACACCTTGTGCCCCTGCCTAGGCTGAAGTTTGAGCCTCGTCTCGAACTTGGGGTCCAACTGAAGTGCCAGGCAAAGTCTATGCTTGTGATATACCCTACATGAAGCTGAGGACCCTGGCCAAAGAATCCTGTAGAACTAGCGTGATCACAAATCCCGGTGGAGGCTGGCTGGCCCCACACCATCTAGTGGATATTGAACATGCTCAACCTCTATCTCGAGATCTGGTGACGGTGCCCACTCCTAGTCTTGAGTTGGTGTTGCAGCCCATACTCTACCTCGACCTCTAGGTTAGCCGCGACCTCTACCCCTATCTGGTGCTCCATCTGGAGGTGGGAAGCTCTCGCCTACCCGCGGACGACCTCGTCCTAGCCATCTGAGAAAGAGTGAAACAAACAGAGTTTAGATATTATTACAATCACCAATGCATGATAAGAAATAAAAACAGTGACGTATTCCTAAAAATGCCCTATAGCCTCCCAAAAATTGGATACAGACATCAGCGTATCAATCCGCGAGACTCTACTAGGTACTTGCTCCTGTACTGGTGAGACCAATAAACCTAAAGCTCTGATACCACATTGTCACGATCCAAAATTGGGCCATGATAGCGCCTACTCAGGGGTTATAGTAGGCGTCATCATGGCCCAATTTCAAGTCTCAAAACTTGCCCAACCACCTCGGGAAGCGTATCACCCAACACAACACCACACAAAATCTACAAGACAGCTGTGGAAAGGGGCAAAACAGTAAAAGCACAAAAAACTCATAAATGACCTTAAGGGTCATTATAGAATTGAGCCCTACAACTTCTATTTTTGTTCCTAGAAGTGCCAAATCAGTAAAGCATGGAAAAGGTTTGCCATCAACTGATGTTTCTACAATTTTAAGTGATCATTTGGTGAGTTTCGATGTTGAAAAGTTTAGTTTTCTAACACCTATTAACACTAAGAAACAACTATAAGTTGGTGGTAGTAGTCATTTCTCTTCAGATAGATTTGATAACCTACAAGATAAGGACATCTTTGAGGAAGGTAAGAAGAGGATGTGTTAGATCATTGTTTTGCAAATACCGCTAGGAATGCAAATAGTTTTCCTAGGCAACAATGCAATAACAAAAAGAAACATGAAAGAAAGACTAGTTGGGATGGCAAGATGAGTCACCTATCAATACGATTGGCAAAACAGAATCAAACAACATCAACAAGATCCAATAAACACAAGAAAATGTGATGAACTATCAAGAGCTATTGGACAGATCGGAAGAAGAAGACAAATGAAAAATACTCTAGGTTACTTTAGAACAACAATCTATCCTTTTTAGTTCA
This sequence comes from Solanum appendiculatum, assembly GCA_018342035.1. NCBI lineage: Eukaryota > Viridiplantae > Streptophyta > Magnoliopsida > Solanales > Solanaceae > Solanum > Solanum appendiculatum. The sequence goes on along the minus strand of JAGDQO010000158.1, from coordinate 454,650 downwards.
TCCATTTGTAAAAGAAAGTTTGAGGTTAATAACTCAATATTCTTCTTGGTTTTTATAACTTTGCATACTTAGGCATTCTCATGTAATAAACTCTATGGTGGTCATAGAATACCAAATTTTCTCTAACTCTTATTTTCTTCATGTTTGTTATAATTAGAGGTTCATAACCTCATTAGGATTGGTAAGTAAAGTCTAGCCCCCATTGTTTGTACTTATCCAATGGAGGATTTTTATTTTATTATTAATAAAATACCACTAGTTGCATTGTCTAGTGGTATAAATTAAAAAAAACTCATTTTCTTTTTATTATAAAAGATTAAAGGTAACTTTAAATTTTGCTTACTCGTTTGAACAACCCAAACTAAAATCTTATAAAACAAAACATTTTATTTATGATAATTAAAAATTTATATATTTTTAGAATTAAATATCATTTTAAAGTCTTTTTAATATAAAAAATATAATTTTCTTGTATAGTGACTAAGTAATACATTAAATCTTCTTTTTATGAAGTTTTATTTCGATATCTCAGGTTATAATTAATTCTAGTTTTTAGTGATAGCCTTCTTATAATCACTAGAAAATTACCACTACATTTAATATACAATTAATTGAAATGACTTAAGAGGAGAAGGGAGGTATATATACAGAATTAAAATGACTCTCACCCTGAGGTCGGATGGAAATTTACAACTCTATGGTTGGGAAAGAACTCCACAAGGAAGGAGGTCGGGAGCATTTTGGTATCTCCACTTTTATTTCAGCACAGAGAGGAAGAAAATGGAGGAAGGGGAAAGAGGGTGAGGTTGGCTACTTACAGAGAGTTGCGAGCTCAACCACAAGACTAGGCACCTCTATTGTAACCACTTTTGGTAACCACTGCACCACCAAATTATGTCTCTACAAGAGAAATGGAGGAAATCAGAAAATGAGGGAGAAGGAAAAAGAGAAAGATGTAAGAACCTACCTCTGCAAGTTGAGAAAGAGTGATAACATGGCAAACAAGAGGAAGGTGTTGATGATTCAGAGTGAAAGGAAGAGGAAAGTTGGGTTCCACAGTGCTCCTTGCGGCGACATGGGGAGAAATAAAAGGAGCTCAAATTTAGAAACCCTATCTTCGAGGGTCTTGTTATAGAAGCTAGTAGCTCCATTTAATGGATTGGGCCAATTTTTCATTTTGTTTTGGGCTAATCCCATTTTTGGAATGGTTTTGTTGTGTACAGATTTATTTAATAATAAATAAAAGGAGCTACAAGCTCCCCTATTTAATTTTAAAAAAAAGTTCTCTCTCTAAACATATCAAATACTTGCAACTCACAATTTTGTTTAGGCATAATATATATATGTGTCATTTAACTTGGCCTCATTTCACATGTATGCCCTTTAACTTTTGGTTTGCACAAGTAGGCACTTAAACTTGTATAAAGTTGAACAAGTAGACACATGAGTCTTACGTCACATAATACATGTAGGACACCACGTAGGATGCAAATTGTCGTGTAAGATATCACGTAAGATGTGTGCATCTATTTGTTCAACCTTATACAAGTTCAAGTGTCTACTTGGGAACACTCAAAGTGGAAGGGCATAAACAGAGGCCAACCCACCCTTACCCGAGGGATGTCAAGAGATATCCCTTTCACCGAAAAATTACATTGTATGTAGAGGTCAAATTTTGATTTAATAAATAAATATATACAAGTAGTGACACCTCTTGACACAAGTTAAAGGTTTAGTCTAGTGGTTAAGGTGTTGTGAGAATTCCTTGACGTTGTGTGTTCTAGTCCTACTAGCTTCATAATTATATTTTTTATTACAACCATTGACACCCCTTAATGACAATTCTGGATCCATTATTGGTATAATTATGAGTTGAGGTCAAGTTAAAGGGTAGATTTATGTATTATGCCATTTGTTTATGTTGTATATGTATGATTTTGTGTGTGTGCATGGATTTAATGAATTTTGACCGCACTAGATTTTCATATTTATACAAGTTCATAATGCGGTTGTATACTAGACTAACTATGGGATAATGTTTTAGTATTTTTACACTATGGTATGATTTCAATGGGTCTTAATGGTATCTTTTAGATTTTAGAAAAATTATTGCCTAACATTTCCAAATATGACTTGTACATTAAATTGTTATTTCTTCCGTTTTAATTTATGCAATATACTCTCTTTTTTGATCAATTTTTAAAAAAAAACATTTTTCTATATTTAATACTAACAATTTTGCTCCAAATTTCATTTTAATTACCCTTTAATCTTTATCATTAAGATTGAAACACTAAGATCATATCGAACTCTAGGTTTGTATATACTGGTATTTTAATTTTGTTATACAATGCATGTTCAACTTATTTAGTACAAAGTGATTTCAGCATTAATAGCTCAAATTAATATATAAATCACATATTCTTATCTTTTTTTATGCAATTGTTTTTTAGGATTTAATATTACATGTAAGTTTAGATATGGAAGGAACACTACGGGTGTGTTTAGTAGGAAGGAAAATGTTTTTCTAAAAAATAAGAGATTTTCTTATTTATTTTTGGCATTTTACATAAATGTGCCTTTTAACTTATCTTCATTTCACATTTATGCCCTCCAACTTTGGGTCTGCACAAGTAGGCACTTAAACTTGTATAAAGTTGAACAAATAGACACATAAATCCTATGTGGCATAATATATGACACAAATTGCCATGTAGGATGTTATGTAGGACATGTATGTCTATTTGTTCAACTTTACACAAGTTTAAGTGTTTACTTATACACACCCAAAGTTGGAGGGCATAATAGCTAATTTGTTTGTTTTTTGGAAATTTGAAATGATTGTTACTGGCTACCAAACAACTTACTCCCTCCGTTCCATATTAGTAGATCACTTTATTTTTTACATGCATATTAAGAAATCATAAATAAGAAGATAATTTTACTAAGTCACCCCTTAAAAAACTTTTCGAGAATTTTCTAAACAAATGTGAACACTTTAAAAAAGAATTAATTACCAGCACTGGCGGAGCCAAATTTTTTATCAAAGGTGTCCAAGAATAAGAGTGTGTGGTTGTAAAAATAAAATTGTGCAGTTTGAGGTATCCAACTTTAATATATATCCTTTAAATGAAGAATTTGACATATATATACAACGTAATTTTCCGACAAAGAATGTCCAGTTGGACACCCTGGGGGTGGCTATAGCTACGCCACTGATTGCAAGGGTAATATAGAAAAAATTTAATTAATGCTTTTTTGATTTAATAAAGCAATCAACTAATATGAGATAACTATTTTTACTAAGACGATCAACTAATATAGGACGAAGGGAGTACTATTTAGTAAATTGCAGACTTGATTTGTGATGTACCTTGTATTTAACTTTATAAAGTTATCCCCCCCCCCCCTCCCTACCTCCCCATACACACTTCTTCTCTCTAATTCTTACCAATTGTTATTAAAATATCGTTTATGATTTTAGAATAATGTACTATCTAGTTCATTTAAAAATGAATTTTTTTGGATCAAGCTTATCTTTGTATAGAATTATGATTTGTGATAATGATAATCAACTTCATCAATAAAGATTATGTATAATTTAGGATTAGCAAGTATATTTATTTGGTACGACGGAGTATACTTAATAGTTTTCAAAATTTAGTCATGTTTTACATTATTTTTTTAAAAAAAATGAAATATATTTGTAAAATTATAATCCAACGTATTTTCAACTCCAATCCAAACTTCACTCAAATTAAATTTTTAATTTTTTTTTGAGACTCTATGATCAAACGCCCGCTAAATCACAAGAGCTTCAGATAAATCATTTTAATCCCTTATTTTATCCACTTCTCCTCTTTTTTCGGATCTGGAATCTCAAACTTAATTTTTTAATATATAAATATATAATTATGTTCATACGCCATGAACATACAAAATAAAAAACAATACAAGTAACTAATTAGCTGGCCTTTCACTGAGTGACAAATTTCAATTAATTTATTAATGTGTAGTAGCAGTTAATTTTTCTAGTGCAATATGTATTAAATAATATTAAAGAATAAGAAAAGACTAAGCATGTTTGGATTGACTTGTTTTAAGTACTTTTAAGTCAAAACAATTTTGAAGCACTTATGAAGTGAATAGGTAAATTTAAAAAGTATTTATAAGCACGTAGTTTTAAGCTAAAACGTTAAAAAAAAAAAACAATAGTAATACAGTTGAAGAAGTCACAACTGAATTTCTTGGTTTTAATTAGTTTTAGTTTATAATTGACTAATAGTAGCTTTTGCATGATTGTAAATGTCTATAATTCGATTAACATCAGGAATTTATATTGTGTTTTGGCTTTTATTGTTGCAATTTACAGTCTGTTTTGCTTGTTTCGATGTATGCGTCAAATTGTTGGAGAAGTCATATATTTTTTTTGAAAGCATTTTCTTATTGGTTAAACCTAAAACCAAACCGTTAAATATCAAAAACCGATAACAAATATCTTATTGTTTTGGTTATCGGTTTAGCATATTTAAAAATCGAACCGATAATACTTAAAACCGAACGGAACCGATCGATACACACCCCTAACTAGGGGTGAGCATGGTATGATACATAATAAAAATTGAAAATTTTCATATTGTGGTTTCGATGCTATGACATATTTTTAAAAAAAAATTGATATTCAATACACTCTCTGTCTCATTTTATATGAGTTAGTTTGACTCGGCACGGAGTTTAAGAAAGAAAAGAAGGCTTTTGAAATTTGTGGTATAAAATAATTGATGGATATTTGTGTGGCTATAAATCATTTCATGAGGGGTAAAATGAGCATTTTAAAGTCAAATTATGACTTAATATAGAAATGTGTCGTTCTTTTTTAGACGGACTAAAAAGGAAAGTAAGTCATATAAACTGAGACAGAAGAATTATATTATTCATAAATAAAAGTATCAAAATATTGAATATCGTCAAAATAGCTTTAAGCAGTTTTACTGTATTTGAATAAATAAAAAAATATTCATACATATTTATTTTTTAAGTCAAAATATATAATAAAAATAAGTCAAAAGCGAACTAGATCTAAGTTAGTCGGTGAATATTTTGTCATATTCTATTTCTTCTGCTACTCTATTAGTATCATGTTCTGATATAAAAGGTTAATAAATTACCGTTCAGAAGATATATTATAAATGTTTAGTATATGTTCCTCCAAATTAAATGGTGTCTCTGGGTGGATGAAGACTTCAATCACCAAGTTTTAGCAGAATTAAATTTTGAGCAGTAAGTAATAAGTTGGGGAAGAATCCCAATTTTTCGCATAGCCTTTTTTTGAAACCCTATGATAACCCATTGCGCTATAATTTCTGTCACAATCTCTACGCTTCGGGTGAGCATTTTGCGGCATATTTGGACTTTTAATTCGGCATTGGACTTAATAAGATAAATCCAAGTAAGTTTATCTTCTTCTCTTTTCTTTTCTTAATTAATTCTTCATCAAATAAATGTGTTTATTAATTGAAAAGCTTTAAGATTGTACCCAGTTCCTCTCTATTCATAGCCAAATTTAGACCCAGAATCTGATATTTTATTTCATAAAAATATGCAATAGAAATCCTTAGAATGCTTTCAAATTCACTACTAAAATAAAATGATTCCCAGAAATATTAACAATAAAACCTTAACCCCATAATCTGTCCTTTTTTTTCTTTAGTTTCCCACTCGGTGTCTCATATTTGTATTCCGACTATTTTGGATTTGCACAGAGTAGAAGCCTATTTGGATCAAGGATTTTTCCATACCCAATTCTGAACAAGAGACCTCTGGTCAATGCACTTTGTCTATCATCAAAATCATCAAACCTTCATTAGGTTCAACATTATGGTCTTAAATAAAACATATGTAGAATGTAACAAAATGCCTTTTAATCTTGGGGTCTTAAACATGCCCATGCGAAAAGTTAGATTTAAAATTGAATGAGATTTATGTTACAAAAAATAGGAAAGTGATTTTTGTGTGGTAAACTCAAAACTACCATCATTTCATCTCAAGATCCATGCTATCACCTTTGTTTAGTATATGAGAAGATCCATGGTCCGAGCGGAAGCAAAGAATCTATCAGTACTAAGAGCTGTTTAATTATATCGTGGGTTTATGGAATTTGTTTGTGAAAGTTTAGATACTGTAAAAAGTATATCTTTATTCATAGTGTTTGTACAGTATTTATAAGAGAACAAGTAAGACCAAATAAACTAATCAATCCCTAATTCTAAGTCAAGGGATTTCCTCTAAGCTATTTTCCTAGAATAATATATTCTGATCCCATATTTACAGGAGCAGATTATAATCAAATTTGCCAACTTATTTGTGGAGCAAATTACAATCAAATCTGCTAGCTCATTGATGGAGCAGATTATGACTAAATCTGCCAACTCATTCGACACTCCCCTCAAGTTGGCATGTAAATATCGAACATGCCTAACTTGCTCACAAAGGACTCAAAAGTAGTTCTGAAAAGACCTTTTGTGAAAATATCTGCAACTTGTTCAGTTGTTGGAACAAAAGGAATGCACTCACTTCCATTTTCAATCTTCTCTTTAATGAAGTGTCTGTCCACTTCAACATGCTTTGTTCTATCATGTTGAACAGGATTATGAGCAATGCTTATGGCAGCCTTATTGTCACAATACAACTTCATTGGAAAACTCGTAGGTCTTCTAATTCTTCAAAAAATCAACTTGCCTACTAATCTATGATATTGACCCCTATCAATCAATTTACCTTCCTTTACAAACTTTAGATTTGGATCAATTGGAGTTTCAGTTGGTCTACAACCACTCATTCCTATTTCTTTTAACAGATCAAGAACATACTTCTTTTGTGACACTATAATTCCTTTCTTCGATCGTGCAACCTCCATGCCGAGAAAGTACTTCAGTGGGCCTAAGTCCTTTATCTTAAATTCTAAGGCAAGACGTTCCTTTAGATTTTTTATTTCAACCACATCATCTCCTGTGAGGATGATATCATCAACATACACTATAAGATTTGTTGTTTTTCCTTCTAGTGAATGTCGAGTAAACATTGTGTGATCTGCTTGTCCTTGCACATACCCTTGCTTCTTCACAAATTGAGTAAACCTTTCGAACCAAGTCCTTGGAGATTGTTTTAGACATAAAGAGATCTTCTAAGCCTGCATATCTTTGACTTGTACTTCCCTTCAAAACCTGGTGGGGTATCCATATAGACTTCTTCCTCTAGGTGCCCATTTAAGAAAGCATTCTTCACATCCAGCTGTTGAAGAGACCAGTCAAGATTCACTGCGATTGTCAACAGAACTCTAATTGAGTTTAGCTTAGCTACTGGAGCAAATTTCTCGAGATAGTCAATGCCATATGTCTGCGTGAATTCCTTATCTACTTGGCGGGCCTTATACCTTTCCATGGATCCGTCTGATTTGAATTTGGCGGTGAACACCCATTTATAGCCCACTGGTTTCTTTCCCTCTGGTAAATCCACTAACTCCCATGTATCATTTTTTTCAAGAGCTCGCAATTCCTCCAAAATAGCCTCCTTCCACTCGAAAACTTGTAGAGCATTCTGCACATTTGTTGGAATCTCCACACTAGAAAGTTGTGAAGTAAAGGCTGAAAAACTAGGAGACAACTTTTTAAGGACACAAACATAGAAATAGGATATTTAGAAGCATTTCTAACACCTTTGCGTTCCGCAATAGGTAGGTCCAGAAGAGTTAGAAATAGAATCAATTGGAAGATTACCTTGAATTTCAGAAGGTCTTACGGAACTGACTTTTGGTAGTGTTGAGAATTTTCGGTCTTTTTTTCTTGAGTTCGATTTCTTCTCGAATACACCTGTATTTCTTTTGTTTGTTCTCTATTCCCATTTTTATTTTTGTCATTTAAAGGCTCTACAGGTTCAGTTTCAGAGTTTTGATCATTCAAGTCACTTAGGTCCCTATCATCTCTTGGATCACACTTATTTATATCTTCTCCTAGATCCCTCACATAAGTATTTATTGTAATATTAGGCTCCTCATTTGCTTGATGTCTAGTTTCCTCAATATCACAAAAAGACGCATCTTCACCTACATGATACTCCCATTGAAGATGAGTAGTAAAATAGAGTTGGGACTCAAAGAAAGTTAGATCCATTGTAACAATTATCTTCCTAGCATGTGGATCATAACACTTATAGCCTTTTTGACTTGGGGCATATCCTACAAAAACACACTTCTTAGCCTGCGATTCAAGTTTACTATGATTATGAACATGAACAAATGTTGTACAACCAAAAACTTTCTGAGGCAGATATGTAGTTAACCTAGAACTAGGAAAACTCTCTTTTGAAAACTTTAAAAGGTGTTTTAAATCCAAGAGGACGAGATGGCATCCTATTAATAAGGTAAGTGGCAGTCAAGAAAGCCTCTCCCCAAAGGTGTTGTGGAACTTTACTAGTAAACATTAAAGCTCTCGTTACCTCTAAAAGGTGTCTATTCTTTCTTTCGGCAATACCATTTTGTTGAGGTGTATCCGGACAAGAGCTTTGGTGTACTACCCCAGTTTTTCTGAAAAAACTTCCTAATTGTTCATTAAAAAATTCACCACCATTGTCACTCTGAGAAATTTTAATTTTCTCACTGAACTGTGTTTCCACCATGACATAGAAAGTCTCAAATATATTTTTAACCTCAGATTTGTCCTTCAATAAAAAAAAATCCAACTTAATCTAGTATGGTCGTCAATAAAAGTTACAAACCACCGTTTCCCAATCATTGTTGAAATTCTAGAAGGTCCCCAAACATCACTAGGAATCATCATAAAAGGTTTTGAAGCCTGATATCTTTGAGAGGAAAAAGAAGATCGGTGATGCTTAGCCCTTTCACATAATTCACATTGAAACAAGGACGGATTTTTATTTCTAAATAACTGAGGTAACAAATGTCTTAAATAATAAAAACTTGGATGTCCAAGCCTATAGTGCCAAAGCATGACTTTATTCAAAACAAAAGTAGAGTTCAAACAAATAGGATTCAGTTGTAGTGAGTTGTTCTCGTTGTCAAGAAAATAAAGACCTCCAGATTCTCTAGCACTGCCAATCATCTTCCCCGAGACCTTTTCTTGAAATTCACACAAATCGTAATAAAAAATAGCACGACAATTAAGAGAACGGGTTAATTTACTGACAGAAACCAAATTACAAGAGAGCTTTGGAACATGAAGAGTATCGTGAAGTGCGAGAGATGATGATAGTTTAATAGTTCCATTTCCAGCAATTGCGGAGAAGGAACCATAGGCTATCTTGATTTTATTGTTCCCTGCACAAGGAGTGTAAGTAGAGAAAAAATGAAAACTTCCAGTCATGTGGTCACTAGCTCCTGAATCTATGATCCAAGAATTTATTTGGTTGGAATTAGCACTAAGAAAAGCAGACGATGCAGTACCTGTTTCAGCAAAAGAACAAGAAGGATTAGAAGAATTTGGTGCATTTGGACGAAATTGTGGAGATTGAAAGAGTTTGTGTAGAATTTCCAGTTGTTCCTTTGTAAATGGAGACATTTCTAGAGAAGGTTTCTGCCCCTGATCAAAATAAGTTGTTTGGAGGGCCTGACCATTTTGATATTGAAAGCCACGATCATCAACTCCCTTCTTCTTCCAGTTTAGTGGTTTCCCATGAATCTTCCAACATGTTTCACGGGTGTGCCAATGTTTCTTGCAATGATCGCACCATGGCCTTTTGTTTTTGTCATCTTCATTCTTCACTGTTACAAGAGCTGAAGAGTCTATAGCAGGTTTTAGTTCAACATTTAAATCAGGTTTTAACATAACTTTCCTCCTAGTTTCCTCTCTCCTAACTTCAGAAAAGGTTTCACGAAGTGAGGGTAGAGGGTTTTTTCCAAGAATTCGTGACCTGACCTCGTAAAACTCCCGGTTTAATCCTGCTAAAAAAAAGTAAACTCTCTCATTTTCTTATGTTTTTTTTTGCTTTCACACTATCCATAGAACACTCCCACTCATCATTGTAACACTGGTCTAACTCCTGCCACAAAGACACCATTTCACTATAATAAGTAGTGACTTCCTTCTCACCTTGCTTAGCTTGCCATAGTTTAATTTTTAACTCAAAAATTTGAGAGGCATTTTCTGCATCAGAATATGTCTCCCTAACGGCTTCCCACACATCCTTAGCAGTGGGCAAAAAGAGATAAGATTTACCTATGACTAGTTCCATGGAATCTATTAACCAAGCAATCACAAGTGAATTCTTTGATCTCCAAGAGTTCATCTTTGGGTCTCCGACTCCCCGTTTTTTCGTCTCTCCAGTCAAATGTCCCAGCTTTCCACGGCCATTGATTTCAAGCTTAACAGACTGTGCCCATTCCAGATAGTTCTTCGCATTTAATCGATGAGAAGTTAACTGAAAGGGCATGCGAGAAGCATTGCCTCCTTGTGTCATCAGATTTTCTGCAGGAGCTTCCAGAGAAGAACTTTTGTCTTCTGTTGATGTTCCAAAAAGATGCTCTCCGTGAAAGGCTATTTTATCCATATGAAATTAAGGGAAAAAGTCCCACTCTGATACCATGAAAGTTTAGATACTGCAAAAAGTATATCTTTATTCATAGTGTTTGTACAGTATTTATAAGAGATCAAGTAAGACAAAATAAACTAATCAATCCCTAATTCTAAGGAAATCCTTGAATCAAGGGATTTCCTCTAAGCTATTTTCCTAGAATAATATATTCTGATCCCATATTTACAGGAGCAGATTATAATCAAATCTGTCAACTTATTCGTGGAGCAAATTATAATCAAATCTGCCAGCTCATTGATGGAGCAGATTATGACTAAATCTACGAACTCATTCGACAGTTTGTACTGCTCCAATATGCTCTGAAGAAGTTCATTTGTTACTTGCAGGATTTCATCACAATGATGGCCAATGATTCTTGCTATAGTTTAGATTTTACCATCAGAAATTGTGTAGGCACGGGATACCTAGATAGTTCGACAAAGGATCAATTGGAATATGCTAGAAGTCTAGTAAATCTTTTATGGCTTTATCTCTACTCACTGGAGGAGGTAAAATCTCAGAATTGGACATCTGTGCAGCTTAAGCCCTTAATTGATGAAGCCCTTCGTGGCTTTTGTGAAATACTTGATCTCTTGAAGAATCAAGGCCTGACGAGTGAAACAGTCAGAATGATTTCAGAGGTGCTGAAAATGATTAAACCTGACATCATTGCTGAGCGAATCAATCCTTCCAAGCAATCAGCATCATCTAGCCATATGATCACTATGGATATGGTGAACCTCGTCACAGCAGCTTGTATTAAAGCTGTTCCTTATCTGACAAACTATTGTGAATCTATACAAAAGTTACAACATCTGGGAGTCTTCCTCAAGTTTACTGCAAAGCTGTGCAATATTGAGCATGAGAAAATGAAGGATCTCTTCACCCTCGCTGAGGATATAGCTGGCACTGCAGCTTACCTATCTATCTTGTATGTGGAGACGCATGACCAGCACTGGGCACGTGTGTCAGCGCTTGAGTGTCCTAGTTGGGACACAAATGTGATTTCTGGTCCTGACTTCAATTCTAAGTTTTCAAAATTGCTGGAAAGGATTAATCCTATTAGGCCTGAATGGAGGAGGCTTTATATCGGTGTCCTGAAAGCGTCACATTCGTCAGTTCCAAAAGTTCCACTGATGCATGGTAGTCTTAAGAATCTATCACATGATCTTGATCTTGCTCAGAAGTTTACTGAGTCTATCAGATACGATCTGGAAGAGCTGAAAAGTGATGATGCCAGCTTGAATGTTGCTTTTTCCGATAGATTTGAATGGCTCCAAGATGGACTTCTTCACCTCTCTGAATTTCACATGATATTAGCTCGCCACAAAGACATTCAGCAACAAGACTTGAGTTCATTGCTCTCATTTGTGGAAGTTCTGTCCATAGAGGCAGCAATTGCAATATACTCCTTGTGTGACATGGATTTGGAGAACAGTACTGCTGAAGTAGACCATATGTTTCTTCCTTTGCAAGTGAAGTTTAAATATCTCAAGGTAGAGATCAGTCTGTTTCAGAAAATAAGGTTACCAGAGTCCAAGATGGACTTTTTTCAGGAAGAATTGACTTTCATGAAAACGGTCCTCGTGGATTCATTGGAGCAGTGCAAAGTGCAGACTCAGCTAACTGATGTCTTGACCTTAGTTCTATCTGTGACCACCGAAGCAGAGTCATTCACTAATTCTCTTTCTCGTGATCCGGAGGATGGAGAATTAGCCAGGAAAATTAATCTCTTGCATTTTCAATTACATCTTAAATTTAAGTTTATTAGGGAAGCGATTCGACAAATTTGTCCCTTCATTTCTGCATCATCAACACCAGTTCTTCCTGTGATATATCCTTTGAACTTTCTTCCTACTTATGTTGAGGCCATCAGTTCTTATTTCACCATGCTGAAATCATCAAAGACATCGCCCTCCTCTGGTAGCCCGACGATGGATGAGGTTTTCATGGGGTTTCATGAATATATTTTTGAAAATCTGCCACTAAAGGTTGAAGCAGATCTGGAACTTACTGATGCAGATAAAGTTAAAAGGTTTTACCACAGGCTGCTGCCCTTGGTAACACTTCTTGTTGATCCCCCAATGCAGTACATTGAATGCAAGAAGCAAAAAGATCTCTTGACAAAAATTGGAACTTTAGTGATTGAGGCTGAAGCTGCTATCCGCTTATCGCATGAAGATGCTTTGGACAGAAGCAAAAGTAGGAAAGTCTGTCTTTTGCTTCAACTTTTGACTGTGTCTTTCATGCTAATCAAGTGTGAGGGGAAGTTGATGGATCAACTAAAGCACAAAGCTATTCTTGAAACTGAATTTCTAGATTTGGTGGCAAATGCTCATGAAGAGATTATTTTCCTTAGAGGCTTTCTCATGGATCTTCTCAGGCAACACACAACAAAGCTTGACAAATCAGATGATCTCTTAATGCATGCTGAAGTGGATGCCCACAAGGCAACATTAATTAGCACTTGTAGTTATGAAAGTTTTGTGGATGGAAGCAGCACAGGGGAAATATCTGATTTCCTACTGCAGGAGACCGAGTTTGTCGAGGTAGATGCATCACATGTATTGCCCTTAGTTCTATATGTGGCCACTGAAGCACACTCACTCATTACTTCTCTTTCTCGTGATTCAGAGGAAAGAGAATTGATGAGGAAAATTAATCTCTTGCACTTTCAATTGCTTCTTAAGTTTAAGTTTATTAAGGCAGCGATTCGGCAGATTTGTCCATCCTTTTCTGCATCATCAACACCCGATCATCATGTGATATATCCGCTGAACTTTCTTCCTACTTACTTTGAGGCCATTGATTCTTATTTCACAAAGTTGAAATCCTCAAAGACATCTCCCTCTTCTGATAGCCCGAATATGGATGAGGTTTTGCTAAGGTTTCATGAATATGTTTTTGAAAACCTGCTACTAAAGGATGAAGCTGATCTGAAACTTACTGATTCAGATAAGCTCAAAAGGTTTTACCACATTTTGCTGCTCTTGGTAACACTCCTTGTTGATCCCCCAATTCAGTACATGGAATGCAAGAAGCAAAATAATCTCTTGTCGGAAATTGGAACTTTAGCGATTGAGGCCGAAGCTGCTATCCGTTTAGCATATGAAGATTCTTCGCAAAGCAACAAGAGTAGGAAGGTCAATATTTTGCTTCAACTTTTAACTGTGGCTTTCATGCTAATCAAGTGTGAGGGGAAGTTGACGGATCAACTAAAGCACAAAGCCATTCATGAAACTGAATTTCTGAATCTGGTGGAAAATGCTTATGAAGAGCTTATTTTCCTTAGAGTCTTTCTCATTGATCATCTCGGGCAACATATGATAGAGCTTAACAAATCAGACGGTCTCTTAATGCATGCCGAAGTGGCTGCCCACAAGGCAACATTAATTAGCACTTGTAGTTATGAAAGTTTCGTGGATGGAAGCAGCTCTGCGGATATGAGTCTTTCAATATCCGATTTCCTAAAAGAGACCAAGTCTATCAATGCAGAGATTAGAGAACTATGCTTTCAGTTGCTGGATGAATCAGCCTCCTATATTACTGTGACAGATCTGAAATGTCTTATCAACATGTTATTGGACCATCTGCATTCTTGGGGTGACGTGATCCCAGTCGTGAGGAATCGAATCCCAGTAGTTCAAGAGAAACTGGAGTTTCTTGCTGATATTTTAAAGCCGTGCAATATGCATACAGAACTCAAAGACCTTATGGAACGTGTTCAAAATGTTGCCTATGGGGAAAAGTATGTCTTTTTCTTCTCTGTCAGTGGTGATAGTCGTGCTTGGTTCCACCTGTTATATCTCTACGATGTCAAAGAAATGTTTAATTTTGTTGAGGCAGAGGTCAAAACTATTACTTCTGAATTTCATAAAATGACAGGGCTTAACTTCCCCAAGACCAATGGATTAGGCTTTCTCAATTGTTTCTTGGGAAAGTTGGAGGTTCTGTTACATTCTAAGTTTGACCTAATTACCAAACTGAAGCCTCAGATTGTATTAGTCAAGGAGGGATTATTGATTCTAAGATCATTTTTCGATCATACAGCAGAAACCTTATGATGAGCATGATGAAATTTGTGGTCTTATAATCAGTGCAACTGAAATGGCATACAAAGCCGAGTATGTCATTGACACTTGCTTGGCCTGTTCTTACTCACAGATGTACAAAGCTTATTGGATATCTGAAGTTGTTGATAATATTAAGCTTGTCAATAAATATGTTGGTGAGAACCTAAAAAGAGAGAAGATTGACGTGAACCGAGTTGCAAAAGGTTCCCCTTATATTGTGCCGTCATTATCAGCTAATACTTCAGGAGAAAATGAAGAAATGGTGGGTTTTCAAGATGTGATGGACAAATTAAAGAAGCAGCTTCTTGGAGGATCGCATCAGCTAGATGTTATCTCGATGTTTGGTATGCCTGGAAATGGCAAAACCACTCTTGCAAAGAAGATTTACAATGATCCCACTGTTGTCTCTCACTTTGATGTTCGTGCTATGTGTCATGTGACTCAAGTGTATTCATGGAGAGATTTGTTGCTTACTATTTTGAATGATGTTCTTGAGCCTGCTGATCGCACCAAAAAAGGAGATGATCAGTTAGCTACTGAGCTGCGTCATGTTTTATTGACCAAGAGATTCTTAATTCTCATTGATGATGTGTGGGATACAACAGCATGGGACTATTTGAACATGTGTTTTCAAGGTTCTCAGAATAGGAGTAGAATTATTCTGACAACGAGGCTGTATGAGGTTGCCCATTATGCTAAATGTAACAGCGAGCCCCATCATCTGCGTTTACTCACAGATGATGAGAGTTGGAAGTTATTACAGGAAGAGTTGTTTCATGGGCAAAGCTTCCCATCCGAACTTGGAGATGTGGGATTACGAATAGCGAAAAGTTGCGGAGGACTGCCTCTCTCTATTGTCTTAGTAGCTGGTGTTCTCAAGGATAAAAAGAAGAAAGCAGATTGCTGGAAAGAAGTAGAAGAAAGTCTTAGTTCGCACTACATTGGGAGCTCAGAAGAGAGCATGTCTATAATTGGATTCAGTTACAAGAATTTACCAAACCATCTAAAACCGTGTTTTCTCTATTTTGGAGGATTTTTGAGGGGCAAGGATATTCCAGTCTCGAAATTGTCACGAGTGTGGTTAGCAGAAGGAATTTTTGAAGACAGTAAGGAAAAAGGATCAGAAGATGCTGCCCAAGATTACCTGAAAGATCTTATTAGAAGAAATTTGATAACAGATATGGAGAAGAGATCCAATGGAAAACTGAAAACCTGCCATGTTCACGATTTGTTGCATCAATTCTGTGTGGAAAAGGCCAAACAAGATAATTTCCTGTTCTGGATACATAGGTACAAAAAAGTATATCGATTTTACCATGATAACCTTCATCGCAATTCTCATTTTCATGTTTTTTGTTTGAACAGAAACCATGCTGTGGATTCCATTTCTTATCCTGAAAAGCCCGAGGTATACCGCTTGTCCATATATTCTAAATGGGATGACATTGCTCAGTGGAAGCGGTCTGGATCAAGTGTTCGTTCTTTGCTATTCAATGCCAGCCGTGATGATTATTACCCTGCAATGGCGCGTGATATCTCCTTCATCATTAACAGATTCAAACTTGTTAAGGTGTTGAATTTGGAATCCATCAACATAGGTGATACCTTTCCTGGTGAATTAAAATCTCTAATTCATATGAGGTACTTCGCTGTTCGAACCACTGCTGATTCTATTCCTTCATCCATAGCTGATCTTTGGAATCTTGAAACTTTCGTGGTTAACGGATTGCATAGAGTGTTGAAGTTACCTAGTTCACTTTTCAAGATGTTTAAATTGAGGCGTGTACATGTAAATAGTCGTGCTTCATTCAGTCTGCACAATAACATGTGTGAGTCACAATTAGTTAATTTGGAGACCTTTTCCACTCCATGTCTCTCCGATGGTGAAGATGCAGAGAAGATATTGAGAAGCATGCCAAATTTGAGAAAGCTGAGATGCATAGTTGAGGGATCATTGGGTTATTCAATTAAAGGAAGCGTTGTTCGTTTTCCCAGATTAGACTTTCTATGCCAGCTTGAATCTCTGAAGCTGCTTTCCTACAGTTATCCAGCTAAGCATCCTCACGAATTCAATTTTCCCTCAAAACTAAGGGAATTGACTTTGTCGAATTTTCGTCTACCTTGGACACAAATTTCGACAGTTGGCAAACTTCCCAACTTGGAGATTCTAAAGTTACTTTTCAGAGCCTTTGAAGGGGCTGAATGGGAAGTGAAAGATTCGGACTTTCCTGAACTCAAATACTTAAAATTGGACAACCTCAACATTGCAGAGTGGTCTGTCACAGACGATGCTTTTCCTAAGCTTGAACGTTTGGTGTTAACGAAATGTAAGCGGCTTGAGAAAATCCCTTGTCATTTTGAGGATGTTGCATCTCTAGAAAACATTGAAGTAAACTGGTGCAGCTGGTCTGCTGCCAATTCAGCCCAGGAATTTCAAACAACACAACATGAAGATATGGCGAATTATGCGTTCAGAGTTACAATACAACCTCCAGATTGGGACACAAGATCATCTCATTGACTCTTATCCGGTATGTTCTTGCCATTTCCACTCTTTCATTTTCCTGTTTCACCATATTTGTTAGTAATATACTTGTCTTGGTTACCTGCTCTTATACCAAAAAGAAAGAAATTATTCATTTTAGGCTTGTAAACAGAAAGACGGAGCATGGCCTCAGCTCGGGGTGATTTTCAGCAAGAAGTGAAGTGTTTGAATAAATGTCAACATTGATTTGTAATGACTCTATAAGCAAAAGCTCATTTGTATTTTTGGAAATTTGAAATGACTGTTACTGGCTACCAAACAACTTATTGTTTAGAAATTTATGTTTCTTGAAGTGTTTGAATAAATTGCAGACTTGATTTGTGATGTACCTTGTAATAACTTTTTGAGCAAGAGCTCATATATTCTTTTCTGAATCTGCTGGAATTGTTGAAAATTTGAAATGATGGTTATTTTACGGTTCAGAAATTTATTTTCTCCTTTCTTTTTAAAGAAGCGTTTGCTTATTACAACAATATGATGATAACGGTGTTCAGCAATGACAGTTGACAACACATTGTGGTATATAGGGGCGGTGAAATTAAATATTCAATATCGTTTTGCTAAAAATAGGACTGAAGACTTGTATTCACCCCTTCATCCGTATAAAAAGGTTTAATTTTTGTTTTGAAAAAAGATTTCTACTAAATGACAATTTTTTTGGAATAAAAGATGTGACTTCACTTTTATTTTTAATTGTATACAATCAGGTATACTTTATGTACTGATCAACAAAAATATATGTTGCAATATTGTGTTTTGATGATTCTCACAAAGGCTGGGACCTGATCCAAGATAGAATTGCTTCAGTCCAAGTTTATAATGGTGAACAACTGTAAAGATTGTCGTGTCAGCGGGTTGGTGAGAAGGACAGTGTACTCCTCCAATGGGAATGAATGAGGTTGTTTGCTCAACGGACAATACTCATCCTTGTTGGTCTTGATATGTTGAACAAACAACAACCAAAGGATTCATTCACTCAGAAAGGCTAAATTTGTCTCTTGAAGAACTCAAGCTCATCCTTTTTGGTCTTGATATATTGAACAACAACAACCAAAGGATTCATTCACTCAGAAAGGCTAAATTTGTCTCTTGAAGAACTCAAGCTCTCACTTGTTGTCAGGATGAAAACTTGTTGTTGTGCTGATTGATTTTGTTGATGAATTAACTGCTGAAAGAAATGCCTTGAGTAATAACCTAGATTGTTGACAGGATGAAAAACTGGTTCTTCAATCTCAATTTTCTGAATTGAGTGATAAAATGATGAACCTGGAAACTGAACATTTGCAACTAAAAGAAATCTATGAAACTCCTCAAAATGAGAAAAGGAAACTGAATGGTTTTTAGATGTATTTGGAAGAAAAACTAAAGAACTCTGAGTTAAAACTAGTTGCTGCTCTAGAAAGAAACTCTCTGTTAGAAAAAGATCTAAGTCAAGTTAGGGATGAATTGAATAAATCCCTAAAATGGACTAATTCCTCAAGGATCCTTACAAACTTGACTAATCAGAAATACAACAATGGAAAGGGCCTAGGGTGTCAAAAGATAGAGCCTCCTTACAATCCTTATGTATCTGATAACCTACTGTGTACTCACTGTGGTAGAAATGGTCGCCTGAAAAGAAATTGTGAATCTCTGAGAAAAGTTAATGAGAAGCTTGAAAAGTTTACTAAATCAAAAGGGAGAAAGGTACCTAGTCCTAGTCATCATTGTGATAAGAAAAAATTGCATCCTTGGACCAGGAAGTTGCTTGTGAAACCATTGTCTAGTTTTTGGGAACTCCATCTCAAGTGGGATCCTAAATCTAAAAAATGATTCTTTACCTGTAGAAGGGAGGAAGCAATCAATGTTGGTTTATGGATAGTCATGCGCCAAGCACATGACTGGTGAAACGAATAACTTTATCTCTCTCTCTCGAAGCACACCAAGGTGGTGGCGTGTCGTTTGGCAATGGTAAGAAAGGGTACATTCTTGGAATTGAAAAAATTGGAAAGTCTGTGAAGAATTCCATATATGATGTCTACTATGTAAATGGGTTGAAGTGCAATTTGCTTAGAGTTTCCCAGATCTGTGATAAGGGAAATGAAGTCAGATTTATGGCCAACAAGTGTGATGTAACTAACCTCGTCTCTCAAGAGGTAATATTGACTGCCAAGAGGCTCAAGAACATGTATGTAGCTGACTTGGACTCGATAAGAGGAGACAATCTTACTTGTCTCAGCGCTCAAAGTGAAAATGTTGATTTGTGGCACAGGAGGCTTGGCTATGCGAGTGCCTCCCTTCTGAACAAACTTGTTTCAAGGGACTTGGTCCTTGGTTTACAAAAACTGAAATTTGCAGATGATAAGATTTGTGATGCGTGTGTTAAAGGAAAACAAACCAGATCCCCTTTCAAACAGAAGAAAGTTGTAAGCACAACCAAGCCGCTGGAGCTTCTCCACATGGATCTATGTGGTCCTGTGAAAGTTCAGAGTAGAGAAGGAAAGAAATATATTCTGGTGATAGTTGATGATTTTTCTAGGTTCACTTGGACCATGTTCCTATGAACTAAAACTGAGACAGTCGAGGTATTGATAATTTTCGCAAAGAGAATTCAAACAAATCTGAACTGTAAAATTGTTGGGATCAAGTCGGACCATGGTACGGAGTTTGAAAATGCTCAAGTTGAAGGCTTTTGCGCAGAGCATGGAATCAGCCACAACATTTCCGCCCAGAACTCCTCTGCAGAACGGAGTAGTTAATAAGAAGAACATAACCCATGTGGATATTGCCAGAACCATGCTAATCGATTCAAATCTGGCAAAGAACTTTTGGATAGAAGCAGTTAACACTGCATATTATGTAACAAATAGGTGTCTCATTAGGTCTGTGCTTAAAAAGACACCTTATGAACTGCTAAATGGAAGAAAGCCCAAGCTAAGTTATCTTAAGGCTTTTGGGTGCAAATGTTTTATCCTCAACAATGGCAAAGATGATATTTGAAAATTTGACCCTAAGAGTGATGAATGAATCTTTGTAGGATACTCCTCAACAATAAAAGCATACAGAGTATACAACAAAAGGACTCTTTGTGTAGAGGAGAGTGTCCATATTATTTTTGATGAAGCTGGTGGATTGAGCAATATGAGATGAGGCTGAACTTGAAGAGTTGATGCAGATTCAGAGAGATAGTTTCTTGCAAGAAACTACTCAACTTGATGTTCAAAATGATGAAAATAATACCAACTCAAAAGAAGGACCTAGCTTACCCGACTCCTCAGAGACTATTGACAAAGATGAAGATATCGAGAATCACTCTGAAAATGAAGAAGAGGAAAGTGTTGAACCTGGCAACGAAGCTGCAAGGAAATTTGGATGGAAACATCAATCATCCCATCCTATGGACAATCTTGTCTCACCACTGGAATCTAGAATACATTCTAGGTCTAAGACTAGAAATATGGTTGCATTCTCAGCATTCCACTATTGAGCCCAAAAATGTGAAGGAAGCTCTAAAAGATCCTGATTGGGTAAATTCAATGCAAGAGGAACTTCATCAGTTTGAGAGAAGTCAAGTCTAGCATCTAGTTCCCAAACCAGAAAACAGAGCCATAATAGGGACCAGGTGGGTCTACAGAAACAAGCTTGACGAACATGGAGTTATCACAAGAAACAAGTTGAGATCGGTGGTACAAGATTACAACCAGGAAGAAGCAATTGATTATGATGAAACCTTTGTTACAGTCGCCAGAATGGAAGCCATCAGGATACTAATTGCATTTGCCTCATACATGGAGTTCAAACTGTTTCAAATGGATGTCAAAAGTACCTTTCTCAATGGTTACCTGAAGGAAGAAGTATATGTCAAACAGCCTCCTGGTTTTGAAGATGTTGATTTGACAAATCATGTGCTAAAACTGGATAAGGCCTTGTATGGTCTGAAACAGGCACCAAGAGCATGGTACGAGAGACTGTCAAAATTTCTTCTTGAAAATGGGTTCAAAAGAGGAAAAATTGATAACACCTTGTTCCTGAAGTCTAGAGGAAAGGATCTTATCATTGTTCAAGTGTATGTTGATGAATTGGGGCCACATCTGAATCACTATGTAAGGATTTTGCTGCCTTGATGGGAAGTGAGTTTGAAATGAGCATGATGGGCGAACTTACTTTCTTCTTGGGCTTGCAAATCAAGCAATCATCTCAGGGCACTTCTATTTGTCAGGAGAAGTATATCAAAGAGCTTCTCAAGAAGTTCAATATGCTAGAAGCTAAATCAATTGACACCCACATGGGTATAAGCTCCAAACTTGACAATGATGAAGCTAGCATAAGAGTAAATGACACCATGTATAGAGGGATCATACGATCATTCCTCTACTTAAAAGCAAGCAGACCCGACATTGTGTTCA
The DNA here is from genome assembly GCA_018342035.1 of Solanum appendiculatum. Taxonomy (NCBI): domain Eukaryota; kingdom Viridiplantae; phylum Streptophyta; class Magnoliopsida; order Solanales; family Solanaceae; genus Solanum; species Solanum appendiculatum. Next base: position 433,063 of record JAGDQO010000158.1, on the reverse strand, counting down.
GTGTGGGAGTGTGTGCAAGATTTGAAGTATCTCCTAAGGAATCTCTTCTGAAGGTAGCAAAGCGTATCTTATATACCTGAAAAGAACTCAGGACCTAGTCCTATTCTATCCTTCAGGAGACTCGTTTGATTTGATTGGTTATGTTGATGCTGACTATGCAGGATATCTGGTTGACAGGAATGGCTCACTTGCTGGGGTCATCACTGATTCCATGGGGCACTAAAAAGCAAAATTTAGTTGCCTTGTCAACAGCTGAAGCTGAGTATGTGGCAGTTGTATCATGTTGTGCTCAACTTCTGTGGATCAAGCAACAACTTGAAGATTTTGGTATCCTCTTAGACACGATCTCACTCATGTGCGATAACACAAGTGCTATGACCATGGCCAAAAATCCTGTTCAACATAAAAGGACCAAGCACATTGATGTGAGACATCATTTCCTTAGAGACAATATGGAGAAAGGAAACGTCATCATGAAATTCTGCAAGACTGAAGATAAAATCGCTGACATTTTCACCAAGGCCTTGAGTAGAGAACATTTCATCAAGAACCGATTGAGTCTAGAAATGCTCAAATTAAGCTGATCTCTCAACAACTATACAAGTGTCCTCCTCATTGAATATGATCAGGGAGCAGGTATCTATGATTGTATGTTTTGAAAACTGTATAGGCATTCACTGAAGTACCTTATTGCAGGTACACACTCATGGCATTCTGGCTAAAGGGAAGAACAAGTCATACTAATCAGGAAATTTCAAAGAGAAGGACCGATTCCCTACTCAAGGTTAGTATCACCTTACTATGTGAAGTTATTACGACAACGGTCAAATGCCACATGTCACCTTCTTCTCTCTCTCAAAAAGGGAACGTCTTTTCATTTCAAATCCAAAGGTCACCTCTATTGAGGTGATACTACTCAAGGTTAGTATCACCTCCATGTCTCTCCTATGGTGAAGATGCAGAGAAGATATTGAGAAGCATGCCAAATTTGAGAAAGCTGAGATGCATAGTTAAGGGATCATTGGGTTATTCAATTAAAGGAAGCGTTGTTCGTTTTCCCAGATTAGACTTTCTATGCCAGCTTGAATCTCTGAAGCTGCTTTCCTACAGTTATCCAGCTAAACATCCTCACGTATTCAATTTCCCCTCAAAACTATGGGAATTGACTTTGTCGAATTTTCGTCTACCTTGGACCCAAATTTTGACAGTTGGCAAACTTCCCAACTTGGAGATTCTAAAGTTACTTTTCAGAGCCTTTGAAGGGGCTGAATGGGAAGTGAAAGATTCGAACTTTCCTGAACTCAAATACTTAAAATTGGACAACCTCAACATTGCAGAGTGGTCTGTCACAGACGATGCTTTTCCTAAGCTTGAACGTTTGGTGTTAACGAAATGTAAGCAGCTTGAGAAAATCCCTTGTCATTTTGAGGATGTTGTATCTCTAGAAAACATTGAAGTAAACTGGTGCAGCTGGTCTGCTGCCAATTCAGCCCAGGAATTTCAAACAACACAACATGAAGATATGGCGAATTATGCGTTCAGAGTTACAATACAACCTCCAGATTGAGACACAAGATCATCTCATTGACTCTTATCCGATATGTTCTTGCCATTTCCACTCTTGATTTGTGATGTACCTTGTAATAACTTTATGAGCAAGAGCTCATATATTCTTTTCTGAATCTGCTGGAATTGTTGAAAATTTGAAATGATGGTTATTTTACCGTTCAGAAATTTATGTTCTCCTTTCTTTTTAAAACAAGTTGGTGTTACATATCCTGAAGACGCGATTATTTAGCTTTTAGAGAACTGCTATTATTAGTTCCAAAGAAAATCTGTCATTGTAATGTAGATGAAAAATAGATATGAATCAGTAATTGGAAGTTTAATGATAAGGTAAATTGGCATCCCTCAAATAGAGGAGTAAACAATCTGTCCTTTGTAGAAAAGCATTGTTGATAACGAGTTGATGAATCGGCCAATTGTGTTGTACTGCTATGGATAACACAAGTCGCATTGTTGTTGGCCTGATGACTGAAGGTTTGATCTGTGTGAACCCCTTTGCCATCTGCTTTTCTTTTAGGCATAATACATAAATATGTCATATAACTTGGCCTCATCTCATATTAATGCCCTTTAACTATAGGTGTGTACAAGTAAACACGTAAACTTGCATAAAGTTGAACAAATAAACACACGCGTTACATAAATATGTCCTTTAACTTGGCCTCATCTCATATGTATGCCCTTCAACTTTAGGTGTGCACAAGTAGACACGTAAACTTGCATAAAGTTGAACAAATAAACACATGCATCCTACGTGACATCCTACATGGCAATTTGTGTCCTACGTGGTGTCCTACGTGTATTATGCCACGTAGTCCGTAGGACTTATGTGTCTACTTGTTCAACTTTATACAAGTTCAGTGCCTCTTTGTGCACATCCAAAGTTGGAGGGCATAAATGTGAAATGAGGCTAAGTTAAAGAAGTGTACCTAATACCTATATAAAAATAATTGAAGCTTAAATTTATATATAAAAATAAAAATCTCTGTGTAGGATTAAGTCCCTATACATGGTGAACTTAGATTTCAATTTAACTTTGTGTAGGATTAAGTCAAAAATAATCGAGACAACTTAAAATGGCTTAGAGCCTGTTTGACATTGCTGTTGGGAGGTCAAAAGTGTTTTTTAAGAAAAAACACTTCTAAAAAAAAATTAAGTGTTTGGCAAACTTTTAAAAATACTTTTAAATAGAAGCAGAAGCAGTTTTTCTACTGTTGAAAAGAAGCTATAAATTTCTACTTCTTAAAAGAAGCATAAACAGAAAATTATTTTTTTGAAAACTAAAATATTTCTTACATATATATATTTACCAATATATCTCTTATTGATTAATTAACATATCTCATAACTTTGATCAAATTTCATTCAAAATTTTATTTTTTATTTTTATATGATAAACTTTTTATTTTATTTTATTTTATGTTTATATATTATTATTTATATTTTATATTTTATATTTATTTTACGTATTATTAGAAATAGGTAACAACAATATTTTTGCAAGATTTTAAAAAAAAAGTAACAAATAAAGATTTCAGCCCTCACAAAAAAAGTAACAAATAAAAAAAAATTCTTCTCTTAATTTACGTATCATTTTATTTTAATTTAATTTTTTTTAACTTTACAGGATTATGACCAAAAAAAAGATAATAGGTAAAGATTGAATCCAAAAAAAAAAAATATAGGTAACAAATAACAAAAAGATTCTTCTTCTCAATATTTTTCAACAGTACTTTTGTAAAATTTTAAAAAATAATTAAAGATTTCAATTCCCTTAGAAAGGAAACAAATAAAAAAAAATTCTTTTCGTAGTTTCCATATTATTTTTTCTTATTTGAATTTTTTTTTAACTTGAGGGGATTATAACATACAAAAGATAATAGCTAAAGCACATCGATACTTGCCATTTTTCGTAATTTGACTCTCAAAAGTATTTTTTTTTTTAAATTAGTCAAACACATATTGGTTATCAAAAGCACTTTTCAAATAAATTTACTAAACACAAATTGCTTTTTTTGAAAAGCACTTTTCAGAAAAACTATTTTAAAAAAGCACTTCTAGAAATAAGTAATTTTTTGCAGCAATGCCAAACAGGCTCTTAGTTAGGTGATTTATCAAACAATTTTTGGTAGGGTGACTTATTATTTTTTAAAATGGATTTAAGTAAGCAATCAAAGAGATTAACAACATGATAGCAAGTAAAAGACCATAGTCTTGGTGGTAGGGATGTCTTATAAAGAAGGGTTTGCTTGTTTCAACAATATGATGATAATGGTGCTCAGCAATGACAGTTGACAACACATTGTGGTATATACGGAGGTGAAATTAAATATTTAATATCGTTTTGCTGAAAATAGGACTGAAGACTTGTGTATTCATCCCTTCATCCGTATAAAAAGATTTAATTTTTGTTTTGAAAAAAATTTCTACTAAAGGACATGTGACTTCACTTTTATTTTTAATTGTATACAATCAAGTATACTTTGTGTACTAATCAACAAAAATATAGTAATATAACTTTTTATCGAATGATAAAACAACTGATGCTTTCCATAAATAGCTAAGCATTATCCAAAGAGAAATATTACTTGATAAAGTGAGCGATAGAAATGACAAATGATATGTTTTATTAGAAGAAAGGTTCACGTACTTGAAATAGTGAAAATGAAGAGATTTCAATAAGTTATGTCGCATTGAAATTAATACCAAATGATCTTCGACTATATCTTTGATAAGTATATTCTATTTCACTTTAAAAGTATTGTTTTACACCTATAGTCCAAAGACAATAAGGAATGATGTCAACAGGATACAAATGAATTCTTTGAAAAAATAAAATTAAAAGTAAAATTATAAGATATAAAGTACGACTTATGTATTGTGGCATAAAGATTTTTTTTAAAGTCTTGACATTATGGTATGGAGATGTGCTCTTCTATGGTGGATGTAAAGAGTTTCTTTCAGTCTAACAATAGTGAAAAACTTGAATGCGTATAATTAATTATTATTATGTCTAAGACCATAAAGTTTATATGTAAATATTTGAAGGTTTTTAAAGCGATTTTATTGAGTACTCAAATGACTATGATATCGCTTAACATAAAGAAAGATGAATTTGATCTTATGAAAATGATCAAAATATATCATGTCTCGATAAAATTGATGCACTTTATATCCTGCTATTAATATTCATGAAAAATAGTCTTTATTAATATACATGTAAGATTTAATTTCATTTTTATATCTTGATATTAAAGTAAAATCAAATATTGATATGAATTTATTATTTTTAATCAATATTGTCAGAGAATGGTTGGTTATACCGCAAAAAATTAACTATTTGGTGTACATAATGTTTGATTGCAAGCAAGTTATTTATTTGCTTGCAGGGTGCTGCCATATTTATGTTGCTCAATCAGAATTTCAATTAAGGGGATTCGAAAAATATTTCATCTTACATTTAGAAGGTTCAAAATCAATATATAGACATAAAAATTCTTTAAAATACCTTAAATATATAACGTAATTTTTTGCCGAGGAGATTCGGATGAACCCCCTCGGATTGCTCTAGGTCTGGCCCTGCCTACCAAGCAAACAATTATTTTGCTATTTACGCATATCATGCAAGATGACAATGATCGTGAAGCAAAAAAATAATATAGCGAGATTTTAAGGATATTATAACATCTTCATAAACGTGATTTGATTATAAAAATATTGCTAATATCAAGATTTAAAGAGATGGTTCATAAGATTGAAAGGCATCATTTAAAAACTTTAAGTAATGTTTTAATTAGGTGTATTACAAAATATGTGGACCATTTTCTTCTTCATATCATTTTTTCCACTGGACCATTTCAATTAAAATTTTAATGAGATACATTATTTATCAAGGCATGAACATCCAAGAGAGAGTGTTAGTACGGATATTCACTATGCTAAAGTAAATCGCCGCTACTCTAAGCTCTCATCTTTATTACATTGAATAACTCTCACACCTCATGTCAATGATCGATCTAAAACGAGTTAAATGTTATGCTCATGACAATATTTTTTGTGTTCCTCACTATCATCCTATAAATAATAACATTGAAGATCACATTGTACGTACACTTGTGATATTTGAAAAATAATTGGAAGAAATAAAAAAAGAAACTATTATCTCTTGTCTCCTCTTTATTAATTTTACTTTCATCTTTTGATATATATCGTAGAAACTCTTTTAAGTAGATTTTACAACAATTTTAACTTTACTTTCAAGTTTATCGTTTTAATAAGGCCATCATGTCCGTTTGTGTTAAAGAAATTTTGACATACTTCAATTTTATGCGTAATCTTTACCCTCCAATATAATTTTTCTTAAGGCATAACACATAATATGTCTTTTTAACATAGTCTCAATTCACATTTATACTCTCTAACTTTGGATGTGCACAAATTGACACTTAAATTTGTATAAAGGTGAACAAATAGACACACACATCCTATGTGGCATTCTACATGGTAATATGACTCTTATGTGGTGTCCTACGTGTATTATATCAGGTACGACTCATGTGTCTACTTTTTCAACTTTATACAAGTTCAAGTGTCTACTTGTAATACACACCCAAATTTGGAAAACATAAATGTGAAATAAGGGCAAGTTAAAAGGTATATTTAACTTTTGCACACCTTTTTTATTGTATACGTATTTTACACGTAAAGAAGGCCAAGTAAATAAATAAATCGTAAAAAAAAGAGTATTGAAAACACTCCGGAACTTGGCGCAAATTATTAGTTTCATCCCTAAACTATTGAAAGTCTTAAAAACATCTCTTTACTTGACTAACTAAACTTAAATACACCCTTGATACTCTCCCGATCTGTCACATTACATACCAAGTGGTCTCAAACTCTTGTCACCGTGAATCTCTCAATAAAAAACAGAGAGAAGTGTTGAAAATACCCTTAAATTTGACGAGAATTTAAGGGTGTATTTCACTCATGTTGCAAGATCGATGGAGTATTTAATTTAAGCTAGTCAAATAAAGAGATGTTTTTAAGGCTATCAATAGTTCAAAGATGAAATTACTAATAATTCACACCAAATTTAGAGATATTTTCAATACATTCTCCTTGAAAAAAAATCATCTTATACACTAACAAAGAACAACCAAACCCACCAGTTCATTTCCTATTTAGACCAACCAACAAAAGTCAAATCTATCAAAAATTAGTCTTAATTTGCTATTGTTTTATGGTTTTTAATTCTTGTGATTGATTTTCTTGTCGCATATCTCTAGCACCAAGATTAAAATAATTTTTATGGGGCTAGAGCTACCTTTAGATAAACCCCAATAAGCTAAAAAAAATTGGAAAAATTACTAAATTACTATTTTCCATATTTCCCTATATCTTTTAAAAATCTCTAAAATTCCTTATTTTAATAATATATTCGTATTAATGTATCCGTGCTTTCACTAATGTATCCGGATTGGGAAATCCCTTATTTTAATAATGTATCTGTATTAATGTATCCGCGCTTTCACTAATATATCCGGATTGTTGTATTAATGTATCTGCGCTTTCACTAATGTATCCGGATTGAGAAATCCCTTATTTTAATAATGTATCTATATTAATGTATTAATGTATCTGCGCTTTCATTAATGTATCCGAATTGAGTTAATTTTAAGGGATTATTGTAATTAGAAAAAAAGTAGGGATAGATAATAATTTCATCTTTACACTATGTGATTTAGGTAACTTATACAAAAAAAAAATTGGTTAGAGGTGTTCAAAATTTAATATAGACGTATGAAAAATAATTTTATACTATATGTTCATATAATTTTTTATATACACAATATAATTTTTCGCAAAAAATATTCGACTAGTCACTCGTTTTTACATGTAGCTACCCACTAATGAACCCTAGCTAGTGGAGGTTGCTGTTGGAGTATACTCCTACATTGATGAATACTTGGTCTCTTTATATATGATCTTTGAGTTCTTATTTTTTGAGCTAATACTTGGTCTCTTTATATGATCTTTGAGTTCTTATTTTTTGAGCCAATTTTTATGATTGAGTTAAACTCAAGAGGAGGTCGTGAAAATATATGGTGGCCATGTATTTATGTTTTTTTTTTAAAAAAAAAAAACTAATGTCATGCATCATTGCATCAGTTGAGCTTGACATATATTTGTCGAGAAAATGTGGTTAAATAGTATGTGAAATTAAAGACATATTTGGAGAAGTGTTTGGTGTGTATCAAACAAAAAAAATTGACAATAGGAAGAGTATGGGGCTATGGACCTTCACAATAGTTGGTGAGATGTGACATTTGTCAAAAAATATCATTCCATTATTTTAACCTAAAACAAAAGCAAGGAGCACTACCAAAAAACAAGATTAAAAAATTGACCATATATATAAAAATAATATACAAAAATGTAGAGATAATATGAAAATTACATCACGTATAATTACAAGGAGGCCAACTTCCTAGTCTATTGCCCCAAATTGCATTATGGTAGATTGTAAATCATATTAGAATATATATGTAGTATGATGAACTTTCAATGATTTATTTATTCTTTCACCACAATGAATACTGATAATATCTATAAAAAAAAAATCCAGTATACTCCACTCTATTCGAAAAAAATTAAAAAAAGTTGTGTAGATTGTAGTCTTGTAAATGAGTACAAAAAGTTGAACATAAAGAGCGAAAAATAACGGTGGTTTTAACCAAAATCATCCTTATTGTTTCAATGAAAATTTAACGTCATCCTTATAATATTTCACTTAATTGATAACATCCTCATAATATGTTTTAGAATTTTATAAAAGGTAAGATTCCGATTCCAAAAGAAATGCTAAAAATTAGTACAAAAGAAAAATTATTTAATTGTTAATAATAATTAAAGCAAAAGGAAGATAGTGAGATTATTTAAGAGCTTCGTCGTTAGTAAAATAAATTAAATTAAAGATACCTAATGATGTTATCTTTGAAAATGACTTAGACAAATGGCAACTTCTTGGTGGTGTTCATAAATTGAACTTCTGCACTATTATGTTGATAACTTTTCTGTATTTTTAAGTGTGGTAGTTATAACCATAAACTTTAAACTTATGAGTAATGTTCAATTGATCCTACACAAAAGCTATTTTTTGATGTTGACATATGGCCTTTTTGTCAACTATACAACTTTAATTATTAGGTGAATACACGACATAGTGGACCAAACCAAAAAATTACATGAAATGAAATTGTTTTAAAAAGCTTATAATTTATTGAAATTAATGTAGATTTTTATACGCAAAATTTTATTGCATAATATATAAATATGATCTTTAATTAGGTCTCATTTGGCATTTATATTATCATTTAATTTTGAGTGTGCACAAATAGACACTTAGACTAGTATAGAGTTGAATAAGTAGACACACACGTCTTACTTGACATCCTACGCCCTACATGACAATTCGCGTCCTATGCAGCATTGTACGTGGCGTTCTACGTCTATTATGTGACATAGGATGTGTGACATGTCTACTTTTTTAACTTTATACAAGTTTAAGTGCTTACTTGTGCACACTCAAAATTGAAGAGTTTAGATGTTATATAAGGTCAAGTTAAATGACATATTTATATATTATGTCAAATATACTTGTAGTTTGGGATTATGACCAAGTAAAATGTTAGTAAACGTTTATGTGAAGTATCCTATAAATGAAATTTTTGGTAGGAGCTTTTCTTGTTCTAACAAAACTTATGCGATTTGAATTTAAATTAACTGGATTATTGTGTTTTACGCTTATTGCACAAAGAAATGATTTTGCTTGCTCTTATGGAGGATGCAACACAACATAAAAGTATATGATCCCACTCAATTATATTTTTATTTTTTTGGCAAGTAAAATATTTCATTACCAAATAAGCATTACAGATCAGTAACACAAGCAAACTGGACAGCTCCCAGTTTTGCAACAACTTTCTATTTCTACTATATTTACTATCAGTTCCTTACTACAATATCACCATCAAATCTAGCTAAATACCTAGTGTCACCGTCCAAAACCGGGCGTGATGGCAAGTCAGCCTAAAACCCAACAAGCGGAAATAACAGAAATAAAGAAGAGAAATAACCAAGCGGAAGTTTTTCAACTTAAACAAAACCAACCCAAAACTGGTTGTCACATGTACAAGCCGCTAATACAGAAATTCAATAGATAAGTACAAGTCTCTATATCTTTGTGTCTCAAATAGAACAAAGTATAGAAAAAGGATCTAGAGGGATCGCCGACATCGAATAGCTACCTCTCAATCCACAGAAGCCTCGGGAGAAAGAAGAGAGATCAGAATCACGGTCCGGGCTCGCAACCTACACAGGTGTAGAAGCAAGGGTGAGTACCAAAAACACGGTACCTAGCAAGTCAACCAATAAAACAAGGTCAACCTAACTAAATTCACGAACCCCTTTCCTTCCAACCGAACCTCCACAACTACAACCTGCACAAAAATCAGCCTAACCTAGACTTCATAGTTCATACCGCACATAGATCAACAACCGTCCAAAAATATCAACAATAGAACACATAAGCATCAAATACATCAAATACAGTGTCACGGGACATAAACACAATTCCACAATGTCAAGAAAAGGGACAATGAAATGCAATGCAATGTCAAGTAGCATGATGCATGGTTGTCCTACGATACACATCCGCTAAATCTCAGACCGGAACCCATGGGGGCCACACATGGACCATGTATCCGCCGAAATCATTTTCCATCGGTATAATCATCAATCGCCAGAACAATTTCCCATCGGCATAATCATCACTTGCCGGAACCATTTCCCATCGGCATAATCATGAAAGTGTCTCATCATAGTGTTTCAGAACTAATGCACATAAGCATGTTCACACAAATAATGAGAAAACGATAGTGTTCACAATCACAACGCAATTCATATCAATGCAAATCACGTCACACTATCAATAATATATCAACATCAATGGTCACATCATGAACGAAAAGATCAATTGCCTAGTCTCCACTTCACTAATACCGTTATCACAAGTAGGATCAATTGCTAGGCAAGATATTCAAGTCTAATCCCATAGTCAAACTGAGCAAAAGACATATTCATCAATTTCACGATTTCATCAAGGCTTTCATAGAACTTTTCCAATCACAACACAACACACAAGATCACTACCACTCCACTTAGTTCACAACATTAGCACATAAGACTTTTTACTACCACATCGATCAAATTAGATTGATTTCATACAAGATTTCATCCCATTCCTCAATCTCATTACTCCCCAACTCAATCAAGGAAGAAATTCAGAATTTAACAAGGTTCACAAAGCTTTAAAGGTCCACTTGCCTTAATCAAAACACGCTCAATCCATAACCGGAGCTTTTTCTTTCTGTGAACAATCCAAAGCACTACAATCTACTCAAAATATGAACCACAATCACAATCCGGAGCTAACAATGCCAAGAACGCGAAATTCGAAAAGAAAAGGTAAAACAACCCAAAACTCCGATTTCGAAAACGGAATTTGAATTCGGAATTTCTTACATAAAAAGGTCCCTCAAGGCATTAGAAATTCATCAGAGAAAACCATTTGAAAAACGGAGTTCAAATCAGTTCACCATTTCCATTTTGTCAAAAATTCGGAGTTCTATCAAAAACCCCAAAATCTGAGGCTGGGCATTCGGTAATTCGGTTCGGTTTCGGTTTATTTTTTTCGGTTTTCGGTGATTGTATTTGTTGTACCGAATACCAAACCGAAATAATTCGGTTTGGTTCGGTTTTTAATATTTCAGTTCGGTATTTGTTAGTTCGGTTTTTTGTTATGGTCCTGCTTAGTGGGCTTTTTAAAATTTAAAATTTTATAATTTTTATTTTTATTTTTCAGCTTAATGGGCTGAAAATAAGTGGTCCTTAATGTGTTAAAGTTATTACTCTATTAAATATAAAGTGATAAAAAAAATTTGGTGCTTCACTATTTATCAAATTTCAAATATGAAATATTTATTATTTAGTAAAACACCATAACAATATGAAGGAATAAGAACTTCCAATATTTTACCAGCAAGTCAACAATGATTCAATAGTTTCACGTAAATAGTAATGACTAGCAATCTAGCCAACTATAGCCAAAAAGGCACAAACAACTCAAGTAATGACTAGCAATATTTAGTAATGACTATCAATCTAGCCAACTATACTAGGCATTTAACAAGTAAAGATAATAAAGCCAACAAGGCACAAACAATTTAACAAGTAATAAAACTTCACTAGACTTCACAAATACAATGATCAATTGATATTTTATCATGCCATTACACAACAACATAATAACAATCTAACAAGTAACAAAGTACAAACTAACAATAATGCACCAATGTAGTTTCTTCCATAAGACCACTTTCAAGTTTAAGTGCCAACAATAACAAATAACAATAATGAGCAACAAGCCAACAATGTAGTTTCTTCCAAGAGATCACTTTCAAATGTCAACAATAACAAATAACAATAATGAGCAACAATGTAGTTTCTTGACTTTCTTCCATGAGACCACTTTCAAGTGCCAACAAAAACAATAACAAAACTTTAGTATTTTACGTCTTTCTTCATTGTCTTGACTCTTGAGTCTTGACCACTTGAACTTGAACTTGAACCTTTTAAGATAAAATCAAACGTTAGAATACTATTTTTAAGATAAAAATTAAAAAATGACATAATTAAATAAATAGCGTATTGAACTCACCACTATTAAATACTTGTTGCAATCATAGATCAACCATACAAGAGTTTCTTACACTATTTGCCATCTCTAATAATAAGAAAATCAAATATGTCATACTACACAATAAGTATTTTATTTTTTGCAAAAACAAATAAAAAATATAAAGTCTTACCAAGTTCAATTTTCTCAAGAAACTCCAAGTTTTCTTCAACACAAATAGGATTAGTTTCTTGTCTAAGCCAATCTTGGACACAAATAAGGCATTGCACACATTTGGGAGTCAATGAACTTCTAAATGGATCAAGAATACGACCACCGGTGCTAAATGCACATTCTGATGCCACACTCGACATAGGAATAGCCAATACATCTCGAGCCAACTGTGAAAGTATAGGAAATCTAGGAGAATTAACTTTCCACCAAATTAAAATATCAAAATCCTCAGATTCAGGCTCTTGGTCTTCAAGAAGATATCTATCCAACTTAGATTTAACACCTAAACTTCCAGAATCTTCCTTTTGTTTTTTCATGTAAAATTTAGTTCTCAAAGAATTTGTTTTCACATTTTGAGAAAGGCCACAAGTAGCTGAATCAGATGAGTCAGATGAAGTGTATCCGGGTGAAGATGATTGATTTTTAGAACCTTTTGCATACTTGTTTACATAGACCGCAAACAATTTCTTCAAGTAAATATCTACTTCATTGTTCACTATCTTTCCCTTTTCTTCCCCAAGTAATTCTTCAAGAGCAAAACTAACATACACAAATTTATTGCGAGGATCCAAAACAGAAGCAATAAAAAGCATTTTGTTCATCTTTTCAGGAGTACCCCAATATTTCTTGAACTTTTCTTTCATCCCCAAAGCCATTTTATACAAATCAACATCATCACTTGTCATACATGACTTCAAATATGCATCAAGCTCACATATATCCTCAAAATGAACATTACAAGTAACATACAGTGAACCTGAAACTTTTAATGTGAGCTCATAAAATCTTTCAAGAAACTTTGTGACATTTCTCACGTTAACCCAATCCTCATTTTGAATTGAACCTGCAATACTTCCATCTTCACAAACATCAGTAGCAAGAAAAGAATTAAAATTACCATCACAAAGATCAAACCTCTCAAAAGCCTTCTCAAATTTTTCTGCCGTGTCCAACATCAAATAGGGGAATTCCACCTAGTAGGCACATCTAAAGACAACATTTTATCACATTCTATCTTTTGCATTTCAACACATTTCAAGAAGTTTCTTGTTCTTGCAGAAGATGATCTAACATATTTCACCATTTGTCTCACCCGTTTGATAGAAGGACCAATTTCTTTCAAACCATCTTGCACAATTAGATTAAGTATGTGAGCCATACATCTCACATGGAGATGCTCACCATCCATCATATTAGTTCCCCACATATCTAATTTTTTGGACAACTCTAAAACTGCCACATCATTTGAAGAAGCATTATCAACCGTAACAGTGAAGACATTGTCCAAGTTCCAATCAAGTAAACAATTACTAATAGACTCAGCTAAATGCTCACCTTTATGACTAGTGATAGAACAAAAATTCAATATTCTTTTATGAAGCACCCAATCCCTATCAATAAAGTGAGCAGTCAAACACATATAATTGATTCTTTGCACCGAGGTCCATGTGTCTGTTGTAAGACAAATTCTTGATTGTATTTCTCTAAAAGACTTTTTCAAATTCATTCTCAATTCACCATAAACTTCATAAGAATCCCTTGTTATGGTTCTACGTGAAGGAATCCGAAACAAAGGTTGGACTTTGCTCATAAACTTCTTAAAGCCTTCTTTTTCAACAAAACTAAAAGGTAGTTCATCCAAAATTAGCATCTCAACTAAAGCTCTCCTAACTACCTCTTGCTCAAATTTCCAATTCTCTATTGAAGAACTGTCACTTGGAAGACTTAATAATTTTTGAATACTAGGTGCAACAGGCGGGGGCTTATACACTTTACATCGGTTAGTCAAATGTTGTCTCAGTCCACTTGTTCCATTTCTAGATGTATTCGCAGCATAATTTTGTTTACAATGTAAACCCTTTGCTTTAAATAATACACCATTTTCAAAAAATTTATCAAAGTGTTGCCAAACAGTAGACCTAGGATCCATTTCTTTTCTTTTTTTTGGTTCCTCTGTGCCAATTGACGCATCATTGCTACTAGTAGGTATATTATCCGTAGAACCAACCATACTTATTCGACTTTGATCAGCCACACCCACATTTAATTGATTTTGATCAGCCATCTATATAAAAAAAAATCACAATTCACACACTAACTAAGGCTAAAATCAGAAAGAAAAAAAAAAGAAAACAGAAGAAGAAATCAAGAAAAAAAATCAAAAATACCTAAACTAGAGACTGGTTGCCGGCTCGCCTCCGCCGCCCGCCGGACGCCGGTCGTCTACTGTTGGTCGCCGCGTCTGCTGCTGCTGGTCCTTGTCGCAAGTCGCCACTGGCTACTGCTGAGTGCTGAATGTTATGCTGGTCGCCGCTGCACTGCTGCAGCGCTGCTGGTCCTTGTTGCGGCTGGTGGAATGCTGGTCGCCGGTCGCCGATCGTCGCTGCTGGAGTGCTGGAAGTGGAAGTGGAAACTGGAAAGGGGGATTGGGGAAAGCAGAGCAGCTGCTGGCCACTGTTGATGTTGAAGAAGATTTTGAAGATTGAAGAAGAGTGACCTAATAGGCTAATACATTATACACTAAATAGAAATGCTTATAAAAATATTAAATATTTATTATTTAATGTTAATAATTAATATAATATTAATTTTAAATATTATTATAAATTTATAATATAGTGTATTTCGGTTAAACCGAAGTACCGAATAATACAAAATTACATATCGAATACCGAATCGAATTACCGAAAATATGAAAATATATACCGAAAATCGAAACACCGAAACCAAAACACCGAAAAAATTCAGTTCGGTTCGGTGTTTCGGTGTTTCGGTGTTTCGGCTTTTCGGTATTTATGCCCAGCCCTAAAAATCTCACTTTAAAGACCAAATTTCCAAGTTAAAATCATGTTTAAATCAATCGGTAATCAAGGCCAAGGGTTAAAATCACGTACCCACACTGATTCACAAGAAAAGCCTCTTCAAAAATCGCCCAATAGAGCTCCAAAATGATGAAAATGGAGGAAATGGGAAAAATCCCAACTTAACACTGTTCAGGTCAAAAATGACCTCCACGAATGCGGAGACCAGAACTCCAGCACTCCGTGAACGCGAAACACCCTCCGTGAACGCGGGGGCAAGCTCCCCAACATTCTACGAATGCGGAGGCCAAAATCTCATGCACCAGATACAGCAAAAATCAGCAATCTCAACAAGTCTCCAAATGGACCCTTGGGATTCATTCGGAACCCCATGCACACAAAACAAATATGCAACCCTACTAAATTCGACGTTCCAGACTCAATGAAACTGTCGGAAATCGAATTTGAGGTCTCCTTGACCCGGAACCTGATAAAACGCAACAAAACTAACTTAAGCTTCAAAAACTCAAAACGAACTCGGGACCTCTAAAAATTTAACCAAGGCGACCCCTAGACCTAGAATCATCCCCCGAATCCACATAAATGGATATTCCCAAACCACTCCCAATTCTGCTTAGAGATTACACACCCCAACAGTTCAATGCTAAGTTAAGAAACTTAACCCAGATAGGAATAGTCTTCATTACCTCCTTGTTAAGATCAAACTCACGCGACCATGTTTTCACAATAATGGATTTATTATTTAGTATATGAGGTCCTGCATAAAGTACCTCATCCCTATCTTCAAGCGTAGTGAACTTCACAAGAAAGTACCCATCATTATGGTAGTAAACCTTAGGCTTCATAATGTAATTCCAGTTAGCTACAATGTACCTTTCTAGTGCCGCAATGGTATGATCAGCACCCACCACATAGAGGATCAACGCATGCTTCCACTTTTGAGTTTCAAGATCCACCTCGATTTTGCATAACTTCACCACTGTTTCACCATTGTGCATTATCGGTGCTACATATTGAAGTGGCATTCCTTGTGCTGCTGCTTGATTCCCTTGGAAGAGATTCGCCCACTTCATCTTTTTCGGTGCCTCTATGGTCGCCTGCTTCATCTCTGGAAACAATTCCACTGGAGTTTTCTTTGTCTGATGCATTACCGAAGCAATTTACCCATTGGATTGGACTATACTCTCGTTGGTATTTACTAGGATTGTCATTTCCATCACAATCACATTGTTCTGGTTTGGGGTTTTAGTGTCTAGAATTGAGGTTTTAGCACCTGATAATGTTGGCCACTATTCCATTGCCAACTAGCTACTTTCCCCAGCAACTCCTGCGAATTTGTTATATGTACCTTTGTTGCTTTGTCTTCGGTGACAATGTTCAGCTTCTTCCCCCGTTCACTCGCCATTTTTAGGCATGACGCACATTAGCTCACCTAATATGCGCCGAGAGAGAGTTTTTCTACATTATATTGCATATAAAGAAAGCACTTCTCTTTTTGTCTTGTTGCCATAAAACGAGCAAATTGCAATGAGTTCCCCCATCGATCCAGTGACACATCAACCACGCTCTTTCTCTTTCTCTGATCATAAAGATGCCATATCCTTCGCTCTTGATGGATGGTTGCTGGATTGATGATTTTCTAGTTCGAGTAGTTTGCAATTTGCACTCCTAATGTCTGTTCTCTTTTGTAACTTACATCTTATCATTTTTTTTTTAATGATTACCACCCTAATCTTCTTAGTTCTTTGCAAAAGCATAAAACTCATTTTTTAATTATTCAAAGGATAAAATAGAAAAATTAACTAGTTATTATTATATTTGTTAAGATTTTAAAATATATAAATTACTTTCTATATATCAACAACATAATTGATTGTTCTAGTCTTTCTTTCGTAATGCACATACAATGACTGAAACAAACATTCTCCATCAACTTACAAACAAAAAAATTCTACCCAACATTATAGAAAGAAAAAAGAGGAACCTACAAAATTTTGAATTTGCTTTTAATAACTTATATAAATCAAAAAAAAGAAAAGGTGTAATGTGTTGATGGAGCAACAACACCACTAGTTAAACACCACAAATACCAACTGATTTGAAGAAATAATTATTTGACCAAAATAAAAGAGATTTATTTTTAAAAATTAGTGGTGTCCCCTCCAAGAGAGATTAATGTTGAGAGTACCAAAGCATAAAAAAAATACTATAAGCAAATGATTGTTCTTCATTTTAATGGAAAAGAAGTGACAAATGACATGTATTTCATATTATTTTAATTTTTAATTTAAATCACTTTTTTGTTTTTCTTTATATGTAATTCTCTATTTTATTTTAGTAAATAATTGAAAAATGAGACTTTTTATGCTTTTGTAAAGAACTAAAGAAATTAGGTTGCAAATCATTAAAAATAATAGAATAAGGTGTAAGTTACAAAAAAATTAAAATGTATACACTAAAAGTGCACATCACAAATTACTCCCATAAAATACTAGAATATAGTTTACTCAAACTTAAGAAAACAAAAACCAAAATCAAATCAAAATAGAAGGTATGAATTACAAAGTGGACGAAGAGAAGAAGAAAAACAGTCCATAATGTGCTTCGCTAAGGATGGCAATGAGGTAGGGCGGATGTGGGGCAGGGCGGATTAAAGGCTATGTGAGGCGGGGCGAGTCAGGTTGAAGGCTATGTGGATGTGGGGTGGATTGAAGTACTTCTTTGAAAAATTGATGCGGGGGCGGGGGCAGTTAAGGATTTGTGCAGATTTTAATTTAATTTTAATTTTTTAAAATTGAATCACAATTCTATTTTTTTAATTTTATATATATATATATATATAGAAGGCTTAAGTTTTAAACAACTTTCTTCTCTAACCACACCCTGGGATAAACATAAGTCATTCGGTTTTTTCGCCATGGTGGACATTCAACTCCCTAGGACTTTACAGGTTAGTCCATCGTTGTTGTTAAAAAGTTGACCAGAGAACCATATACTTAGAGGGTATATGAACAATAGTTTAACAATTCATTAACATATCAGCATGTAATATGTATCAACATGCTTATATTAACATAATCATACAATCATACATAATACGGAGAAGTATTACATATTAACCAAAGATAGCTACTTACATGACGTTGGATGGAGAGAGGTTTCCCTTTCGGGAGTCCCCGATAAACTTATGAGTACTTGAAAGAAAATTCAAACTACACTCTTTTTTTTTCTTTTTTCTTTTTTTTTATTTGTGCTTGATCTGAAACATAATTACAAGATTTTTACTTTTGAGTTGTGCTTCCTCTCGTCTTCTTTTCGCTCCACTTCTCTTCCTCCGGGTTGAGGTATTTATAGTTGTCTCTCCTTCTGATTTCAAAGTCAGATTTCAAATTGATTTAAGAATCTTTTTAACCTGCCGGGTGCACTCTGGGCCCCATCGTCACATGGTTATGTCAGAAAACTTTATCAATTATTACTCTTTATCTGAGTCATGGCATCGTCATTGCTTACGTCTTATGCCGTAAATCGTCACTGCTTACGTCTTATATAGTAAGTCGTCACTTCTTACATCACCTTGTCTTCTTGTTTCGTCTCTCAAAATGTATCTAAGTTATACAATGCTTCTGAGTCGAAGCTCATGCCCGAGTCATTATCTTTTTTTGGATCTTGTGCAAACTGGTCCATGGTGGGATCATATCCCGTGCTTGCCGAACTTTCTGATTCTATAGTCTTTGGTTCTGGTCTTGGGTGTTCTATAATGACCTCTTTTGTTCTTTCGCTAAGTAACCTTTTTACTGCTTTGTCTACCATATTTTCTATCTTCTTTTTTTCTTTATTTTTTCTTAAACATATTCCCTTTTTTTGTATTTTTGTATTTTGTCTTGAGGTCCCTTCTATTTTTGTATTGAATCTTGCAGGAAGTATTCTTATACTTTTTGGCAAAGTGTCAGCCATAAACGGATTTGTCTTGTCTTTACAGCTACCGTTTGAGCTGGACTAGATGTACCTTTATCCGATACAATGGATCTTTCTGCATTCTTTGGGGAATGCACACCTTTCTTATCCATTTTTAATGGAGATGGAGAACGCTGATCTGGGTTTTGAGGGTTTTTTATTTGGTATAATTCAAAATAAAGGGTTAAGACTAGAATGCTTCACGTGTGGTAGTATAGAACATCTAGCAAATACATGTTCAAAAAGAAATAACAGTAGATCAAGAAATGCACAGTTAATAGAAGATTTTCAAGAAACGTTAATAAATGTAGATGAATATATGTCAGATAACGAAAGCATATACTCTATCATAAGTGTAGAAGCAACAGAAGAACAAAAACAATATTCCTCGGATTCTGAAGGAGAAGAATTGATAAACGAATTAGGATTAGAAAAATTAAACCTAGAAGAAATAGAAAACCATAATCTAGTAAATATATCTTCAACTTGTGAACATGAATTCGAACAGGACAAAGGATTAGACAGCAACCAGTGTTATATATGTCATTGGTACCCAGGAAGAAATAGGAGAGCTAAATGTAAAAATTGTTATATAGAAGGATGCATACCATGTATAAAGAAAACAACGCTAAAAGAAAATATACAAGAAAATAATCAAGGAAAGGCTCAATTAGTAAATACTGCCACAAGTACTAGAAATGAGGAAGAAAAAGAAAAAATAAAGGCTTTAGAAGTCAGGATGGATAATCTAGAAAGAAGACTAGGCAGAATAAAAAAAGAAAAAGAACAGGCTATAGAAGAAGAAAAAAAGCCAGAGGAAGAACTCCTGAGCACTTTTTCTGAAGGATTAATATGTAATGAAGATAAAAAAATAAGTACGATAAAAATCTTAGCAAGAATAAGAATTCAAGACTACGAGATAGAAACTTTAGCATTAGTAGACTCAGGATGTACAAAAAGTATAATAAATAAAAAGATTATACCAATCCCTTTTGCTTTGATTCAAACTCTTATATTCTGGGTATAGTAAATTTAATTTATGTCTTATTCTTTGGTATTTGTTCATTTATCCCAACGGTATCAACAACCGTCTTTCTTTTAGAAAACTTATCCTTCATCTAAAAATTTCAATATCTCGTACCAATCCGTGTATTTCCCACTATACCGCCAATACAAGTTGTTTAGTAATTGTCGATATAGCATGTTCAACTTCGTCTGCTGGTGTCCTTTGTGATAATTCTGTAATTATTCCTAGATAAGCTTCTAAGCGTTCTTTTTCGTTTTTCCGTCCTTTTAAATCTTGTAAATCCCTATATAAATTCCAATAATTAATACTTATTTGCTTAGTGGTTGGATGTGTTTTCATATAAAATCCTTAACTTATCCTATCGGGTAGTATCTTATTTTATCTCTAAAATATTTTTTATATTCTAATCTTCTTTTTATATCGTATTCTATATTATCTATTTTTCAGACTACAAACTTCTTTACTTGAATTGACTTTGTGTCACTTTGATCTAACCTATCTTTTATATTATTTAGAATTTTTATAAACTCACTCTTTATTTTTCTGAGTTTAGTTACTTCTCTCTGTGATGCGTGTGCTTGTGTATAGTGAAGACTTATATATCTTGAATATCTAATCAGTCTCATATATAATCTTTCACTCTAGGAACCTTGGTCCAATTACAGATCTAATCATAAATCTGGGAGAAGTCGTTCAAGTAGATAACAAAGGGATACTTAATTCCATAGAAGTCTAACCTAGGAAAAAAACTTTTTAATAAATTACCTGGCGCCCTAGGAAGAGAAATAGAAGAAAAATGGTATAAAAGAGAAGGAGTAATACAAAATCCAGAAGGAAGGTGGTCGATAGGACAAAGAATACAACACATTATGACAATTTTACAAGAGAAATGTACGAATATATAGATACAAAAACAGTTAAAACAAAATGAGACTAATTTTTGTAGAAGTATATATACCACACAAAACTATGACCAAGACTATCCGAAGAAAAAAGATAAAAAGAATAAAAGGAAATACCAAACATACTACCCCAAGAAAAAATATTACTTAAGAAAATCAACCGCCAAAAAATCATATTTAGATAAATATAGACATGTGAGAAAATATACTAAGGACAGTATAATAAATTAAAAGATTATACCATCAAATTTAGTAAAAGAACTACCTAACCCACAAACATCTATGCAAATGGATGGATCTTTTAATACATGCAAACACTATGTAACTAAAGCAACCATAAGTTTTGTAAATATTTGTACTAATTTCTATAAACCAACATATAAGCTAGAAAACTTTTGAGTTAGAGATTTAAATATAAGAGTAGATTTTGTACTAGGCTTAGATTTCCTATTACATAACAATGGAAGTTGTCTATTAACAAGAGATGGAGTAGTCCTATCTAAATATATTACCCAGACACCGGTAACGACAATGCCTGTACCTAATAAATTTAGATACATCAAAGCTAAGGAACTAACAAAGGACTTTAAGAATAAATGTGAAGAAGGAAAGAATTGTACATGCAAAACTTGCGAAAAAATAAATGAACAGATAGAAGAAATGTTAGATTCACAAGAAATAGAAAAAGAATATGCCCTGATTGAAATAAACACAGAATTACAACTTTAAGAAGGGTATACAACAAATAGGAATAATAAAATATCAAAAAGACCTAGAAAAGATAATACAAATACTAGACGAACTAGAGATAATAGGGGAAAAACCTTTAAAGCACTGGGATTCAAACCAAATAAAATGTAAGTTAGATATAATTAACCCAGAATACACGGTCAAAACAGCTTCTATAGAAGACACAAACCAAGACCTAATAGACTTTGAGACTCAAATAAAAGAACTGTTAGAACTAGGAGTAATAAGAAGGTCAAGATCAAAACATAGATCAGCCGCGTTCATAGTAAGAAATCATAGTGAAATAAGAGGAAAGGCAAGAATGGTAAAAAACTATAAAAGACTAAATGATAATACAAGGATGGATGGGTATAAGCTACCAGATAAGACAGAACTAATAAACAGAATACAAGGAAGGAAAAAATATTTAGTAAATTTGATTGTAAATCAGGATATTGGCAGATAAAAATGGTAGAAGAAAGTATAGAATTGACAGCCTTTACATGTCCAGAAGGACATTTTGAATGGTTAGTAATGTCATTTGGGTTAAAAATAGCACCGCCAATTTTCCAAAGAAAAATGGATAATATATTTAGAGCCTATAAAAGTTTTGTTATAGTTTATGTGGACTATATTTTAGTATTTAGTAATAATATGAAAGAACATCTCGGACATTTACAAAAGATTTTTAAACTGTTTGTAGACCATGGAATCATAGTTAGCAAAAAGAAAATGGAATTATGTAAAACCCACATCAGCTTCCTTAGAGTAATAATAGGAGAAGTAAAAATAAAGTTACAACCACACATAGCCAAAAAGATCCTAGAAATGCCAGATAAATTGGATAAGACAAAAGAATTGCAAAAGTTTCTAGGAATACTAAATTATGCAAGACATTTTATAAAAGATTTAGGAAAAGTGGCTGGATCACTCTATTCCAAGACGGGATCGACATGACAAAAAACATTTAATACAGAAGATATAAAGCTAGTTAAAAAAACTTAAAGATATGGTAAAAAATATTCCAGACCCAGGAATGCCACTAGAAACAGATTATTTAATAGTAGAAACAGATGGAAGCCTTGAAGGATGGGGAGCTGTCCTTAAAGCAAGAAAAAATAAATATAGCGAGAAAAAAGAGGAAAGAATTTGTGCATATCAAAGTGGTAAATATAAAGAAAAAGGTAACATGAGTATTGTAGATGCAGAAATATTGGCAGTAATTTATGGATTAGATAGTTTTAGACTCCATATCTTAAATAAACCAGAAGTACAGATAAGAACAGATTGGGAAGCCATAGTAAAGTTTTATTAGAAAATAAATGAAAAGAAGAGTAGTAAAAGGAGGTGGTTAAATTTTCTAGACGCAACTTCAGTGTATAATATAAAAATTTAACATATAAAAGGAAAAGATAATAATTTGGCAGATCAGTTGAGTAGACTTATTAAAAAATAAAATTAACATAATTCTATGTTATAGTATGAATGCAGGAAAAGGGAAAGACAAGGCGGAAGCCTCATCATATCCTAGACAAGGAAATATTAAAGACCTGTACCTACAGACTCTTCTTAACAATACACAATTCAGACCACAGACAATGTTAGAAAATCAAAAGCTTGAAAGACTATGGTTCGAAAAGCAGAATTTGATATGCTACCCGCAATCGAACATGAGTTTCAGACTGAAGACAAACACACAGGTAGACAAACAACAAAAATGCTTAATAGACAATCTATGAATATCATATAACAAACTTCCCAGAGACAACAGTTAATTTATATCAGTATTCAATGCGTTAAGTTATTATTTTACACGCAAAAATCAAGACAAAAAATTTAAATTTTACGTGGTAATAAAAGGGCAAATGCCAGGAGTATTTCAGACATGGATAGAAGTGGTGGATGCGGTAAAAAATTGTTCTACACCTCTCTTCAAAGGATTCAACGACCTAAATGAAGCTCTAGATTATGCTAGAGGAAATCTTGGACCAAATTACTATATTACACCGGCCCTCAGACAGCCCAATAGAAGTATTTCTCAATACAATATCCAAAAAGACACAAATAAAATAATCTTTTGCGATCATTGTTCCACAATGACCGAAAGACCTACAAGATAAACATAACAGACTCATAGAAAAATTAGAAAAAAATTTTGAATTCATAAAATCTCAACAGGCAGACTTAGATAGAAAGATACAAACGATAAATAATAAAGATAAAAGCAATAGCAAATCAGAAGATAATAAACATAATAACCTCGAACAAGATATACTAGACTTAAAAAGGGAAATTAGTCAAATAAAAGAAATAATCCTTTCATGAATGACCCATTCTATCAGGCAACTTTAAAAAGGACAGAACAGATCCAGCCAAACCCAGAAGGATTATCAAGTCACCAACCCCAAGGAAAGTCAAACGGTACGATAATAAAACTAAAACTTAAGGTTGATAAGAAGATATGAACAGAGGGAACATATGAAGAAAAACAAATTGGGAGAAAATTACAGAAAACCATAAGAAAACTAGCTATAACATGACGAAGGAAAGTAGGAGGAGGGAGTACTGAGTAGGATTTTAAAACATATTTTCCACCAAGTTTTACAACTTATTTAGAACAATTCAAGTCCATTATATCATAACTTTGTATTATTCACATTTTATCTAAGTTTTAATTATATATATATATATATATATATATATATATATATATATATATAAAGAACAAATACTAATAACAATAGCAGCTGTGGTATTGAATGTTCCATCCATTTGCATGGATGTTTGTGGGGTTGATGATTCTTTTATCAGATTTGGGGGTATAATTTATTTATTTATTATACTCTTTGTGCACCCTGAGTCTACTAATGCAAGCATTTCTATCTCATAGTCCTAGATTCTTATCCTTGCTAATATTTTTATGGTGCTTATCTTTTTATCTTCATTACAAATTAATTCTTTAGGAAAAGTACTCATGAGTTCCTCTTCTGGCTCTTGTTCTTCATATTCTGTAGCCTTCTCTTTTTTTCTATCTTATCTACTCTGGTTTCTAAATACTACCTGCTAGGTTAAATTAGAACATAAAATATATATGAAAAGACACCCAACTACAAAGCTTATAGGTATAAATTATTGGTTATTACAGAGAGATCTTCAATATATAAAAGAAAATAAAAGAAAGATAGACTATTTGAAGGAGCTAGAAAAAATAACAAAAAGACTATTAATACATAATATACAAGAAGAATTTGTAGAAAGAATTACAACTACAGACAAAGTAGCAGATAGGTTAAGATCTAGAATTACGTGAGAAATATTATCACTTGAAGAAAGTATTGAAAATACAAGGAGAGGAATAAGTTTCCTGAAAAGAAGACCAGTTTGGATCCCGCTAGGGTAAATGAATAAAGACAAGATACAAAAGATAAGAAAAAGAATCGAGTTATTATATCCAGAATACATAAGTTTAAACCAAAGCAAGAGGGATGATAAGAAATTAAATAAACTCATAAAGCGCATATCTAAACTAGAAGCAAAGTTCATAAAAGAATTAAAAGTAAAATACAATAGCTAAATTAAAAGAATTAGAATATTTAGACTTAAAAATACTCCCAGAAAAGAAATATAGAAGACTCAAAGACGATTCATTAATAAGGTGTATTTTTTAATAACGGAGAACCTTTATTACATAGCTCAGACCAACATCTAAATACTATTACAGATTTAATTATAAATTTAGGAGAAGCCGTTAAAGTAGACCAAGAAAAAATAATTAAAATTATAGAAGTCTTAACAGAGTTACAAGAAAAACATAATAAGTTGTTAGAAAGACTAGAACAGAATTTTGAATATCTAAAGACTCAACAAGCAGATTTAGATAAGAAAATACAAGTAAACAATAATCTAGAAAGAAATAATAATCAGACGACAGAAGCAAGTAGCATAAAGAAAGAATTAAAAGAATTAAAAGAGGCAATAGGCCAAATTAAAAGGATAGTTCTTTCATTAATGATCCTTTTTATCAGACAATTTTAAAAAGAACAGAGAAAATTCAGCCAAATCCGAAAGGATTGTCAGAACACCAACCGCCAGGAAAATCAGACAGTACAATAATAAAATAAAATAATACAATAATACTTTTGTTATTAGAAATAAATAACAAATTAGAAAGAGTCATTGAAGAAAAAATAACAGAACAGAAACAAGCTATCCAAAAAAATAATATAGACGAGTTAATAGAACAATTAAAAAGAATATAAGTAACCCCAAAAGAAGATAAGGTAATAAGGATAAAAAAGAAGCAACCATGGAACTTTTTTCAATTAAGCCTAGAAGAAAAGATAAACCAAGAGCCAGTTTCTCACAAGACAGTTTGAGAAATGGGATCTTAGCAAAGATTCTAGACTCTTCAAAAGCTGTGGCGACTACAAGTCAACAGTTAGAAGAAGTAATAGACGTAGACAGAGACATTCAAATTTTCCAACAAAACAGGTTAAAATTGTTAAATCCTAAAGTATTACATAATATATGATTTTTCTCAGGACAAGCTCAATTATATAAACATTATAGAAAAGAACAAATGTGTGTAATAGGAACAGATAGCAACAGCATAAGTTTAATTAGCGAGGAATCCTTAAAACAGATCAAGAGAACTAATATGAATTTAATGCATATGAGTCTAATAGTAATTGGTTTAAAAGGATTAACAAGAAAGAATTTAGGAACTAAAGTATTAATTACGATATATGATGACAGGTGGACAGAATTAAAGAAATCTATAATAGAATTAACAGAAGCAGACATGACCAATAATGGAGGACTTTTTTATTGTAGTCCAGACTTTATGTTAAGTTCAAATGATTTTGCAAACCATATAAAAATCGGAATTCAGACGAAAGGATATGAAGAAATGATAGGAGGTAATAATTTATTAATATGCGTAGGGTTCATAGGAAAGATTGCAACAAATAGTAATATAAAGTTTAAATTCAAAGTAGAAGACGTAGTAGGTTTAATGAGAGACAAAGGTATAAAAGTAATGAAACCATTAAAAATAGACTCAGAAGAATATGCAGGATTAGAATGGAATTTAGATGGATTAAGTAAAAAAAAAAATTTAAACCTAAAGACCATTTAATGTACACCAACAGCAAAGGACAAACCTCTATAAGATTTACAGATTATACATATACAGACCAAAAAGAATTGGATGAAGAATCTAATAATACAGAACTAATGAATGTTGAGATAATAGAAGAAGAAGATTTTAAAGTAGATGAAGTAATAATGAAAGCAGAACATATATATAATAAAAACAGTAATAAAAAATTCATATGTAAAGGATGTAAACAAGGAGGACTAGAGTTTAAATCAAATAAGAAACCATTTTAGAACATGTAGATTTAGACAAGATAATTATGGATATAGGATAGAAGAATCGGAAAAAGATGAAAAAGAATCAATAAATAGTGGGAAGCATATAAAACAGAATTCCCAGAAGAATTTCAAGGAATGGTAAATATGGGGCCTTACCCGTATAATTTTACAAATAAGATACATAGTTTAATAACAGGAGAAGACCCAAATAGTGGATTAATAATCTTACAGAGAAATGCATTAATAAAATTAGAACAACTAAGTATAAGTAACTGGTTTAGTATAAAAGAATTTTTAAATGAATATTTTTACTATTGTAGTATTAGTGGTAATGCTTTTGATAATGGTCTGGGGAAAAAATTGTTTAATAAATTACCCAGAGCTTTAGGAAGAGAAATAGAAGAAAAATGGTATAAAAGATAAGGAGCAATACAAAACCCAGACGATAGATGGTCAATAGGACAAAGAATACAACATATTATGGAAATATTACAAGAAAAATGTACAAATATACAAATACAAAAACAGCTAAAATAGAATGAGACAAATTTCTGTAAAAGTATATATACTACTCAAAATTATGACCAAGACAATGAAAAGAAAAGATACAAAAAAGCAAAACAAAAATGGAAACAAAATTATTACCCTAGAAAGAAGTATTATTTCAGAAAATCTATGGCTAGAAAGCCATATTTGGATAAATATAGACATGTTAGGAAATACAATAATAATAGAAATTATAGAAATAAATTGTAATGCTTCACATGTGGAAGTATAGAACATCTAGCGAATACTTGTCCTAAAAGAAATAACAGTAGAACGAGAAATGCACAACTAATAGAAGATTTTCAAGAAACCTTAATAAATGTAAACGAATATATGTCAGACAATGAAAGTATATATTCTATAGTAAGTATAGAAACAATAGACGAAAAACAATAAAATTCATCAGACTCTGAAGGAGAAGAATTAATAAATGAATTAGGAATAGAAAAATTAAGCTTAGAAGAACTAGACAATCATGATTTAGTGAATATATCTTTAAATTGTGAACATAGTTTCGAACAAGGCAAAGGATTAGATAGTAACCAATGTTATATATGTCATTGGTATCCAGGAAGGAATAGAAGAGCAAAAATGCGAAAAATGTTTTATAGAAGCCTGTATACCATGTATAAAGAAAGAGTTAAAAATACATATACAAGGATATAATCAAGAAAAACAACAGATAATAAATATTCCTCAGGCTACTAAAGAAGAGATAGAGGAAGAAAGATTAAAGGCTTTAGAAACCAAAGTAGATAAGATAGAAAAAAGACTAGAGAAACTAGAAAAAGGAAAAGAGAAGGCTACAGAATATGAAGAACTAGAGCCAGAAGAAGAACTCATGAGTACTTTTCCTAAAGAATTAATTTGTAATGAAGATAAAAAGATAAGCACCATAAAAATATTAGCAAGGATAAGGATCGAGGACTATGAGATAGAAACGCTTGCATTAGTAGACTCAGGGTGCACAAAGAGTATAATAAATAAAAAGATTATTACCCCAAATCTGATAAAAGAATTATCAACCCCACAAACATCCATGCAAATGGATGGAACATTCAATACCTACCAACATTATGTGAATAAAGCAACAATAAGTTTTATGAATACATGTACTAAATTCTATAAACCAACCTATAAATTAGAAAAAATATGGGTAAGAGACTTGAATATAAGAGTAGATTTTGTATTAGGATTAGATTTCCTATTACATAATAATGGAAGTTGTTTATTAACAAGAGATGGAGTGATCCTCTCTAAAAGTATAACTCAGACAGTAGTAACCACAATACCAATACAAAACAAATTTAGATACCTCAAAATAGGTGAGGAGAATAAGAAAAAAGAAAAATGTAAAAAAGGGGAAGACTGTACATGCAACACTTGCGAAAAAGTAAATGAAGAAATAGAAGAAATACTAGAAGAAAACGAAACAGAAAAAGAATATACTTTAATAGAAATAAATACAGAATTATACAACTTCAGAAAAGGCATACAACAAATAGGAATAATAAAAGATCAAAAGGACTTAGAAAGAATAAAAAAAAAATTAGATGAATTAGAAATAATTGGAGAGAAACCCTTAAAACATTGGGAAGCGAATAAAATAAAATGTAAATTAGATATAATCAACCCAAAATATACAGTAAAAACAGCCTATAAAGAAGCAACGAATCAAGACTTAGTAAATTTTGAAATACAAATAAAAGAATTATTAGAACTAGGAGTAATAAAAAAATAAAGGTCAAGACATAGATCAGCAGCCTTTATGGTTAGAAACCATAGCGAAATAGTAAGAGGGAAGGCAAGAATGGTAATAAACTATAAGAGACTAAATGATAATACCAGAATGGATGGTTATAAATTACCAGATAAAACAGAATTAATAAATAGAATACAAGGAAGAAAAATATTCAGTAAATTTGATTGTAAATCAGGATACTGGCAAATCAAAATGGCGGAAGAAAGCATAGAATGGACGGCGTTTACCTGTCCAGAAGGACATTTTGAATGGTTAGTCATGCCATTCGGGTTAAAGACAGCACCGCCAATTTTCCAAAGAAAAATGGATAATATATTTAGAGACTATAAGAATTTTGTTATAGTATATGTAGATGATATTCTAGTATTCAGTAATAATATAAAAGAACATTTAGGGCATTTACAAAAGATTTTTAAATTATTTCTAGACCACGGAATAATAATTAGCAAAAAGAAAATGGAACTATGTAAAACCCATATTAGTTTTTTAGGAGTAATAATAGGCGAGGGAAAGATAAAGTTACAACCTCATATAGCCAAAAAGATACTAGAAATGCCAGACAAATTAGACAAAACAAAAGAATTACAGAAGTTCTTAGAAATATTAAATTATGCAAGACACTTTATAAAGGATTTAGGGAAAGTAGCCGGACCATTGTATTCTAAGACAGGATCAACCGGACAAAAGACGTTTAACACTGAAGATATAAAACTAGTCAAAAAGCATAAAGACATGATAAAAAATATTCCAGATTTAGCAATGCCTTTAGAAACAGACTACTTAATAATAGAAACGGATGGTAGTTTAGAAGGATGGGGAGCAGTTTTAAAAACAAGAAATAACAAATATAGCGACAAAAAGGAAGAAAAAATTTGTGCATACCAAAGTTGTAAATACAAAGAGAAATGAAACATGAGCAGCATAGATGCAGAAATCTTAGCAATAATTTACGGTTTGGATAGTTTTAGACTCAATATTCTAAACAAACCAGAAATACTGATAAAAACAGACTATGAAGCCATAGTAAAATTCTATCAAAAAATAAATGAGAAAAAGAGTACTAAAAGAAGATGGTTAAATTTTTTAGATGCGACCTCAGTATATAATATAAAAATAGAACATATAAAAGGAAAAGATAATAATCTAGCAGATCAATTAAGTAGAATTATTACTAACTAACATGATATTTGCAGTATTAATACAGGAAAGGGGAAAAGAAAGATGGAAGACTCTTCCTCTCAAAACAAAGACAGGTATTTACATACTCTTTTAAACAATACCCAGTATAAACCTTTAACTATGATGGAAAGCCAAAAGTTAGAAAGAATACATTTCGGACACCAGAATTTAATATGTTATCCCCAATGTAATATAAGTTTTAGACTAAAATCAGAATCCAGACTAGTAAAACAACAAAAGTGTTTAATAGATAATTTATGGATTGCTTATAATAAGAATCTTAGAGATAATAGCTATTTCATTTCAGTTTTAAATGCGTTTTCACAGACAAAAACGAAGACAAGAAATTTAAATTCTATGTTGTAATAAAAGGCCAAATTCCAGGAGTTTTTCAGACATGGTTAGAGGTAGTAGATGCTGTAAAAAATTACCCTACTCCTCTTTTCAAAGGATTCAATGATTTTAATGAAGCTTTAGACTATATCAGAGGAAATCTCGGGTCAAACTATTATATTTCCCCAGCTCTTAGACAAAACAATATAAAAACTCCCCAATACAATATACAGAAAGACACAGATAAAATAATATTATGTGATCATTGTTTCACCATGACTGAAGCCTTCAAATGACTGAACCAAGAAAACGAAAGACTTAGATCTGAAAAAGAGAAATTAACAGAAAGAATCCAGTTATTACAAGACAAAGAAAAAGCTCTTTATTTTGAACTATATCAAATAAACAAGAATTTCAAAGACCAGAGTTCTCCATCTCCTTCAAAAATGGATAAGAAGGGTGTGCATTCCCCAATGAATGCAAGAAGATCCCCTGTATCGGATAAAGATACAGCTAGTCCAGTTTAAATAGTAACTGGTAAAGACAAGACAAATCCGTTTATGATTGACACTTTGCCAAAAAGTGTAAGGTTACTCCCGGCAAGTTTCTAGACCTAAGAAACCTCAAGACAAAATAAAAAACCCAGAACAAAGGAATTTGCTTGAGAAAAAATAAACAAAAAAAGATAGAAGGCATGATTGATAAGGCAGTAAAAAAATTACTTAAAGAAAAGACGAAAGAAGTTCTTTTTGAACATCCCAGACCAAAATCAGAAAGTTCAGAAAGCACGAGATATAACCCGGCCATGGAACAATTAGCACAAGACCCGAACGAGGATGACGATTCTGGCATGAGCTTCGATTCGGTGGCATTACACAATTTAGACTCCTGAAGAATTAGGATAGACGTAAACCATGACGAAGAAAGAAATCAGACGCAAGCCATGACGTAAAAAGAAACCAGACATAAGCAGTGAGGTAAGCAAACACTTAAATGAAAGGAGACAAATTGACAGAAAGATAAACATAACGTTGTGACGATAGGGCCCACAGCATACCCGGCAGGTTAAAAGATTCTTTTAGCAATTTGAAATCTGCATTTGAAGTCCAGAAGATACTATAAATACCTCATTCTGAAGACGGAGGGAGAGCAAAAAAGAGAGAAAGAAAGCAAAGAAGAAAGATCGAGAGAAAGTTTCAGATAAATTTTCAGTTTCATAAGCTTGTAAAAAAAAAAGTGTGCTTGAACTATAGATATTTTTTCAGTTTTCTTTCCAAGTTTTTCTAGAAGTTCACCGGGGACTCCCGAAAGGGAAACCTCTCTCATTCCAGACATCATGTAAGTAGCTAATCTTCAAAATTCCCATATAATATCTCCCTATGTATGACAAGTATCATAATGTTTGTTAATATTCTGTGAATATATGAAAATTTCTGTTTATATAATCTCTAAGAATATGGTTCTCTTACCAGTTTTTACCAGTATCGATGGACTTATCTGTAAATTCCTAGGGATTTGAATGTCTGTCATGGCTAGATTCCGAAGGACTAGTTGTCATCCCGGGGTGGGGTTAGAGAAGAATACTGTTAAAGATATGAACAGAGCTTTAAAAAAAAAAACCAAAAAATATATATAATCTTGAGAGAAAATTACATGAGATGCTAGCTAAAACTTGACTAGGAAGAAAGAGAGAGGGAGTACCGAGTAGGATTTACAACTTATTTGATCAAAACGCTTTGCAAAAGCCTCTATTATTTATCTAAGTCAATGTTTATCTAAGTGTTATTAGTATTGGTATCAGAGCCTGAAGATTCAAGTAGGACCAACAGGCTAAAAGACTATTTATGAAATTACATAGTTATACTAAATATATAAGCCTTCATAATCTATTAGCTCACACCGTCCAGAACGAAGCAGCCAAATTAAAAAAGATAAAGATAGAATTTATAGAGATATTAAAGAATATAGAAGAAAACCTAGATCAAACCGATACAGAGACTATTCAAGTAAAAAATTATATACTTTTTGAAATACATAGTCTAGGATACGAAATAAGAAGTAGGAAAAGACAGTAGAAACATTTTATAGAAAGGATAAAATACTACCCACTAGGTTAAATTAGAACATAAAATCTGTATGAAAAGACACCCAACTACAAAGCTTATAGGTATAAATTATTGGTTATTACAGAGAGATCTTCAATATATAAAAGAAAATAAAAGAAAGATAGAATATTTGAAGGAGCTAGAAAAAATAACAAAAAAACTATTAATACATAATATACAAGCAGAATTTGTAGAAAGAATTACAACTACAGACGAAGTAGCAGATAGGTTAAGATCTTTAAAGTAGATGAAGTAATAATGAAAGCAGAACAAATATATAATAAAAAGAATAATAAAAAATTCATATGTAAAGGATGTAAACAAGGAGGACTAGAGTTTAATCAAATAGGAAACAACCATATACTTAGATATTATGTAAACAGAATTTTTCATATATTCACAGAATATTAACAAACATTGTGATACTTGTCATACATAGGGAGATATTATATGAGAATTTTAAGATTAGCTACTTATGTGATGTCTGGAATGAGAGAGGTTTCCCTTTCGGGAGTCCCTATATTGAAATTCAAGGAGAGGAATAAGTTTCCTGAAAAGAAGACTAGTTTGGATCCCGCTAGGGTAAATGAATAAAGACAAGATACAAAAGATAAGAAAAAGAATCGAGTTATTATATCCAGAATACATAAGTTTAAACCAAAGCAAGAGGGATGATAAGAAATTAAATAAACTCATAAAGCGCATATCTAAACTAGAAGCAAAGTTCATAAAAGAATTAAAAGTAAAATACAATAGCTAAATTAAAAGAATTAGAATATTTAGACTTAAAAATACTCCCAGAAAAGAAATATAGAAGACTCAAAGACGATTCATTAATAAGGTGTATTTTTTAATAACGGAGAACCTTTATTACATAGTTCAGACCAACATCTAAATACTATTACAGATTTAATTATAAATTTAGGAGAAGCCGTTAAAGTAGACCAAGAAAAAATAATTAAAATTATAGAAGTCTTAACAGAGTTACAAGAAAAACATAATAAGTTGTTAGAAAGACTAGAACAGAATTTTGAATATCTAAAGACTCAACAAGCAGATTTGGATAAGAAAATACAAGTAAACAATAATCTAGAAAGAAATAATAATCAGACGATAGAAGCAAGTAGCATAAAGAAAGAATTAAAAGAATTAAAAGAGGCAATAGGCCAAATTAAATTTTTTGTTATAGTATATGTAGATGATATTCTAGTATTCAGTAATAATATAAAAGAACATTTAGGGCATCTACAAAAGATTTTTAAATTATTTCTAGACCACGGAATAATAATTATCATAAAGAAAATGGAACTATGTAAAACCCATATTAGTTTTTTAGGAATAATAATAGGCGAGGGAAAGATAAAGTTACAACCTCATATAGCCAAAAAGATACTAGAAATGCCAGACAAATTAGACAAAACAAAAGAATTACAGAAGTTCTTAGGAATATTAAATTATGCAAGACACTTTATAAAGGATTTAGGGAAAGTAGCCAGACCACTGTATTCTAAGACAGGATCAACCGGACAAAAGACGTTTAACACTGAAGATATAAAACTAGTCAGAAAGCTTTACATGATAAAAAATATTCCAGATTTAGCAATGCCTTTAGAAACTTTGGCTGTTTTTTGGAATGGACTACTTGAAGCGCTTTCCATTAATTCTTTTATGCTTATTATTGTCTCACTATTTATTGATTCTTTTTCATCTTTTTTCGATTCTTCTATCCTATATCCATAATTATCTTGTCTAAATCTACATGTTCTGAAATGGTTTCCTATTTGATTAAACTCTAGTCCTCCTTGTTTACATCCTTTACATATGAATTTTTTATTACTATTTTTATTATATATTTGTTCTGCTTTCATTATTACTTCATCTATTTTAAAATCTTCTTCTTCTATTATCTCAACAATCATTAGTTCTGTATTTTCAGATTCTTCATCCACTTCTTTTTGATCTGTATATGTATAGTCGGTAAAGAAATATCGAAGACTAAAGGACGAGTCGCTCATAAGGTGTAATTTTAATAACGGAGAACATTTACTACATAGTTCAGACCAACATCTAAATACTATTACAGACTTAATTATAAATTTAGGAGAAACGGTTCAGATAGATCAAGAAAAAATAGTTAAGACCCTAGAAAGTTTGAACAACCTGCAAGTAAGGCATAATAAGTTGTTAGAAAAACTAGAGAAAAATTTAGAATATTTAAAGACACAACAAGCAGATTTAGAAAGAAAAATACAAAGCCACAATAATCAAGAAAGAAATAATAACCAAATAGCATAATCCAGTATAAATAACAGTTTTAGGAAAGAACTAAAAGAATTAAGAGAAGAAATAAGCCAAATAAAAAGGATAGTACTTTCATGAATGACCCGTTATATCAGGCAATTTTCAAAAGAACAGAACAAATCCAGCCAAACCCCGAAGGATTGTCAAATCATCAGCCCCAAGGAAAATCAGATAGTACGCTAATAAAACAAAACAATACCATAATATTACTGTTACTAGAAATAAATAATAGACTAGAAAGGGTTATTAGAGAAAAAATAACGGAACAGAAACAAGCTACTCAAGAAAAGAATATAGACGAATTAATAGGACAACTAAAACGAATAGAATTAACTCCCAAAGAAGATAGGGTAATTAAGATAAGAAGAAAACCATGGAATTTTTTCCAATTAAAATAAGAACCGATAAACCAAGAGCAAGTTTCTCACAAGACAGCTTGAGAGGTGGAATACTAGCAAGAATCTTAGACTCTTCTAAGGCTACGACGAACACGAGCCAACAGTTAGAAGAAGTAATAGATGTAGATAGAGACATCCAAATATTCCAATAGAACAAGCTAAAATTGTTAAATCCAAAGATATTATATAATACAGGGTTTTTCTCGGGAAAGGCTCAACTATATAAACATTACAGAGAAGAACAAATGTGTGTAATAGGAAAAGACAGTAATAGCATAAGTTTAATAAGCTCAGAATCTTTAAAACAAATTTAAAAATCAAATATGAATTTAATGCACATGGGTTTAATAGTAATAGGTTTAAAAGGATTAACTAGAAAGAATCTAGGAACAAAAGTATTAATCACCATATATGATGATAGGTGGACAGAATTAAAGAAATCAATAATAGGATAAACAAAAGTAGACATGACAAATAATGGTGGACTTTTCTACTGTAGTCCAGATTTTATGTTAAGCTCCATAGATTTTGCAAACCATATTAAAATAGGTATACAGACAAAAGGATATGAAGAAATGATAGGAGGTAATAATCTACTAATATGTGTAGGTTTAATAGGAAAAATTGCAACTAATAGTAATACAAAGTTTAAATTAAAAGTAGAAGACGTAGTGAGTCTAATGGGAGACAAAGGCATAAAAGTAATGAAGTCATTAAAAATAAACTCAGAAGAATATGCGGGATTAGAATGGAACTTAGAAAATTTAAATAAAAAGGAAATATTAAAACCTAAAGACCATTTAATGTATACAAACAGTAAGGGACAAACCTCTATAAGATTTACAGATTATACATACACATACCAAAAAGAAATTGATGAAGAAGAATCTGATAATTAAGAACTAATGAATATTGAGACAATAGAAGAGGATGATTTCAAAGTAGATGAAGCAATAAAAAATGCAGAGCAAGTATATAATCGAGACAATAATACAAGATTCAGATGTAAAGGATGTAAAAAGGAAAATTAAAATTTAATCAGGTAGGAGAACATTTTCAAAAATGTAGACTGAGACAAGATAATTACGGATATAGAATGCAAGAAGTCTTAGAAAAAGAAGATAAAGAATCAGTTATTAGTGAAACAACTTTAAGTATAAAAGAACTAATGGAAAGCGCTTCAAGTAGCTCAAGCCCATTCGAAAAAACTACTTCAATGCAACAAGTACAGACGAATACTGGAAATTTACCAAGATATAGGGTATGTAGAATAAATCAAGAAGTCCAGACCGAAAATTTAAAACCAAAAGGAAAAAGACTACCTATAGAAAACCTATTAGACTCCAAGAGGGAGGAAATAAGGGGGAAATTCTAAACATAGCAGCCCATGATCCTCAGTTATGGAATTTTGTAATAGACTTATGGAAACGAATAGTAGTGGCAGACTATATACAAACTAATCAAGAAAATGACGCAGAAACAAAGTACAGATACATGGAAACGTTTTTAGGAGAATCCACAAAAGATTTGTGGGAAGCCTACACAACGGAATTCCCAGAGGAATTCCAAGGAATGGTAAATATGGGACCAAACCCTTATAATTTTACAAACAAAATACATAGTTTAATAACAGGAGAAGACCCCAATAGTGGATTAATAATTTTACAAAGAAATGCTTTAATAAAACTAGTACAATTAAGTATAAGCAATTGGTTTAATATAAAAGAATTTTTAAAGGAATATTTTTATTATTGTAATATAAGTGGAAACGCTTTTGATGGAAATCTAGGAAAGAAGCTATTTAATAAATTACCTGGAGCCTTAGGAAAAGAAATAGAAGAAAAATGGTATAAAAGAGAGGGAGTAATACAAAACCCAGATGGAAGATGGTCAATAGGACAGAGAATACAACATATTATGACAATACTACAAGAAAAATGTACAAACATACAAATACATAAACAATTAAAACAAAATGAAACCAATTTTTGTAAAAGTATATACACTACAAAAAATTACGATAAAGATCATCCACAAAAGAGATACAAAAAGACTAAAAAGAACTACAGAAATAGTTATCCTAAAAGGAAGTATTATTTAAGAAAATCAATGGCAAGAAAACCATATTTAGATAAATATAGACATGTAAGAAAGTATGATAATAATAAAAATTACAAAAATAAATTAGAATGCTTCACATGTGGGAGTATAGAACATCTAGCCAATACATGCCCTAAAAGGAATAATAGTATAACCAGAAACGCACAATTAATAGAAGACTTCCAAGAAACTTTAATTAATGTAGATGAATATATGTCAAACAATGAAAGCATATACTCCATCATAAGCATGGAAGTAAATGAAGAACAAAGGAAAGAATCTTCAGAATCTGAAGAAGAAGAATTAATAAATCAATTAGGACTAGACAAGTTAAAACTAGAAGAAACAGATAATTATAATATGGTAAATATATCCTTAACCTCTGAACATGAATTTGAACAGGGGAAGGGATTAGACAGTAACCAATGTTACATATGTCATTGGTATCCAGGAAAGATTAGGAGAGCAA
The DNA here is from genome assembly GCA_018342035.1 of Solanum appendiculatum. Lineage (NCBI taxonomy): Eukaryota > Viridiplantae > Streptophyta > Magnoliopsida > Solanales > Solanaceae > Solanum > Solanum appendiculatum. The sequence goes on along the minus strand of JAGDQO010000158.1, from coordinate 394,525 downwards.
AATGTAAAAAAAAATTATATAGAGGGATGTATATCATGTATAGAAAAGGAATTAAATTTACTTATACACAATAATGATAGAGACAAAAAACCAATAAATATTTCTCAGATTAATAAAAACGAAGGAATAGAAGATAAAATAAATGAACTAAGAAAAAAAATAGAAAACCTAGAGAAAAGGCTAGAAAAAGTAGAAAAAGGGAAAGAAAAATTAGAAGAAGAATCAGAACCGGAAGAAGAGTTTTTAAAAACTTTTTCTGATGGATTGATTTGTAATGAGGATAAAAAGATAAGTACGATAAAAATATTAGCAAGAATAAGGATCCAAGATTATGAAATAGAAACCCTGGCTTTAGTAGACTCAGGATGTACAAAAAGTATAATAAATAAAAAGATTATACCCCCAAATTTAATAAAAGAATTATCAAGTCCACAAATATCCATGCAAATGGATGGATCATTCAATACTTATAAACATTATGTAAGTAAAGCAACAATAAGTTTTATAAATACTTGTACAAATTTTTACAAACCAACATACAAATTAGAGAAAATATGGGTAAGAGATCTAAACATTAAAGTAGATTTTGTATTAGGACTAGATTTTTTATTACATCATAATGGAAGTTGTTTGTTAACAAGAGACGGGGTAATTCTATCCAAAAATATCACATAGACATCAGTAGTAACAATACCTGTAGAAAACAAATTTAGATACATCAAAGCAAAGGAACAAGAAGAAAAAACCAAATGTAATAAAAGAGAAAGTTGCACTTGCAATACATGTGAACAAATAAATGAAGAAATGGAAATACTAAAAGATGAAGAAAATGGAAAAGAATATACTCTAATAAAATAAACACAGAACTATATGATTTTAAAAAAGGTATACAAAAAATAGGAATAATAAAAGATCATAAAGACTTAGAAAGAATAATACACATATTAGATGAATTAGAAATCATAGGAGAAAAGCCCCTAAAACATTGGGAATCTAATCAAATAAATTGTAGATTAGACATAATTAATCCAGAATATACGGTACGAACTGCTTCTATAGAATCAACAAATCAAGATTTAATAGACTTCGAGACTCAAATAAGAGAACTAATGGAATTAAGAGTAATAAGAAGGTCTAAATCAAAACATAGATCTTCAGCGTTTATGGTAAGAAACCATAGCGAAATAGTAAGAGGGAAAGCAAGAATGGTAATAAACTACAAAAGACTAAACGATAATACGAGAATGGATGGTTATAAGCTACCAGACAAGACAGAATTAATAAATAGAATACAGGGAAGAAAAATATTTAGTAAGTTCGATTGTAAATCAGGCTACTGGCAAATAAAAATGGCAGAAGAAAGTATAGAGTGGACTGCCTTTACTTGTCCAGAAGGACATTTTGAATGGCTAGTAATACCGTTTTGTTTAAAGACAGTCCCACCTATTTTTCAAAGGAAAATGGATAATATATTTAGAGACTACAAAAATTTTATCATCCTATATGTAGACGACATTTTAGTATTTAGTAATAGTATGAAGGAACATCTAGGACACTTACAGAAGATTTTTAAATTATTCGTACAACATGGGATAATTATTAGTAAAAAGAAAATGGAATTATGTAAGACCCATATTAATTTTTTAGGAGTAATAATAGGAGAAGGGAAAATAAGTTTACGCCCCACATAGCAAAAAAGATTCTAGAAATGCCAGACAAATTAGATAAAACAAAAGAGTTACAAAAAATTTTAGGAATTCTAAACTATGCAAGACATTTTATAAAGGATTTAGGGAAAGTAGCAGGACCTTTATATTCTAAGACGGGATCAAAAGGTCAGAAAACTTTTAATATAGAAGACATAAAATTAGTAAAGAAATGGTAAAAAACATTCCAGACCTAGCACTACCGTTAGAAACAGATTATTTAATAATAGAAACAGATGGTAGTTTAGCAGGATGGGGAGCTGTGTTAAAAGCAAAGAAAGACAAATATAGTGACAAAAAGGAAGAGAGAATTTGCGCTTATCAAGCGGTAAATATAAAGAAAAAGGAAATCTAAGTAGTATAGATGCGGAAATTTTAGCAGTAATATATGGGTTAGACAGTTTTAGGCTTCGCATCTTAAATAAACCTGAAGTATTAATAAGAACAGATTGTGAAACAATAGTAAAATTCTACCAAAAGATAAATGAGAAAAAGAGTAGTAAAAGAAGATGGTTAAATTTCCTAGACGCAACTTCAGTACATAATATAAAAATAGAACATATCAAAGGAAAGGATAATAATTTGGCAGACCAATTAAGTAGAATTATTATAAACTAACCATTTTTGTTTTAGTATGAATGCAGGAAAGGGAAAAGACAAAATGGAAGACTCTTCCTCCCCAGACAAATATAAAGACTTGTATTTAAAGACTTTACTGAGTAACACTCAGTATAGGCCACAATCAATGCTTGAAAGTCAGAATTTTGAAAGACTATATTTTGGGCCACAAAATATGATATGTTATCCACAATGCAACATGAGTTTCAGACTCAAACCAGAGGTAAAAGTGGATAAACAACAGAAATGTTTGATAGACAATTTATGGATCGCTTACAATAAGCATCCCAGAGACAATAGTTATTTCATTTCAACTTTAAATACTTTAAGTCACTATTTTACCGACAAAAACCAAGACAAAAGGTTTAAATTCTATGTGGTAATAAAGGGGCAAAAATCCAGAATTTTTTAGACTAGGATAGAGGTAGTAGATGTAATAAAGAATTATTCTACTCCCCTTTTCAAGGGATTTAACGATCTAAATGAAACCCTAGACTATGCTAGAGAAAATTTAGGACCAAATTATTATATTACCTCAGCCCTCAGACAACCAAATACAAATATTCCTCAATACAATATTCAAAAAGACACAGACAAAATAATTTCTTGCGACCATTGCTCAACAATGACAGACGCTTTCAAACGATTGAATCAAGAGAATGAAAGACTTAAGCTAGAAAAAGAAAAATTATTATAGCAGATAAGACTATTGCAAGACAAAGAAAAAACATTCTGTTATGAAATATACCAAATTAACAAAAGTTTTCAAAATCAGAGTTCTCCATCTCTAATAATGGATAAGAAGGGTGTGCATTTCAAACTAAATGCAAAAGAACCCACTACATCGAATAAAGATGTAGCTAGTCCAGTTCAAACGGTAACTGTTAAAGACTTATCAAATCCGTTTAAAGCTGACACTTTGCTAAAAAGTGTAAGGATATTACCGACAAGTTTTAATACAGAAGCAGAAAGAACTTCAACCCAGACACCAAAAATACGGAAAAAGGGATTCAGTTTAAAGAAAAATACACAAAAAAAGAAAATAGAAGACATGGTAGACAAAGCGGTAAGAAGATTGCTTAGTGAAAAGACCAAAGAGGTGATTATAGAACATCCAAGACCAGAACAAAAGACAGAGGAATCCGAAAGCTCAGAAAGTACAGGATATGATCCGACAATGGATCAATTCGCACAAGACCCAAATGAAGATAATGATTCAGGCATGAGTTTTGACTCAATAGCCCTGCATTACTTAGACACGATAGAATAATGAAGACTCAAGAATGATACCAAGACGTAAGCAATGACGACCTAAAACTAAGACGTAAGCAGTGATGATACAAGGCACTACTACTCAAAAGAAGATAAGAATTGGAAAAGAGTCAGACATAACCATGTGACGATGGGGCCCACAGAGAACTCGGCAGGTTTTAAAAGATTCTTAAACCAATTTGAAATCCGAGTTTGAGATCCGAAGACTACTATAAATACCCCATCCTTAATAAAGAAATGAAAGGAAGTGAGACAAAAAAAAGAGAGATAGAGTGAGAGTGAGAAATTTCAGAGAGTGATTAATTACTGTTTTTCAGTTTCCAAGTTACAAAAAAAAAAAATAGTGTTTGTGTGACTTTAAAGATGGTAAAGAGTGATTTCATTTCCAAGTACGTTATAGTTCACCGGGGACTCCCAAAAGGGAAATCTCTCTCTGACCGGAGCCATGTGAGTAGTTTATGTTTAGGTTTTTGTAATATCTCTCCCTACGAATGTATCATAATGTTTATGTATGAAAGTAAATATGTTTGATTTCATATAACAATAATTGTTTAATCTCTTAGTAAATGGTTCTCTGATCAATTTTTTAACAGTATCGATGGACTAACCTGTAAAGTCCTAGGAATTTGAAATGTCCGCCAGGGCCATGGTGTGCCAAAGGACGTATGTACCCGGGGTGTGGTTAGAGAAGAAAATTGTTAAAAGCTAGGCTGCAAAGAAGATATGAACATAGGTTAAAGAATTATAAAAATAATAATAATAATAATAATTATTATTATTATTATTATTATTATTATTATTATTTTGGGAGAAATTACTGAAAACCTTAAAAACATAAGTTATCTACATGACAAAGGGACCAAGGATAGAGAGAGTACCTGTAATGACCCGGAAGGTCATTTTTGGAAATTTTGAATTATTCGATAACTACGGCTGTTTAATTAACGGATAAATTTTATAAAATTAATTTAGTTGATAATAATGGGCTAAGTTTGAAATTTATTTCTCCATTTATTTAATACCTTATACTATTTGGCCCATATATATTAAAATAAGTTAGTAGGGTTAGTCACTTTTAACACATAATTATTTTAGAAGGAAAAAAAGGGTCGGGAATACTCACAGCCGTCGCACAAGTGCACTTCGTCCAGGTAACGCATTTTAACTTGATATTGATGCAATTGTTCATCTCTTCCTAATTAATGAGTGGTTATGATTGTTAGAATTAATAGTATATTGGCTTGGATTGTTAGAATTAATATTATATTGGCTTGGAAAGATAATCAAGGAAGGTGGGTTTAAAATTAAACAAAAATAAAATATATATGTATATATATTTGAAATTGGAGTATATGGATAACGTTCTTGAGTTGGAAAGTGGGTTTAGAGTGTAATCATTAAACAATGATTAGGGGGTAATCTAGACAGTGAGTGGTCCTTGGGAAATTTAAGTGAGGAATAATGATAGTTAAGTAGTAGACGTACAGGTTGGCTGCTGGACACATATCTTACCTTGGTTCTTTCTGTGGTTGTAAATTTAAAATATGGTACCACATTATTATTAAAAGTTATGATATATTGATAGACCTAATTAAATATTAGGTATATTATACCATATGATACCCTTATGAGAGTTGACATGTTAATTGGCATCAAGATTAGGAACTTGATTATAGATTTGAGTGGTTTTTGGATCTAGGCTAAACACATAATAACATGGGTGTTGTTAGTTTCGAAATCTTATTGTGATTATTAATGTGAATAGATTGCATTGAATTGGAAGTTCAACGAAAGGGGAAGGTTCAAGTCCCGGAGTAATTGTTCGACTGTTTGAGGCAAGTGGATTTCTAAACCCTTGTTAAGTGTATAGAATTCGTGTATTTTCTTGTGGTATGTGTTGGGGAGTAATGGGACTTGGTGATGGGTTGACTTGTCCATATTGGATAATTTTAATGATGAAAAAGGGGTAATAAAAGGCAATGTGATTAATTATTGGTGTGTGATGTGTTGAGAATGGTTTGAAAGGCTTATTGATTCATTGTTGGTGTTGTATCATGATTGTGTTGTTATGAAGTGTGCATTTTTATGAAAATGGTCATCTCCTCATTATTTATGTGAACATGTTATTTGCATTGGTTCTGAGACAAGGTTGTGACAAGTGTTATGTGAATTGAGAAAGAATAAGAAATTAAAGAGGATGTACCATTTCGAGGGACGTGTCGCGCGCCGCGACGGATATTATGATTCGAGGGACGTGTCGCACGCCGCGACGGATTTCATTATCGAGGGACGTGTCGCACGCCGCGACGGATTTCAATATCGAGGGTCGTGTCACACGCCGCGACGGATGCATGGACAGATATGTCCCCCATGGGTCCCGGACTGAGAGACAGCGGGTGTGTATCGTTAGGTCAGACATGCATCACTATACTTGACATTGTATTTCATTGCATTGTGCATCTTTATCATTTGTGAACTTATGAGTACTTTTCTGTGGAACTTGTGATTGGTGAACTTTATCTTGTGTGTTGCTGATCTGTAATTGTTGAAGTGATATGGTTGAACTATGTGCTATGTGCTATGTAAATTGTGAACTATTAGGTTGGGCTGGTTTTTATGCAGGTTGTAGTTGTGGAGGTTTGGTTGGGGTGTAAGGAGTACCCGTATTGCATACCCTTAGCTTGTGTTTAGAAGTTTGCTTGCTGAGTACCGTGTGGTTTGGTACTCACCCCTTGCTTCTACAATTTTTTTTGTAGGTTATGAGCCCGGATCTCTCTCTTATTTTCTTGTCCGAGGCTTCCTATGGAGATTTGTGAGGTAGCTGATTGTCATCTCAGCAGACCTTCTTACTCCTTATTTATGATCTTGTTCTATTCTAGAAACAATGTCATTTGAGACTTGTGTTTTCTTTCAAATCCATTGTAATACATTAGAGGCTTGTGCACGTGACAACCAGATTTTGGGGGTTTTAATAAGTTGACTTTGTATTCCGCATTATTAGATGGTGTTAGTCTTTTTTTTTCTGGTTTTTCTTCCGCATTTATTGTATTAGTTGGGTTTTAGGCTGACTTGTCTTGGTGGGATAAGACGAGTGCCATCACGTCCATTTTTGGGTCGTGACAGTACCGAGTAGGATTTACAATTTATTTGATTAAAACCTACCCAACTTTAGAACTGTCTTAATTATTTTTAATTTAAAAGAATTTTATCTAAGCGTAATATATATATATATATATATATTCCCATTCCCATACAATTACGAAGATTGAGCTAAATATGAAACCATGTACAGTTACAAATATAAAGATTATACTCTATAAAGGGCCCAAAAAATAAGAATTTTCAAATGATAAAAATAACTGATAATGGAAAAAAATGAACATAAATAAATATTTTTTATTTTTATTTTTTTTCAAAGTCAATCCAATTAGATTGTGTAAGCTACTTATTCATGATTTGATTAGTGACTTACGAACAAATTAAAATATTTAGATTCAACTTTATATTATTTGCACTACTCAAGTTAGTGAACAAATTGTACACTGAGTGGATCTATGTAGGTCAGAACAGGTTGAAAATGAAGTTATTTATTCATGATTTGATTAGTGACTTTTTGAACAAATTAAAATATTTAGATTCAACTTTATATTATTTGCACTACTCAAGTTAGTGAACACATTGTACATGGAGTGAATCTATATAAGGGGTAGCAAGTTGAAAATGAAAAAAAAATTATGCGAGATGGAGCGGATCTAGTCGAAATCTTTGCAAATTTATGTCGATTTGCCCTGAATTGCTCCATCCTATCCTGTTTGTCATTCCTAGCTTCGCCTGAAATAAAGTAGGTTGAATGACTATTTTGAATAATAAATGATAATTGAAATATTTTAGATAGAAAAATTTAATTCATTAGATATTAGATATTTTATCTAATTTTCTTAATCCACTCATATTCCTGTTGGTTAGGCCCACTACACTCCTTACCAAGGAAAATTTCATTATTAAGATTTGAATCAAATTTTTCTATTTTTTAATTAAAAATAAAAAGATCTTGACCATGTCCATCCCACCTTAGTGAAGGAGAAGAGAGGTCTTTGATATTATTGATTAGATTGCATTTCGATCATCGAGAATTTATTTAAAATAACTTTTTTATCTTATAAAATAATATATATATTATTTTTAAATTTTATTTATGAGATTATATTAAATTACATCACATATATTATTGTTATAGATTAAAGGGAAAAGGCTCAAATATGTCATCGAACGTTGAGAAAAGGTTTATCTATGTTATCCGTTAAAAATTTGGCTCATCTATTTTATTTTCGTTTGAGAAAAGGTATCTATGCCATTATTTGTTAACTGAAATGACAAAAATGAACCAAACTTTTAACTGATGGCATGGATGACCTTTTCTCAAAGTTCGATGGCATATATGAACCTTTTCCCTTTTAAAAAATTGACATAATTAATGAAGTGGCCAAATCATAATTGATCATGGGTAAAAAATGATTTTGTAAAGTCGAAACTATTTTTAGTTAACAAATAATGACATAGATGAGCTTTTTTTTAAATGAAAATGACATAAACAAGCCAAACTTTTAACGAATGATATAAATGTGTCTTTTCTCAAAGGTCGATGATATATTTGATTTTTTTCTAACTTTGTATAGGAGAGCACATGGTCGAAATACTGGTAAACAAATTAATGGAATTTCATTATTCAATGACAAATGGCAGAAGGCTTTATAGTACACTCAAACACTTGTGGCTCAAAATAAAACTACTTGATATTTTGAATTAATGAAGAAAAGGACACTGAAAGTTCACGTTGAACATACATATTTTTTAAAAATAATTTGATTTAAAGGTGTATTTCATTACATTATTTTTATGCCGTTATTTAATACTATGAGTGGTATGAAAAAAATACTCTCTTCGTCCATTTTTACTTGATCACTATATTAAATATATTCAATATTTAATATATTTTTCAAAATATTAAATTTAATATATTCAAAGATTAATGTAATAATATTATCTCGGGAATCTTAATAGCTAAGTTGATTGGCTATTTAAACTTCCACCTTGTTGGTAAGGGTTCGATTTCCCACATTGTAATCCCCCTCTCGATTCCCCCTTCCCACCCCCAATTTTATTTTTTTAAAATAATAATATTATTACCTCTATTATTTATTATTTTTTAAGGTGTGTGTCAAGTCAATAGTTGACAGCTGTTATTGGCCAGAGGAAGTAACAATACTTTTTTCTTTATTAAAATAAACAAGTAAATTGTACTCTACTACTCCCTCCGTTTCTTTTTCTGTTGTCATGAACTCATGATAAGGTTTGACACAATCCTTAAGAAAAAAATTAATAAAGAGTGTTGCTTGAACAATATATCACTTATTAATTCTTTAATCTTTATCTACATATATGTTAAGGGCAAAGTTGAAAAAAATAATTAATTCTCTTTTAATTATTTAAATTGTCAACTATTTTAAAATAAATATTTTTAATATATATGACAACTAAAAAAGAACAGAAAAAATAAAATATAAGAATCAAGTAAAATAAAAGCAAAATATATATATCATATTTTTGTGGTGCTCCTCTTTGCCTTATCCTTAGTAAATCATAATAAAAACAAAATTATGATATGGCCCTTCCATTTCAATTTGCCTCATCACTTTCAGTTTCCTCGTTCAATATTTGTTGTAATAACTCCCTAAATCATAGTAGATCTTCTTCTTTTTTTTTGACATGATATGATAATATTTTTCATGAAAAATATTTTTAAAAAAAATTAAATTAGTTTTTAGTGTTCTGTAATGAGAGGGATGGGCAGGGGCGGAGCCACCTTAGGCGAAGGGTGTATAAAGATTGAATGTTAGTTATTATGAGTATATATTTAATTTTGCACATCCTTAACATAAGTGAGAAGAAAATTTACACACTCATCTCGAAATTCCTAGCTCCGCCACTAGAGATGGGGTGTGGGGACTTGAGGGTGATGGGGTGTGGCGTGGAGTCTCGGGGATGACAGGAATGAGATGTTCGAACAGTAAGTCTTGAGGGCGGTAGGTGAGTAGAAAAATGGGAAAAATACAATAAATATAGACCTTGCTTTTTCTCATAATTTAGTTTCCTATTTTCATTAAGGAAGTTATTTTTTTCATTTTTAAGAAACTTATCTTTTTTTAAAGAAAATATTTTTCAAAATTTTTGTCTAACCAAATATAAAAAAATAAAAAGACATTTTTCGAAAAATATTTTCCTCCACACTGAACCACTCTTAATGTTCATAAATATACATTTATATTTTGTTTTCTTTATATACCAAACACACCTTCTATTTACAACAAATCGCTTATATTAAATTATTTTTTCTTATTTTTTATAAAAGGAACATATAATTAAAAATAATATTTAAACAATGATTATAAAATCTATTGAAAAGAGTCAAACATATTCCTAACATATAAAAAATGATTTATAAATATTCGTCTCGATCATTTAATCTAAAAATACTCTCATTATTTATTTTTTGTTTAAAAATATCCCCAAACTAACAACTTTTTTGATGACTTTTTTTGCAATTTGAAATAGCTTTATGGCCTATTATAATTTGTGACATATATTTCTTAATATAAAAATTAAATTAATCTATTTTTTAGACCCACCCCTAATTATATGACTTGTTTTTTTAATAATTAATACCCACGATCCCATTCTCCTTAAAATGCAACATTTCAGCCCCTAATATAATTTATTCTCAATCCAAACAATCTCACAATATATTAGATGTTTTATAATAATGTATTATATTTATCACGGATGTAATAAGATGATAAAAGAATTTTTAATATCTTTAATAAGAACTTTTGATTCAAGGTCTAAAAATGAAATTTTCTTAAAAAAGAAAATGCTAAAAAGTTACTTTTACAAAGTATAAATAAAATTATCACGAAATCAACCCTCAATTCTTGATTGGGAGGGTACACCAATGGCCTATGCCCTTCCATCCCAAATTTATTGTTTTTGTCTTTATTGTAACTTTATTAATCTTATTAATTAGCGTATTCATTGTATTTGTTTCTTCAAATGATGGTGAAGTATTCTTTTAGTTTATTTTTACTTGTAAGATATTTTTAAAACAGATTTTTATTTTTATTTGTCACTTTTGACATACAATTTTTTCATGTTTTATTCTTAGCATTAAATAGTTGTCTACATATCATTTTTCAAGACACAATACTAAGCACTAATTAGTAGGGATAGTGTAGTAAAATAACATTGAATATTTTTTTAATGGGTGTGTCAAGTCAAATAGTAACAAGTAAAAATAAACCACGAGGGGGGATTTATATTTTTCTAGCCTAAAAGTCATTAAAGAAACTTTATTAGAGCTTTTCCGCCTTTGCTTATTTTTCAAGTGCAATGAAAAATCTGAGATAATTCTTAGCTACTGTGGCTTTTGGCTACTCTTATCTCTTAAACCATAATTTTTTTCTTCTTTTTTAGATACTCCAGTACAAAAAAAAACTCTACAAAAATTACTATCTATTTCAACTTATGTGATATTTTTTTATTGGTGTCATTATATAGAATAGAAATAGCTCAAGATACGTGGTCGTATCAAATGATGACGCGTGAAAGATACTTAAAATTACACAAGATAAAGCTAGACAAGATGCATGACTGAATCATATGATAACACATAAAAGATAGTCAAGGACCAAGGTAGCAACATTATTTGAAATATTGGTGGTATAAAACATCTGCACTAGCCATTATGAAACCATTCAAATAACAATACCGAACGTTAAACTATTATGTTTGAACTCAAGATTAAATTTAAAAATTTAACTCTTAAAAATCAAAATAAATATTACATAAATTATGAAAAAAAAAGAGTATTTGAGAAAAAAGAATAGTAATATCAAGTAGAGTTGAAAATTGCCCAATTCCTGGCGCCTCCATTTACGAAGGATTCATTGGTCTTTGACAAAATATTCTGCTGCTCACGACGACTCATAACAAACGCTTTTTATTCAAACTAGTCTACCACTAAAAGTGATATGCCACCAACTAATATTCCCTCCGTCTTAATTCATATAATATAATTTTCAAGATTCAGATTATATAAAAAAATTAATATATTTTTACATAATAAATATAAATATATATTAAATTATTTTATTCTGTAAATCAAATGATATCATGTAAATTAAGACGGAGAAAACACTGGTTTAAAGTTGACCTGGTTCAATGTTGTTGGTGAGTCAACATTTTACAACCACAAGTGTCTAGTAGAACATGTATAATTTCTACGAACCTAAAATTTCCTCAGTGCTCTCACCAACTCTTATCCATTTCTCCAATATAAATAACATACTCAACCTTATTCTTTTCTTCAAAAAAAAATATCCACATTTGTGTTACAACAAAACATTTCATTTTGACATATTAAAAATTTCAATCTATCAAATAAAATGGTTATTATTCTTGAGGATGAAGCCCCTATTCATGGAGATGTATTAGAGGCTATTCTTTCACACGTGCCACTTGTCGATTTAGTTCCTTCTTCGTGCGTTTCAAAATCATGGAGTCGAGCCGTTACTTCTACTCTCAAATGCTTCAATAAGCCGAAACCGTGGCTTATTATTCACACCCAATGCACTCGCTCACCTTATGACATTTCGGTACACGGTTATGACCCTCGCTCGAATGTTTGGGTCGAGATATCTCAACCATCTATTAAGTATGTTTCTGCACTTCGTTCATCTCATTCGAATTTACTCTACATGCTTTCTCCAACGAAGCTATCGTTCTCATACAACGCGATGAATCTCACGTGGCATCACGTGGATGCACCGCGCGTGTGGAGGACTGATCCTATCGTCGGTTATATAGGTGGCTCAATCGTTATAGCCGGTGGCACGTGCGACTTCGAAGACGATCCTTTAGCAGTGGAAATTTACAATAACGAAACAAGCACTTGGGAATCGTGTGAATCAATGCCGGCGATACTCAAAGACTCTGCGGCTTCTACGTGGCTGTCAATCGCTACCACCGGCGAAAAACTAGTCGTCGCCGAGAAATTCACCGGAGTTACTTACTGTTTCGATCCGAAAACTAAGAATTGGTCAGGTCCGTATGAGTTAAGGCCAGATCCACGTATTTTTCACTCGATTATCGGGTTTGCGAATAATCGATTGATCCTGATTGGAATGATTGGAGATACTGAAAATGTCGCCGGGGTTAAAATTTGGAAAGTGAATACGGAGAATTTTGAGTGTGAGGAATTGGGGGAAATGCCGGCGGCGTTGATTCAGAAGGTTAAGAGTGAAACATATGGAGTTTCTTCTATTAGTGTTTGTTTAGCTGGAGATTATGCGTATATGAGCAAGTCGTCGGAGATGGCGGAGGAGATAGTAGGTTGTGAGTTTAAAAACGACGGCGGATTACGGTGGTGGAGCATGAAAAATGAGGCTGCCGGCCACGGATATAGATCGGAGAGAGTGGTGTTTAGTTGTTCTGTTGTTGGGTTAGGTGATTTGCAACGAGCGATGTTATCGGAAAATCGGAAATTTACTGTGAAGTGATGAAAAAAAAATTGATGCATGGACTAAACTATTTATTTTTTTATTTTTATGTAACTGTTGCTCCATCTTTTATTAGTTTTTTTTTTTTTTAATTTAATAATTGTTGGTACGAAGTACCAACTATTGTTGATTATTAATTAAAAATTAAATTAAAGAGGAGCGTTTGACCATTTGGGTAAGTTACCAACAACGAAACCACTTTTTTCTTAGGACCTGGATATTTGATAGGCGTTTGGACATGTGATTTTATATCGTGTATTTAGATATGCGATTTTATGTTAATTTCATTTCATGAGATGAAATTTCAAATTCTCCAAAAATCATGACTTGGGGTTTTTCAAATATAAAAATTGACCCGCAAGTTTATATTTTGTAAAAACAACCGCATAATTATAATTTATTATTACTTTAAATTAATTTCTGCTTTACCATTTATATTCACCAAATTCAATATTTTTTTATCAAATATATTTACCAACCAAATTGACCAACAAATGGCTCAAATTAACAATGTTGGTTCATCTTCTCAGTCATATGAACGAGAAATGCAAGTTCAACGTGAGAAGATTGTTTGTACTATGTGAGAGGATTATATTAAAGACTAGTACATCACAACTTGTGTTTAATTTTATTTTTTATTGAATTAAAGTTTGATCAATAAATATTGTATTTTTTAAGAATATCTTTGTGATAGTGTATTATGCGATTTTATAAACTTGTGCTTATTTGGTAAGATTGTATAAAGAATTGGGATAATTTTAATAGTTTTACAACTTAAGGAATTTTATGTTTATGAGAAAACATACATAAAAAGTTCAAATCACATGTCCAAACAAAACTTCAACTTCATCTCATGATTTCATATCGTCTGGTCAAACGGGCCCTTGATATGTAATTATGTTTTGAAATCAGATTGATTTGAAGTTAAATTTTTTTTTATAAACGTAATGAGATTAAAATTATTTTTTTGCTATTTGTTTATTGAAAAGGAATGTTAAATAGTTATTAAGTAGTGATATTAATCACTTAGGAACAATTTAAAGGGGCTATGTATGTGTGTGGCTTATTCTTACTATATATTTACATACGTAAATGAAGATAATTTTATTGGTATCGATTCTTCACAATATTTATATCTAAAAATTTGTTCTTGTTGTTATACATAATATGTATAGGTGGAGTCTGGATATCATATATCGTTATTATATTATATTATATTATATTATATTATATTATACGCAACTGTTTGAATGTTGCATACACGTCTGGTATACATTTGCTGATTAATTTTAGAGTTGTAAACATGATTAACTTTACATTGGTATACAATATTTTTTTTGTCATTTGAATTTGACGTATATATAATGAGTATATAATCAGCTTGTTCTAAACATGTTCAACTTTCAATACATTCTTGTGTACACAATCATATGGATCGAAAGTGAAAGATGTATATAATATGTGTATGCAAATTCAACAATATTAAAACTTAAAGCAAATTGCACGCAATAAAACTCAACAAATCAATAGATGTATATATTAGGTGTATCAACTTAAATTGCGTATTTGCTAAACATTAAAAGCACCACATATTTTTTTAACAAATGTCATGTATCTCAAAATATGAAAACTTACATTCATGTGTTGTATACATATAGTTGTAACTTGGTATACACTATATACATTCAAATTCAATCTATCATAAATTATTATTTCTGACAAAATTCGTATTAGTCCCTTTTAGTTTGTATATGTGACCACTCATGATCAAATTGTCGATTTGCTCACTAAATTATTGTCAAAGTTTCGTTTCTTAATTTAAAATCCAAGTTAAAAGAAATATATTATTTACTTTGCATCTTAAAAAAATTAGAAGAATATACTTTAAATAAAATATATATTATTTAAAGAGGAGGGAGACACACAAATTTGCTATTTTTATTAGCCAAAATAAATAAATAAATCACGATTTTATGCCAACTTTTTTAAATTGGGCTAATAGATGCTAACTACTTATCTTAGTTGATACACTATGCTGATATTTCTTTGCAAAACAAGGCATTGTACTCAATGATCTTTGTATATTTTAACATGGAAAGTTGTCTTAATGCTAAGTGAATGGTCTAAAAATTATAGAAAAAATTACATTGTGTGGGGCCACTTGGCAAAAAATTTAGCACCACTTACAAGTTTTTTAGATTTAATCCCTATGAAAATTTTAACATCAAATGATAGCCTCAAACCCTTAAATTCACGTTCGCAACTTCTTTTTGTAGGTTTTCACGTGTCAAGTTAATTATGAATATCTCAGTTTTCTTGATCCTTCTTCAATTTTCATGTTTTCTTCATTAATTAGTAGTGTATAATAAATCAATAACATATGGATAATTAGTGTTTATACACTACAAAGAAATTAAACTTTTAACGGCCACTTCTTAGCGAAGGTATATAAATCCGGTCGTTATAGATATACTTTTAGCGACTACCACTTTTTCCGGTCGTTTAAGTTAATTTTTGGTTGAGAAATAACGAAAGGATAATGTGCAGCCTTTAAAAATAATATGTTAAAGCTAAATATACAAAATTAAGGCCCAAATGTTTTCCTCAAAGTTACCCCAAACCTCTACCTCAAAAAATCAAGAAACCCTAGATGCCATCACATCTCTCCAAAAATGAATAATGTCGTTCTCTCTTTGTTCTTCATACAATTACAAAACCTGTTCTGAAAGAATTTTAAGGGAAAAACAACAACAAGACGTGTACCTTATAACTTGCAGCGGAAATAGTTGTTGATTTTTCTGCCGAAACGAATTGCTCCAGACTCTCTTTGAATCACAAGGAAACAAAGATCCTTTTCGATCACAAACTAAGTATCTGAGTCTGTGTCGATTGAATGTTGGCAAAAAGATGACTTTTGGATTTCTCTGTTTTTCTTTTTCTTTTCAACGTTCTCACGTCTTTCTGTTTTTCCACGTTCTCTCCTTTTTTCACATTCCAAAAGACACTCCCATTAGGAGTCTTTTTTTAAGGAGGTTGAGCAGTCGGGTCGGTCCACATGGGCGACCACAATCTAAAACTTAAATGTTCGTTGCAAGTGTGAATGAAATTTTAACCTAGTCTTCAGATCCAATTAGCGACACCAAAGTGAGGACTAGAGAAGTGTCTTCCCTTCTTCTTTTGAGCAACTCAATATGACAAGAAAATAAAGGGATTGTATCTTGGTGGGGCAATCTGGATGGCTAGTGATTTTGTGTCATTCCATGATTTTTTTTTCTTTTACTTGGGTTTGATGAACTTGAGTCGACGGTCTTTTACAAATCGTCTCTATACCTCCACAAGGTAGTGGTAAGGTCTGCGTACACTCTATCCTCCCTAGACCCCACTTTGTAGGATTCCATTGGGTATGTTGTTTATATATAAGTATTTGAATTGACATTTTTGGATTACATTTTTGTGGGTCCAAGTTTTACTGTACTAGATCTTGCTCTGGAGGGTTGCTTTTAATTGGAATCTCCAATTTTGTAATTAGTTTCAATTGTTTCATGAGGATTTATTCTTTACATGTTTTGAAATTTTATCATTTATTGTGACCTTATATAGTAATAGTAAGTATTTGGTGCATATGTTGATATGTGTGCTTAAGCTCAAGGAAATCGGATAATCGTCTATATTGTCGAAGTTATTAGTAGCCAATTTTTCATTCAAACTATTTTTAATGTGTTGTATAATGATCAATGTTAACTGTGGATACAAAATTCAATATACGTTAAATATTAATCAAACATTAACTTTAAACTTATTGGACCAATTGTATTAATGTATTAAGTTATTACATTTTTTTATGATAACGAGACATGATGCTTGTACTAGTATTAGACTATATAGAGGTTCCTAATTGTTTTGTTAAATAGTTCTGATAAATAGAACTGCCTTATTGTTATTCTTTTGCATGGCATACCCACCCTGAATTAATGGAGTAATTTAGTTAAAGTTACTGTAGGAAAGTAATGTGGAAAAGAAAAGGGATATTACTTTTGTTATGATAAGCGTATGAATTTGTGCACTAACAGAAATTATGAGGACTTTGTTGATTTTTGTCATGAATATGCTCCTCTTTTTCAACTTCATTTTGGTGATTGTATGGATGAATCTTAATTTCATCCAATCTTTTCATTCAAGAACTTGCCTGAATCTTTGAAATTTGTTTGGCATCTCTGATATAAGGTAAACTTTTGATATTTTGAAATGATTTTTCAGACTTGTTTGAGTTATGGTTATTGAACACCAGATTATGGCTACATAAAAAGAAGCAAAAGTAGCATGATACAATATAATGTTAAAGACATATCTGTAATAATTTATAGAACTATTTTATTTGTACAAAAGAAAAGAGGGAATGATGCTATTGATTATGATATCCTTCAAGTCTGTATGAAGGATTATACTTAGATTGTCTTCTGGAAATAGAGCTCACCTTGCTAAGAGCTTAAAATTCTCGTAAGCTTTGCTTTTATATGTGCCTTGAATTTCTTGTCCATCATCTTTTAGCAAATAACTTTGAGAGATAACTAACCATGATGTAAATATTTTATAATAAAATATTTTCTCTTTCTTAAGTTTTTTTGTGCATATGTATGTGACAGGCTTATACAGAAGGGAAGGTCGTCGTGTTTGTTTGAGTAGCAGGGCACATAGACTCCAATATTAATATATCATGTAAGTGGATATCTTAAGACAATATGTTATGCTAATACATTTAATATAAGATTCATAAGATAACAAACATACCATCGTCTTTGAAGAGATGCAATTTCATGAAATTGTGACTTAAATGCACTAATATTTATTCAATCAGGTATCATAAGTTCATTTTGTTTTTGGTGGCATCATAATTTCACTAAATTAAAAAAGAGATTTACTCATTGTCGTCTTCTGCTATAAAAGTGATGTCATTTGTTTGAGCTATGGATTAAAATTACATCTGAAGACATTATGATTTTCAAGTTAAGTCAATAATTTATTGTTTTACTTAACTTACCTCTGTCTAATGATTTTACTATGTTAGGTAATGTCATTCAATTATGATTGAAAATTATGTAAACAACAAAATAAGCATGGCATTTAATGTTGATATTGAAATGCTATGATTATTTACACGTATGCTTTAATTTCTCTTAGTTGAATACATGAAAATTTATAACATTTATAGTTGATGTGTTAATATCTTTTTGTAATCATTAAATGATACGTGATTATGTATCTGCAGTGGAATCACAAGTGAAAAAATAGTTTAATGTGATCTTCTAGAGAACTGTATTGACATCAATCTATGTGATTTTGAATTTTGATTATTTAAGAGAATTCAGAGGATTTTTATTGATTTCGTGGATAGCTTAACTTGATCGTGTAGGATACTGTAGTGTCATCACACTCTATGATTCTGTAATTTGATTATTTTAGAGCAGTTGAGTTTCTATTTGTATTGCATTCGTGGATAGCTTAAAGTGATTGTCTAGGATACTTTTATGTCATCGTTCTCTATGATTATGAAATTTGATTATTTTTGAGTAGTCGAGTTTCTATTTGCAGGGTATTTTTAATCTGTATTGTCTTCGTGGATAAGCTTAAGGTGATCTTCTTAGGGTACTACAGTGCCACATCTCTGTGTGATTTTGATATATGATTATTTTAGAGGCAGTCTAAGTTTTTTGAAGATTTTTTATATGTATTACACATGTGGATAACTTGATGTAGTCGTCTGGGTTACTGTGCTTTCTCATAGTCCTCTCTGACTTTGAAATTTTATAATTTTAGAGCAGTTATTTAATATAGTTCATATATCAGTTGTATATCATCTTAAAACTTAGCTGATTGGTGTGAGCTTGATTTTTTTATTTTTTTTGAGTTTGTCCTATATCTCCCTAAACTAGGTAATGTAAATATTTGCTTGGTTTGTGGCTTGTATCTTCTAGATTTCTAGTCTAACAATATATCATCGTAGTGTTCATATATGATTTTGTAGATACTATATTGTAGTGCCATCACCCTCTGTGACTTCAAAATTTGAGTAATTAAGAATAGTTATATCATGTCACATAGTAATTTAGAGCAATCTTTGCATGTTTTGATGTCCATTTGAAAGCACCTGATTCAATGTTCTTGATTCGGAAAATTGGATCATTAAATATTCTGCTTTTATCATCATAATATTTAGCTGATATGAGTGAGCTCTATGTAATTTTCTATTTGTCCTATTTTTGCTTAGACTAGGTAGTGTGAAAATTTGCTTGATTTGTGTCTTCTAAAGCTCTAGTTTAGGTGTTGTCTAACTGTTATGTATAAAAGGAAATGTCAGTCACTGTGTTACAATGTGATTTGCAGATAACTTATTGAAGTAAATTAGTGTAAGTCAGCATATGAGATTTAGTAATAAATAGATTGTAGAGAGATTTGTGTAATAACTATTTTGTTGAAGAATTTTGTGATTAATGTTGACCATTAATGTTAGGGTATTTTTGGACCGAATGAATTTAAATGAACCATATAGTTGGACTGTTAACTAGTTTTGGATTGAATCTCTGTTTGTTTTCAAAGAGGCAGCTCTTAGAACATTGATTTAGGATGGATCAAGATCAGCTTTTTAAATCATTATCACACTATTTATTGTTGTCTTTTCTCCCATCCGATAGACTTTGCACCGTTTCCTTGTTACTTACTATATTTTCTTTATTGTCTCCCTGTTCTTCACTTGAACCTCGTGTATGAATTACATGTAACTTCTTTGATTATTGTTTTTACTAATAATACTCTGCTTTTACTTTTATTTACTCACATTACTGATAGCATTTGTTTTTATTTTTGTAGAAGGGAAAAATATGAAAGATGCAGTGATTGGGTATACCTTGTTTATCACTTCCTGCTAAGATGGAGGACTGAAATTAGTGTGTATCTTGTTCTTGTTAGGGGGTGTTTGAAGTTTACATTTGTACAATCTACAATAGAGTTAGAAACTAACGATTTGGGATGCCATATTTCTTTTATAATCAATAATAAAGTTTGTATAGAAATTTGATTATTTTGCATAATTTTTGTAATATATTATATGTGAATGAATGAATTCATTTAATAAGAGAAGTTATCGTTTGGTTGTTATATATAATATAATAAAACTTTAACGACGAGATTGTGAAATAGTTAAATGGGAATTAGCAAAGGAAAAATACACAATTAGCGAAAGGAAAATTCGTTGCTAAAAAGAAACTAAAATGACCGGAATTTTGTTGTCGCTAAAGATCTTTAACGACCGGATTTGTAATACGGTTGTTGACTTTTAACGACGAGGCTTTTAATGACCGGTGACGATCGGATTTATTCCGGTTGTTATAAACTTTTAACGATTGAATTTGGACTTTTAATGACCAAATTTTCTTTCGCTAAAGTTCATTTTTCTTGTAGTGATACATGGCACTTTGATTATACATTTAATATTCACATATTATATGGAAGAAAGATGACATCAAGAATTACAGTTGGTGGATATTGACACAAATGTATGTAATATATATGTGTGGGGGTGCAGTGGGTGGGGAGCTGTAACTATCATATATTAATATGATAGATATTATATATCATAGTTAATACTTTTCGAACCTATAGCTATTGAAGCATAATATTTTGAAGAAGTAGGTTTTAAATTTTCAAATATGAAAACTAAGTTTAAGTCAAATGGATATATTTGGAAAAGCTTGAAAACAATGACAAATCATTATTATTGCAAAATGAGTTTGTTAGATTTGTTGTAGTTTTGAAATATTGATGAATGAGGTATGTTATGTATGATAATTGAAACTTATTTGAGGTGAATTTTGTGTTATATCATGTGTTAGATTGTTGAAATTCGAAAATAAATTATTTTTTCTGAGCAAAAAAATGGAAGGTTGAGGATTGAAAATTTGAAATTTGAAAAGTGTTGTTAAATCAAATGGATGTAATTTAACTAAATCTGAAACCATAGCTCATGGGCAAAAAATTGGTGTGATTTAATTCAGATTTTAATGGTGATGGTGCCTTTAGGTTTGTGTATATTGTTATGTATATTGTGTGTATCCACAAGTATATAAGTGTATATCCACTTTTAGGATTACATGTACATAATGTATATATTTAGATATTTATGCAAGTTTATGTGTGATATACACTAATATATATGATACATAACATGTTACACACATGTTGTAGGTATTGTTATTACTAATAAAATAATGATATACACGAGGATATACATGTTATTGGCATACAATTGTTTGAAGTCGTAAGAATTAAGATTGTGTATTTGGTGAATCTGTATGAATTTTTTGGACAAACCTAGATTTTATAAGGTGAATTGCATGAAATTAGCCTAATCTTTAGCTAAATTCATTATAATGTATAAGTATTAAATTTAGAACTATTTTTTATTACTTAAAATCATCGTTATAAAATTCAGAATCATAAAGTTGAAATCCTAACTTTACCTCTACCTCTTGCCATGCCGATCACTCCATCGTAGGATAAGATAAACTACTACTCTCTCTGTTCCTTTTTAGTTGTCACAATTTTCGTTTTGAAAGTCAAACAATATGAATTTTAACTAATATTTTAAGATGTATTTTTTTCATCATATTGATTTGAATTTTTTTTGCAATTTATAGTACTTTTCTACAGTATTTGAATATCCAAAATTTTATTTTAAAATATCGAATTAATGTAATCTAATTTATCCTTTGAAAATTAGTCAAATTAACTCTAAAAAAGAAACAACAACATGTCAAGAAAATGATATAAAAAAGACGAGTTCGAAGCCAAAAGGGCCACTTTTTTCTTTCAAAATACATAAAGGGCCATTGAATTTTTTTTATACCACAACGGACAACTCGCTGCTGAGGCAGAGAGATCCTTTCTCAATTTTAACACCGTTAGCGGCGTCTAAAAATCATCTCTCTCGCTGCTGGAGCAGCGATTTCGTTGAAATTTTTTTTTCTTTAAAATCGCTCCAAGAGCAGTGATTTCTTCCAAAAAAAAATCTTGTTTTAAAAAAAGTCACTGCAGGGGCCGCGATATACTTAAATTTTTAAAATTTATTTGTGTAGTAGTTGAGTAAGACATGACGCTATGTATTCTATTTATGAAGTAATAAAAACTTCCTATTGATATTTGATATACCATTCTTTAAAGGAAAAAAAAGATATTTTTCTTTCAAAAAAAAAACGAACTTAGGACATTATAAACTTGGTTATTCATGCAGGACTAATTCAATTATCCTTAATGTCATAAGTTTGTAGTAATATAGAGGGAAAAGGCTTCAAAACACACTTCAACTATGGGAGAAATTGTTGTTACACATATCAACATAGGACCCCCGCAGACTTACTTTTAGTGTATTTTTGTGGGTATTATTAGCTTAGTTGGACCAGCATGCAAACACACGTATATAAGGTGTGTGAGGATGGACTTAAAGTTACTCTAACCTATCTTTATTCGCCACGTAGCAGTCAAAATATGACTTTTTTATTGTTTTCATTAAATATTCCAATGTAGCCGTTTATTATTCTTCATTATAAACCTCCATTGAAGACACCCTTGAAAGCTCAAAATCGTTGAAGAGGATTGAAGAGGTAAGCTTTGATTATTATTTTTTAAAAACTTCTTGTCTATATTCATGTTTAGGGCTTCTAATTTCTTGTCGAATTTTTCTGTATAAAAATTAGGGCTAGCTATGGAAGAGGTAAAATTGAATTTGAATAAGATTTGTGTAGACAATGAAGATCCAATGTTGATTTCGGAGGTGAGATGCAATCATGGTCTCTTGCTCCCTTTGAAGACTTCTTGGTCCGACAACAATTCCGGAAGAAGATTTTGGTCTTGCCCATACTATGGTGCAAAAAAGTGTAATTTTTTTCGATGGAGGGATGGTTTTGTTGATGAAAGATCTAAGTTTATTATTCCAAAATTGGTGAAGGAAATTAAGGAAATGGACGAACAATTAGTGTCGAAGGTAAAAATAATGAAGAAGATGGAAGAAATGGCTCATTACAATGATAGTGAAATTGTCGAGATGATGGAGAATTCAAATGTGATGGACCTTGAAGGCGAATCTGCCTCAAGTGTGGAGAAAAAGAAGGATAAGGAAGGAGATATTGATTTCCATGATTGTGAAAAGGTTGAGTTGATAGAAATTGCAAAAGAGAAGTCGATGGAAATGAAGAAGAAAGGGACCAACTACTCTAGCTTCATTAGGGTTTTCATAATGTTTATGATAATGTGTTTTGCTATATGGATCAATTGGTTAATGCAAGTTGAAAACTTAAAGACTTGTCATGATCAATTGCCATAGTAGTTGTTGTATGTTTCAAGTTGAAGTCTTTTATGATGAAGAATTTCGTTTTCTTGAATAACATTTCTTGTGTTTATGGTTAAGTTGTTTCAATTTTTGAATTTGGCAAACGTGTTATTGAAATCAAACACAAATTTATAAAAAGAAACATTTGTTCATAACTTCATAACATCAACATAAGTTCATTTCATAAGTTCATAACTTCACAAAAACAACCATCTTAAACTACATAAGCTTGTTTGCCAACCCAACTATTAACATCTTATCAGTACCAAAAAACAACCATCTTCACATATTGTCAAAAACTACCAACATATTAGTACTATTTCCATGGTTCCTTAGGTCGGGAAGAAGACAAGTTTTTCCTTTTGTTCACCCTCATCTCTTCAAGTTGACCTGCTGTGACTACTGCTTTACCCTTCCACCTTACTCCAGTTCTTGGTTTGTAACCAAGGTCTCCAGTAACATTAGCTGACTTTATGGGCTCTCTTGAACCAGTGTGTATTATCCTACTACTTGCCAAGCCATGCTATAGACAAAGAAAGATAGTTAGTAAACTACATTTAGAACATAAAATTTTACCCTATTTTTCAACACTTACATTATATGTTGTAAACCCATCTTCAGCAACAAACACACCCATCCCAACAGTCTTAGCCCTTTTAGCAGGTGCTTCAACTGGTGCATCATAACTAGTTGGATTTTCAAACCACTTAGCAAATGAAGTCTTTCTAGGCATTGGGATTGTCATACCATTAACATGTGTCTTTCTTGGCCTTCCTCTGCCTCTTACAGGTTCTTGAACAACTTCAGAAATAGATGTTGCCTTTTCTCCCCTTCCACTGGCTCTAGGAGGTGCTTCAGTAGTAGATGTTGCCTTTTTCCCCCTTCCAATGGCTCTAGGAGGTGCTTCAGTAGTAGATGTTGCCTCCCTGGTTCTTGGAGGTGCTTCAGCAGTAGATGTTGCCTCCCTGGCTCTTGGAGGTGCTTTAGAAGTATATGTTGCCTCCCTGGCTCTTGGAGGTGCTTCAGTAGTAGTTGTTTCTTTTCTTGGCCTTCCCCTGCCTCTAGGAGGTGATTCAGTAATAGTTGTTTTCTTTCTTGGCCTTCCCCTGGTTCTAGCAGCAGGTGCTTCACTAACAGCAGGTGTTCAACAACAATTGTTGCCTTTCTTGGCCTTCCTTTGGCCTTTCTTGGGCCAGCAACATTGCTTGGGCCAGCATGATCCTACAAATTTTAAAAGCAGTCACATTTGATTATTATGGTCAAACAATCACAAATTAAAACAATCACAAAATTATATAAATACACACCTTTAAAGGACAACCTCTCTTGTTATGATTTTTCCCATGACAATTGGAACAAGTCATGTAAACTCCTTTTCTTGACAACTTGCCACAAGTTTTTGTCTCCCCTGCCCCTCTCTTCTCCTGTGTTTTCCTAGTCTGCCTGGCATTGACTTAACAACTGGTGGTTGAACTTGAGGGTTTGTTGAATCAGGCCACATTTTCATATTGGTGACTGGTTGAAGGAAATGACAATAAGTTCTCAGATAAGTTTCCTTACTATAGCAGCCATCAACAAAGTCAATTGGTTCCCATTTCTTATAAAATATGACAGCTATGGCATGTGGGCAAGGTATTCCCTTGAGCATCCAGGCCCTACAATTGCATGTTTTACTTCTCACATCAACAATATGTTGATATGGTCCATCATTAATTTCAAACCCATTCTCCCCATTGAACTCAATATTACATCTCATTGACTTCTTTATGTTTTTTTCTAGTACCCTCAATGCCATTGGAGATATATTGGTTAACCATGTATCTGCAAATTGACTGAATTGACCTATTCTAGTCATTACTTTCACTCTTATCTCTTCAAGCATGGTGATGATGGTTTTATGCCTTGGTCCTAAGATCCAAGCATTAAAACTCTTAGACATATTATTGTCTATACTATCACACTTAATATCTGTTCTAAAGTAAATTTTACACCAAGTTTACACCTTGTAATAGAGTAAATCTTCAACAAGCTCTTTGTTACCTATTAACTCCATTACTGCCAGATTTGCCTTTAATTCTCCTTCAAATGTGCTTTTTGCACATTTCCAGAACTGATTCCTTCTTTGAACACCTCTTCAAGTTTTTGCTCAATTGGCAAAGATGTGTCTTGCACACATCCTGTGTTCCACCTCTGGTAAAAGATTTTGCAATGCTGAGTAAAGCCCCTGAAAATGACAAGTCACAATGATATATAATATTGAATACAAAAGGTCAAAATGAAGAAAAGTAAAGTAAATGATCATACCTTTTGCATGTCTGACATAATTGTGTAATCTTTGCCATCTCCCAATTCCAAATCATGTATCAACAATTTTAAAAACCATGTCCAAGTGTTCTTATTCTCATACTATACTACATCCCAAGCAAGAGGTAATATCTGATTATTGCCATCTTTAGCCACATCATACAACAGTTGTCCTTTAGTTTCTCCCTTTAAAAAGCAACCATCTAAACCAATACATTTTCTACAGCCACCTAAAAAAGATTTCTTCAAAGCATCAAAACAAATGTAGAAACTCTGGAATACCAACCTACCACTTCCTTCAGAATCATCAACCTTCACAACACAAGTACTCCCAGGATTGGTCCTTAACATTTCATCTCTATAATCAAGTATTCTTCCAAACTCTAACACATGATCACCCATAATGCCTTGAAGTATTTTCGCTCTAGCTCTCCTGGCAGTGGTCTTTCCAACATGAATTTTCAACTCTTTCCTTATCAACTGCTGAAATTTGAATATCCTAATATTTGGCTGTTTAGCAATTCTATCCTTGTAATGTCTAGACAAGAACCTAGCATTGCACATGTAATTTCTAGTGGTCTTTACACATTTGTGTTTAGGAATGTAGGTTTTAATCATAAAATCATTACTTGACTTGTCAAGACTTGCGTATAACATCCATGGACAACCTTCTATACACCTGACCCTAACCTTTTTAGGTTCATTGATATACGTTTCCAATTGAACACTCTTTTGAAGTGAATATTTGGTAACAACCTCTCTAAACACTTTTACATCCTCAAAAATCATCCCCAACTGCCATACCACTTTTTCAGCAGATTTATCAAAAATCACCCTTCTACTAGACCTCTTTGGTCCTATTTCATCATCTGTATCTGATTCAACACTAAATTCATCAGAACTACAATATACAGGCTCATCCCCAACAACTTTACCTTTCAAACTTTTATCAGCAACATCAGTTTCATCAAAGACCAGATCTGGACCAACTTCACCAACATGAATTTCTTCAGGGTGGGGTCATTTGGTATTCTTTCTCTTCTTTTCCTTCTCTGGTATGTCCTTCTTTCAGCCCTCAAGTTTATGTACTCTTCATGGACATCACTTTCATATTCAGCCTCACCTTCATTGAAAAGATCTTCATGCTCTGATTCAGAACTATTCTCGGTTGAATATTCATAATCTAATATATTAGAGTCACCAATAGTTTCAGTATTTGTTGGTTGTGTAGCTGGTTGAGAATATGAAGTAGTTCAGGTGGTTGGTGGTTCAGTAAATGCAGGTTTTTCAGAGGTTGGTTGTTCATTAAAATGAACACCCTCAACCCCTCCTTCAACACCCCCTTCCCTTTCTTTATTAAAAGCATCAAAAGATTCCTTATTGAGACCAGTGTATTCCAACAAAGCAATGGGACCATCTGTTTGATCAACCATGTGACAAACATAAACTTCAATAATATCTCCATTTTGAAAACTTTGACAAAGTTCAAAAATGTCCCTGTCAGTTTGGATATCTACAAGACAGTCGCTATTAGGTGGCCTAATATAAAATATGCAGCTTGTAGTGTACCCTAGTTCTTTTATGTAGCCTATTAGTTCAAAATAGGACATTCTATCCACATCAATATCCAAATATTCAGTGATCTGACCTCCTACATACACTAGTTTACCACTACTAACATTCAAAGCCCCACCATGATACCATCTCAATGTTACCTCTACAAACCCACTCATCCCTGAAATTATACAACAATAACAACAACAAACAAACAGAAATATAATGAAAAATATCGACAGGTGAGTATATGTATCCATACATGGTAGAAAATCAAATATTTTGGAGAAAAAGAAACTTCAAGACAATCACCTACGAATAAACCCTAGTAGCGACAAAATTATCCATCAAAATTCAACTACGAATAAACCTTAATAACGACAAATCATAGCATTTTCATAATAATGTAATCTAACTAAGTGACAAACAACAAGATTTACCTGGTAATTTTAGGAAAGCTAGCAATATGAACTGTAGTGAAATCGTCAATACAATCGACTAAAGGTTGAAATCGTCAATACACACCCACGAAGATGCAAGCAACAACTTTGAATAAGTTGATTCAAAGCGAAATACACATCAAAATGGAAAGATTTGTCTGATTAAGGTTGAATTTGTGAAGGAGAAGTTGAAAAGTTTCTAGGGTTATTTTCCCCTTTTCCTAAATAATAAACGTTGATTAAGTTATTTTAACTATTTTAAAGGCGTGTGTATGTAATCGTTTGAGTTTGAGTGATACAATGGTTCAACTAAGCTAATAATACCCACAAAAATACACTAAAAGTAAGTCTGGGGGGGGGTGGAGGTCATAGGACTCCCGCAAAGTTGATATGTGTAACAACAATTTCGCCCATAGTTGAAGTGTGTTTTGAAGTCTTTTCCCTAATATAAATATTGACATATATTTTAAATCATAATTTTATCCTTTTTTTAATTTTAAAAAGCAGTTTTTTTTTTGAATTTTATGTTCGATCAATTTATATCACATAAAATGAATGCAAAAAATAAATGTATGTTTCTTGCTATGTCGACAGTACAATATAACTATATAAGCTTCCTTAAAAGAAAACTACCTGTCTATTTTGCTATTATTAGTGCATTAATCATTATTTTCCCTTTGTCCCACAAAATTTTAATTAGTAGGAAAAATTCCCTTGATGTTACTTAGCTTTATGTCATTGATTTAATTATCCAAAAAGTCTCTCATTTTCTCTATTGTTGAATAATTTGCTTCATATACAGTTAAATTTCTTCAACGTTGTTTGATTTGTTTTTTAAAATTAAAATAAAAAATTGTTATTATTGAGTATATAAAATATAATATAACATGAAAAAATTAGTTACCAAAAAATTGACTATTAATATATTGTAATATTATTACAGAGAACTAATATTATAAAAAAATAATTAAAGTTTCACTATTAACCAAAAAAACGTGTTACAATTGGGAAGAAAACAAATGCATGAAATTTATTTTTTTTGAAAGAAATCGCTGCAAAATTTTATTTTTTTTTGGGATGAAATCGCTGCCGAGGCAGCGATTTAAGAATTTTTTTTAAAAAAAATGAAATCGAATTTTAGACACCGCTAACGGTGTTAAAATTTAGAAAGGATCTCGCTGCCCCAATAGCGAGTTGTCCGTTTTGGTATAAAAAAAAATTCAATGGCCCTTTATGCATTTTTGAAGAAAAGAGTTGCCATTTTGACTCCGGACTCTAAAAAAGACTTCATTCGAGAGTTCTCAACATTTATCGTATTTATGCAACATGACAATTAAAAAAGAACAAAGGGAGTATGATAAAAGTAAACTTGATGATATATGAGAAAAATAATTAAATAAATATATTTAAAAAAAGGTTTAAGAAAATCAGTGCTGAGCAAGTGTAGATTAGAGAATATTCGGTCTTCCCAAAGCGACAAAAATACCCTTGAGCTTTGGGTTCCACAATTTTAAATAAACTAACAATAAATTAATGCATTGTAAAATGTGCAAAATAGATTTATCGAAAAATAAACAATGGAATATATTATTTCATTGGAAATGATTAGAACAAAGTAATCTTGTGACCCTAAAGCATTCACAATTCCAATATGAATAATTTTTAAATTTTGTGTTTCAACCTTATTATGCTTATTATTATTATTTCATTATGATAATTGTACTGTTAATTATGTCTTGAATTATTTCCTTGTATATTTTAGGAAACTATAATTCCTATTAGTTTAGGAGACCCTTTGTCCTAATAGATTTGGAAAAAGAAAATATTGTCCTTATAGGATTGGAAAACCTTTTCCTTATAGGTTTAGTATTATTTGGGATCTATATATAGGGTATGTAGTTGGGGATCCTAAAGAATTGTAAAATTTGTTCTCTTTCTTTCATAGTGGAAAACTCTCTCTGTTTCTGCTGGGAGGAGTAGTCATAGCCGAACCTCATTAAATCCTTGTGTTATTCTTCTTTTCTATTTTCTTTGTTTGTGATTGTGTGCTAGTTAATCCACGATATTTTCGCAATAATTGGTATCAGAGCCAGGTTGGAATTTCTAGACATAATCAAGGGTTAAGATGTCTCTATCATCTTCAACAAAGTATGAAATAGAGAAATTCGATGGGGGATCTAATTTTAGTCTATGGAAGATTAGAATGAGATCGTCATTGGTGTTACAAGGATTGTGTAAGGCAATTGAGGAGTTTATTTCAATTGATGAAGGGAATTCAAGTTAAGGGGAAGATTTGCTAATTATGTCTTGAATTATTTCTTTGTATATTTTAGGAAACTATAATTCCTATTAGTTTAGGAGACCCCTTGTCCTAATAGATTGGGAAAAGGAAAATATTGTCCTTATAGGATTGGAAAACCTTTTCCTTATAGGTTTAGGATTATTTGGGATCTATATATAGAGGATATAATTGGGTATTCTAAGACATGGTACAGGATACACAATGTAGTCCTAAAGGGCTTGAAACCATTGTAGAACTTGTTCTCTTTCTTTCACAGTGGAAAACTCTCTCTGTTTTTGCTGGGAGGAGTAGGCATAGCCGAACCTCATTAAATCCTTGTGTTATTCTTCTTTTCTATTTTCTTTGTTTGTGATTGTATGCTAGTTAATCCACGATATTATTATGCTTATTATTATTATTTCATTATGATAATTGTACAATTTAAGTGTGTTTAATATGAAAGAAAATATTTTTTATTTCACTGGTCAAAATATTTTTAAAAATATTTTCTCTGACAAAATACATTTCTTGAAAACAAAATTAAAAATATGACTTTTTAATGAGGGGAGGGAAAACAACTTACCTAAATGGCATTCTAATTTGATTATATGCTCCCTCCTAACTCCCTCACTAACTAAAACTTATATATAAATAAATAAATTTGTTTGTCGATATTTTATATAAATAAGTTTGTAATTATATATTCTATTTACTAACTAAAACTTAGAAAATAAATGTAAAAATCACTTATTTTTATTTTTATTTTTTTAAAAAAACATTCTCCTTTCTACAAAATATTTTTTTTAAAGCGTGTGGTTCTCATTTTACCGACAATTATTTATATTGAATTTAATCACATGAGAAGGGCAATTTTGAAAGGATAACATAAATATAAGATGAGAGAAAGGGCAAATGAACACAAGTCATGAGTAAAACTGGGGTAATAATTTTTTTTCCCAGAATTTATTTTCTGAAAGAAAGCTGGATTATTAATCCTATATTTAAATGCAATAAACAAAAATAGCATTGTTTTCAATATGAATATTTATGGAAAAATAATATAGTTAGGGAACTTATCATGTAACAAATAACTCACGGCTCAAGGAGCCAATATACATCATCAGTGATATATATATATATATATATATATATATATATATATATATATATATATATATATATATATATATATTGTATAAATACATAGAGACGTGATATAACATTATTCAAACTGTAAGACTCCTACAAGTACTAGACTAGGAATATTGGACTAGGAATCCTAATATGCTCCATCAATATGGGAGAAATGACATTACGGACAGATTGTCACGTAAATTGCAAAATTGAAATGAGGATAAACCCTTTGTAAAAACATGCATATATGACTCTTCCACTTGCCTATTGTTTGAGGTAAAATTCGGAAGTAATATTTGAACGTATCAAAAGGTGACACATGATAATTAAAGCCGATGTCTCTTCAATATGGATATATCAAAACAGAAAATAGAATGATAAAATAACAAAAAGAGGAAAGATAAAAAAAATAAAATGTAATAGCAGTCTTTATTCATTGATAGGCAACAAACATAGTGGACAACTTGACATTACGTCCCTGTCAGTAATTAATATATTAAAAATATATAAAAATATCTTTTAATCTTAATTTGAAATATAATATATAAAAAGTTGAAATTAAAGAATTTCAAAAAAGATAAATACTTTTTTTTTTTAAAATAGACTAAAAAAATATGAAAAAGAAATTGAAATAGAAGAAGTCAATCTTAATTTCATACATAAGTCTATTTTCCTTACAGTTTAATAATACAGTTTTCTCAAATTTGTTGAATGACCATAGGTTCTTAATTGCAGTTAGGGTGATAATTGCATCGTTGGGTTGAATTTGAACGGTTTAAAGAAAATATTCATGATTTTTTTTGGAGTTGTACTTGAAAAAACACGTTCGATCATAATGTTCTAGATTTAATTTCAAGTTGGATTCCAGAATTTTTAAGAATTTGAAGATAATAAAAAGATGTTTTTACTTTTTTCTTACTCCAAATAGCTTATAAAAAAAATAACTCCAATTTATATTCTTGGCCAAACACAACTATTTTCAAATATCATTTTTCACTTTAAAATAAAAACTACTTTATTTTCTTCTAAATTTTACAATAAAACATGACCAAACGCCCAACATCAATTGAACAAAAATAGGTCATAATAACCCCATCTAATTATCATCCCCTATCCATAACCAACCCATTTTTCTACATATGAGAAGAAAAATAAAAATAAAAAGTTAAACAGAAAGACACATTCAAAATTTCAAATGAAAGTATTGCGTATATGTATGAGGTTACTTCGTTCCTCAACTTTTTGAATTTCATTCATACAAAAATTTAAATTGCAACAAAAAATGAAACTTGATAGCATTTTAATCAGTTATGATTCCTTTTGTTGAAAAGAAAGATGTATCTCTCTTTTTTTAATATGTTTTTGGTAATTTATGATGTTAAAATTGTTCTAAAAATGAATCATTGATCATTTGATTGAGTGATTTATATGGAAAAAAATAAGTTAAGTAATTTTATTGATACAAACCAAAGTTCAATAACTTTGATAAATAAGTTCTCATAATTAAGTGACTTTTTAAGATATTAACTCATTTAAATACGAGCGATTGGACAAATTAATTAAAAACAAATTCATTTTGTCGTTGCTAATTGTAGCATCACATCTACCAATGCCGTATAAAACACATTACCTACTTGAGCCTCACATGGTGATGAAAATGTTTTTCTAAAATGATCCACTTGTATTTGTGCATTTACTTTCCCTCAAATTAGACTATAATTAAGTTTCAATTTTTTTTTTAACTTCACGTTCAATTAAATAATATCATATAAATTATAGATATTATTAAAGAGTGGAAAAATTAATGATTAATGAAATGAATGGTATTCTCGTAAGGTTTGGACTATTCTTCTTTAGCTTTTGTAGTGTGAATTAGGGACAAGAATGTTTGTCAAAATGTTTTTTATAATGGAAAAACTATATATTTAGACATACTTCACTACTATATATATATATATACTATTATTACATATACTTTCAAAATATTACGTATCTTATCACTAACTAATAGTTTCCTACCATATACTGAGGAAGGTATACTTAGATACGTGTATTTATGCTACCAGATACACTAAAATAGGGAGAAAGGCGAGCGAGATGGGGAGGGAGGCAAACAATATTCGTTATGTATCCTAGATACATGCGAATCACACTAGATACACATTAGATACATGTATCTGTACGTATCTAGTGTGATTCACATGTATATGAGATACTAGATACATAAGAGAGTAGTGAGCGAGATGGGAGAGAGGCGAGGGAGGCGAGTGAGATTCATTATCTATTCCAGATACATGCGAATCCACTTGGATACCATGTATCTAAAACAAGTTACGCTTAATTTTAACATCACGTATTTTGAGATACATGTATCTGGACGTATCTAAATGTATATAGACGAACCAAAATCTGATAAGATACATAATATTGCAAATTAAAATATATATAAGTAATTAATTTCTAAACTAGTGAAATTTATGTAACTCCCTTTTATAATATACTTTAACAAGAATTCAACTAAACAAAATGCATCCAATTTTTTTTTAAAAAATTGGCGGTTATAATCAAAATTAATAATTTGGAGAGGGAAAAGTATAATTTTTTTTTCTCAACTTTTAAAGGTGTCCACATCTCGGTCTGAGAGTTTCTGGCCTTAAGTTTGGCCTATTCTGAGCATGTTTGTATTTTTCTGGTTAACATAAAAAAGAGTGACGAGACATAATAATAGAGGGAGATGATGATAATGATATTGAAAAGGATATGATAGAAAGCAAAAAAAACAAGAAATTTTTTTAGTAACTT
This sequence comes from Solanum appendiculatum, assembly GCA_018342035.1. Lineage (NCBI taxonomy): Eukaryota > Viridiplantae > Streptophyta > Magnoliopsida > Solanales > Solanaceae > Solanum > Solanum appendiculatum. Next base: position 360,425 of record JAGDQO010000158.1, on the reverse strand, counting down.
TTAAGTTAAAACTCACCAAAGAAAGAATTTTTGGGGGTCAGTTACTAATACATTCCTAGATCTCACGGTTTCCAGAATTCCAGGCTTTTTTAGCCATTGTGTTGTTTTTTTTTCTTTCTCGAGAAAAATTCTGTCTTTTTTTCCTTTTAAGCTCAAAATGTTGCCAACTTTAGCATAATTGAGTAAAAGAAAGAAACTTGGCATTTGGGTGTGAGTTTTTTCCAGTTTTTGAAAGAGCTAGTTGTGTGAAGATTGAAACTTTATCATTTGGGTGTTTGAGGTTTTTCCAGTTCTTGAAAAAGCTAGTTGTGTAAAGACTGAAACTTTGTCATTTGGGTGTTTGAGCTTTTTCCAGTTCTTAAAAAAACTAGTTGTGTTTAGACTAAAACTTTGTCATCTGGGTGTTTGAGATTTTCAATCTTGAAATGAGCAAGTTTATCAGGTTCTTGTGGAGGGGTTGAAAATGGATAAAAAGGGCATTTGTTTTAATGGTAAATGATGGGGTTTTGTTAAAAAAATTTCTTTGTTGAGAAGGTGAGATTGTAGAAATCTGTACTGGAAAAAATGTTGTATCTGTTTTGGAATGTGGGGTTGCTACTGTTTTGTACATTGATGGAGAGTTCTTCTGCTACACTTTCTCCAGCTGGTGTAAACTATGAAGGTTAGCTTCTTTCTTGAAATTTCTCACTTGTACTGAAATTTTCCTTTTATCAAATTAGGCTAAGAGTAGAAGAACTAGTTAATTCCTCTGCATCAGGGGTAGAGCCACATGGGTGAAAGGGGTTCATCTGAATCCCCTTCGATGGAAAATTAAACTGTATATCTATGGTTATGATTATTTTTAGGGAAAAGTGTCAAAAATACCTATCAATTTTGTTTTATTGGTTGACTAAGCCCTTGCCGTTAAAATAAAGTTATTCTTACCCCTGCGGTTACTAATTTTATTATTTGTGCCCCTCAATTGGATGAAAATCCCCAAATTGACTTAAATAATCCGAATTTCTCTTTTAATCCGAACCCGACCCACTAAACCAAATGAATTATCCAAGTTCGACCTCCAAACAGACCCTACATCACCAAATTTCCACCTCCTCCCCTTGCTGCCAAACACCATCAGAAACAACCCCAACCCAGAACACCAAAAACGACCCAAACACCAACCGAAATCACACACCCAAAACCAACCAATCAACCACCCTTTCTTCTCCAAAACCACCATATCTCCATCACCAACAGCTGACCAAACAACAGCCTACCAAATTAAAACCCCAAACCTATCTCTTTCTTTGATACAAACCATGCAAATTTGAATCCTCATTAACGCCATTAATGGACAGCAAATGACCATAACCATTGCAATGAATCAAACCATGCAAAACATGAGTACCAATTTCAAAAGAGTCGCTTCAAACCTTGCAGCAGGGTTCAAATCGATTTGCGCCGATTCGTCGGAATCGTAGGAAGAGTAAGAAAGAATGGAACGAGGACGAAGGAAGTTGTCTTTCCATCGCTTGACGACTTGTTTGAGGCAGGTGATTTTGGTAATCATATGAACTTTTTTGATGGAGCAAGAAGAAGCCATTGTTGCTGCTCTAAGCTTTTTATCTGATGTAGAGAAGAGAGGGGTTTGTTGTTATTTAGTATCGTGGGTCGGGTTTGTATTAGGGTTAAAATAGAAAATCGGATTATTTTAATTGAAATTGGGTTATTTAAGTCAATTTGGGGATTTCCATCCAATTGAGGGGTACAAATGATGAAATTAGTAACGGCAGGGGTAAAAATAACTTCATTTTAACGGCAAGGGTTTAGTCAACAAATAAAACAAAGTTGAGGGGTATTTTTGACCCTTTTCCCTTATTTTTATGTATATATAATAGACATTGAATCCCCTTGTATTCGTCCTGTGTTTACTCTTTATATTTTGAATCCCTTAGTCATTTGCAATGTGTAGAGTATGTGTTCTATCTTTATTCATTATGATGTCCTCTCCTTATATTGAATCTTTGATGTAATGATGAACTGAACAGTGAAAACAGCGGAAATAATCTAATTGAGTGACTGTTTTTCCATATAATAATGTGCAGTTGTTGCTTTGACGGAAATTAAGAAGGCCTTACATGACCCTTATAATGTTCTGGACAATTGGGATGTGAATTCTGTAGACCCTTGCAGTTGGAGAATGGTCACTTGTTCCTTGGATGGCTATGTGTCTGCTCTGTAAGTTGTTTAGATGAAGAGTACTTTAGTTGAAATTTAATTAGTTGGGTTGTGAAAAGGGGTGCTTTTAATCCAGTAAATTTATCGCGAATATTTTCTCTTGTATCAGAGCACTACCTAGTCAAAGTCTAGCTGGCACCTTATCGCCTGGAATTGGCAATCTTACTAACTTGCAATATGTGTAAGTTCTTAACTATATACTTCTCTCTGTTGCTGCTACTTGCTTCCGTTATAACCTAAGGTCACTTCTTATATGGTTTTCTTAGTGTTATTAAGCCATCTTCTCGCAAACTGTTCTTGACTTCTTCACGTAGATTGTTGCAAAACAATGCCATTTCTGGTGATATTCCTGATGTGATTGGGAAGTTACAAAAACTTCAGACACTTGATCTTTCCAACAATAAATTCGAAGGCGAAATACCCACTTCCTTCGAAGACCTGAAGAATTTGAATTATTTGTGAGTTTCATGAATTTTCACTTATTATTATTCACTTTCAAGAGACCTCTTATGACAGACTAAAACTGACTCCAACCATATATTTCACTCTCTCAAAGATTGAATACATCATGTGACTTATTGACTCAAATCTTCTGTTTCTTTCTCATCCTTGTTTTGACTTAGCTGATCATTGCTTGCAGGGATGTCTCTTATAATAATCTAAGTGGTACCCTTCCTAAAATATCAGCACGAGCTTTCAAGTGAGTCGGCTTTCCCTATTGCCGTAATACTCAGTTATTTCATTTTCAAATAGTTATTTATAATATTATTGAAGTTAAACTATTGCTGTACCTGTAGATCTCGATATGTAGTTGACAAAATTACATTAGTTAAAATACAATGACGAATGCTTTTGGGTAAACTGCTACTTGAAAAGTATTTCATTAGTATTCTGCACTATAGAGTGATTGACTTCCTCTTCATGGCTTTCAGAGTGCTCGGGAATCCTTTAATTTGTGGTCAAGGTTCTGAGAATAATTGTTCAGCAGTCTATCCAGAACCACTGTCCTTCCCACCTGATAGTTTGGCAGGTATGTATAATATTTTCGTGCTCAAGTCCCTTCCCTTTCAACTGAAAATGGAAAACTGTTAAAAGCATAGTATACATACTGAGGAAGTTCTGCTATATGTGTCGTTGAAAATATGTTGCATCTATTATTTTTGATATCACAGATCAATCGGGTGCTGCACGCAAGAGCCGTCGTGTGGTTGTTGCATTTGTTGCAAGTTTTGGTGCTGCTTTCTTGGTCATCGTAGCCCTGGCTTTGCTTCTTTGGTGGCGCTACAGACATAATCAGCAGATCTTCTTTGATGTCAACGGTTTGTTGATTTACTTCCCCCCTCTTTTCTATGATAATTCCAGCTTTTTTTTTTTAGTTCTGCATTTCGATTCTTTTCCTGCCAAAGATTTTATCTTTATACTCCACGGATATATAAGTTGAGCCAAGTGAGCTTTTTATTATTTTTTGAGTGATTGTTGTTAGGTGTCATGTGAATATTTTTTAAGCTAGTATGTTACAGAGTCACCTGCGTGTGGTTTGATTCTTCATTTTAATCTCTAAATAGATTTTTGTGATTGTTGATTTTAAATTCACTAGTTCTAGGACACGTGCGTTGCACGGGTAATCCACCTCAATTAGTATAAATTTTTTAAATTGGTATAGATAATATCTACAAATGTGTGTAATGAATAATTAAAATCGAAAGGGAAAAAGTTCAAGCTCAAATTGATGAATATCTAATGATATGAAATGCCATGAATAACCTTGAAGCTAAGGCTGATAAATATTTGCAGCCCCATTTTCTTTCACTACTTCAACTATCGATACAATTACCTGGTGTGAAGATATATTTAAGTCAGAATACAGTGCCAGAAATTTCATTCTTGCACTGATGAATAAACATTCTTTTGATAAATTTCACTCATAGATGAATTATCTATTAGTTACACAAGAGAGAAAATTGTTTATGGATGAATATATGATTTCTATGTTTGTTTCAACAGACAATATATAAGCATTCCAGTTGGATCTAAAAGACAAAATGAATGATTAAAAGATTTTGTAAACTATTTAAGAAAGCACACCAATTTCACTTATGTACCCTCAAATAGGAATATGTTATGTGAAAGCGCTACTATCCAAATTCTTGACAATCATCCTCCGGAGAAAGCTGCTAATGCTGATTTTGTTGCTGCTGCAATGGTGGTGCATTCTTAAATGCCCATCTACTGGTAAATCTAGTTCAAAGACTGATGAGGAATATTCATAACCCAATATGCCCCATCTCGTGGCATTGTATGGGACGTTGTATGTTTGCTATATGAATACTGTTTATCTTGTAACTGAAGTAGACTTATAGAGGCAAAATAATATTAACAGACTGGGGTCGTTTGGTGTGAGGGATAGAAATAATTAGTCATGGGATAAAAAAATAGTCCAGGGATAAAATTTTGATATCTTGTTTGGTTGCCAAGTTTGGGATAACTTATCCCATCATTTATACCATAGTGATGGGTTAAGTTATCCCATATACATGGTGGGATAAGTTATTCCAGGATTAGATAACTTGTTCCCAACCAAACGACATGCTAATAGCCTCAGTTACTAAAAGTATTAAAGTGCAGTTGTTGGTCTTCCATTTCTGCCATTATGTAATTAAAATATTAGTCTTTAATTAGATATTTAATCAGATTTTGATTTAGTGAAGTGTAAAATGGTAATCTAATTTTGGAGTTAGAACCTTCCCATTTTTAATATATATATATATGTATGTGATTTGTTTAGTTTTAGAGAGGACATGAGTGGTCAAGTAATAGGTGTTGGTGATCAATTCTGTCTCGTATTCAATAAACGCAATGAATGTGAAGAACCTTAAGTGAAGAACCTTAAAGCCCTGTCAGTTAGCAAATTATGAATCCCTTTTGTGTACTCAGTAGTTCTGGTCAATTTTCTTGGTAAGGACTTAGAAAAGTTGTTTGTATTTTGTTGTTATTGGAACTAGCCATGATCGACTACGGACTACCTTTAACTGTTAGTTCCAAACATTGACAGAATGATTTGCTAATCACATATCTAAATAATTACACTTGCATTTTCTTGTGAAGGTTGAAGTAAATATTTCTGTAGAAGGAAGATGGCATTATTAGAAAATGTCATAATCGACACCTTGAACTAGATAAATTCACTACTTTTGGCATCATTTATTTCCATTTTCACTCTCTTGGGCTACCATGCCTGGTGAATTGTGTTACCACTGGCCACATTTATTGCGATGAACGTTACGCTTGATAATCTTGCACTTTGGTTGTCTGATTCATATATGTGGATCAGTTTTTGGGACCTTCCCTTTACTCTTTCCAATCATTTGCCATCATTTGTTACTGAATAAACCACTATTATTTTCTCGTCTCACTTGTCAAAAGATTTTCTCCATCTGTTTCTAGTTATTCCTCATAGCTGTATCTGAGTTATGACTTCTCAAATGCAGAGCATTGTTATCCGGAGGTATGCTTGGGTCACCTGAAAAGATACACCCTTAAGGAACTGCGGACTGCCACTGACCATTTCAGCTCAAAGCGTATTTTAGGAAAGGGAGGATTTGGGGTTGTGTATAAGGCCTTCTTAAACAATGGTACTGTTGTGGCCGTCAAAAGATTGAACGACTACAATGCTGTTGGTGGTGAAAATCAATTTCAGACAGAAGTAGAGTTGATTAGTTTGGCTGTCCATCGGAATCTTCTCCATCTTTTGGGGTTTTGTTCAACTGAAAGTGAACGGCTTCTTGTTTACCCCTATATGCCAAATGGAAGTGTAGCATCACGATTAAAAGGTTAGCTCTTGCCTCCATGTGTTAATACGTAATAATCACTATTGATTTCAGATAATGAGTCCAACATTTCCATTTATAAAAGTTAAATATTCTCACAAGGTGTGTGTTTGTTACTACTCCCTCCATTCATTTTGTTTGACTAATAATTGATAGGATACAGAGTTTAAAATGTCAATTTCACTCATTTATTACATTGGAGTAGAAGAAAATTTTAAAATAGTGGTTATTATACTTGTTATAGAGAACATATAAATTTTAGAATGTGGATAGTTAAACGAATTTGAGTTCTTAAAGTTGTAAAAGGTGTACGGACAAATATAATACTAGAATAGTGCCAAGTTTTGGACCATGTCTAATTTAAAAGAAGTCATATTAGTGAACAGTTCTTACTTCCTAATTTGTTGCCATTAAACATCAGTGAGTGTTATGAAGACCAGCGACTGCTGTCATTGGTGAATTGAGGCCATAAGATTCTGGTTAAGTACAAGCTTAGATGTTACGACCCACCCTTACCTCAGTCCCATCCTTAAGCCCACGGTGGGCAGCCCACCTTCACATACTCTGTACTGCTGTAGTTATATGATAAGACATCATCAGTTTGCTGCTGGCTGAAATCATTGTTGTATGTTTCTGCATGTTCAAAAGCCAAGCAAACTCATTTTGCTTTTCTGGAACTTTATCAGCTACTTTTTAATAGTTTCCAACTAACTGAATTTTGTATCAGTTGAAGCTGATACATATATTAGCTTGATTCAAAATGCATTGTGGTTTGTAATTTGCAGATAGCATAAATGGTAAACCTGTTTTAGATTGGTCAAGGCGGAAAAAGATAGCACAAGGTACAGCGAGAGGGCTAGTTTACTTGCATGAGCAGTGTGATCCCAAAATTATCCATCGTGATGTGAAGGCAGCAAACATTCTGTTGGATGAAGAATTTGAGGCAGTAGTTGGTGATTTTGGATTGGCAAAGCTCTTGGATCACCGCGATTCTCATGTGACAACTGCTGTTAGGGGCACCATTGGCCATATTGCTCCAGAATATTTGTCTACTGGCCAATCGTCTGAAAAAACTGACGTTTTTGGGTTTGGAATCTTGCTACTTGAGCTGATTACAGGCCAGAAAGCTATGGACTTTGGTCGAGGGGCCAACCAGAAAGGTGTTGTTATGCTTGATTGGGTGCGTCTCTCCTCTTTCTCTTTCTCTGGATGTACTGAGTACTTTTTGAAATATGTACTGTGGGTTGTGACTTGTGACTTGTGAGAGGTATAAGATAATGGGTTCAAATGAACCTAGTATCTTCGACACGGAACATAGATCTATACATGTGTGAGAAAACCACTAAAAGTCAGCAAATATTAAATTCTGAACCATAATTTTTAAAGTACAATGAGCATAGTGCTTAGAATGTCAAAGGTTGAACCCCTCAAGTTTAAATCTTGGAACTGCCTCGAAAGATTTGAGAAAGATTAGTTGGACTGTTGTTCTAGCTGTTTTCTTTTCAGTTATAAGGAGTTATAGGTTCAAACCTTAAATATAGCTAGCTAGTGGTGTGTACATCTAGTTTACAAGGCTCTTTTCCATTAGCATACTTCAACGAACTCTCTCGTTTAATTACTGCTAATGATATGCAGGTGAGAAAGTTGCATCAAGAGGAGAAACTGAACCTTATGGTAGATAACGATTTGAAAAATAACTTTGACCGGATTGAGCTAGAAGAGATGGTTAAAGTTGCCCTTCTATGTACCCATTTCAACCCTTCTCATCGCCCAAAAATGTCCGAAGCATTAAGGATGTTTGAGGGCGATGGATTAGCTGAAAAATGGGAGGCATCACAAAAGCTCGAGATTCCAAGAAACCGAGCTTTTGAACATACTCCACAAAGATATTCCAACTACGTCGAAAACTCTTCACTAGTTGAACCAATGGAACTTTCTGGACCTAGATGACATCCATTTTTCGTTCTCGAATCTTATCATCCTTGAGTTGCTAAAGTTGAAGTGAGAAGTATTTCATTGCTGTTGATAGCTGTTGAATGTATGTATTCATTCTGTAAAAGAAAAGGGAATAAGTCATGTGTAAGCTGAGTTCATATATGATATATCCCCTCTTGTTCTTTCAATTTTTTAAATGATATGCCATAATTATGATTTCATTAGTTCTTTTTATTATATGAAAGATTTGAGATTTATGAGTAATAAGGCCATAGGGGCTTGCCATTCTCATCATGAGAAGTGGAGATTTCATAGTTCATTGTATGTTATTCATTGATCTTTTATACTTTAAACAATACTTGATCTAGGGCCAACACTTGTAATCAGAGCTCCAACACTTCATACGACTTTATTTTACTCATTTTATTATCTTTATCTCATTTTTACTTATATTTTCAAACACATTGGACTATTAATAACCAAATCTAACGAGTTAAATTAAAACAAATATCCTTAACCTCATACAAATTTAACCGTGCCATTTTCCTATTAACACTATACTTGCTGAGTTTAAAATTTTGCAATGACTCAGTGCTCCATCAGACGAAAGGGAAATAATTATTTCATTAAATGTTGCTTCTGTCTGTTTTTGCAATCTAGAAAAATAAAAAAAGACCAAGTCGTCCTTTGTTCCTAAAACATAAAGGGATAAGGCATTAGTACACTTCGACTATGACCGAAATCTCAGAGACACACCTTATCTAAACTAAGGTTCTATTACCCCAAACCCATTTTTTTTTGTAATTTTTTACACCTTTTTAACTTGCATGGTATCCAAACATTTCTCACGCGCCTCAACTATGTGGAGTCATAGAGTGTGCCACGTAAGCCAAAAGGTTTACAAAATTACAAAAAAATGAATTTGGGGTAATAGGATCTTAGTTTAGTTAAAGTGTGTCTCTGAAATCTAGGCATACTTGTGCCTAATCCCAAACATAAATACGCCATCAATAATTGACTTGTTCTTCTACTCTTGAAAGTGGAAATTGGCTCCATAATTTTTCCTTCTAGAAGCCTTTTATTCCTAAATGGATCATAATTAATTTTCTCTTTGAATCTAGCTACTTTCATTTTATGGTCAACTGAGGGTGAGCTTTTTCTCTATATATGATCTTAGTCAAGTAATTTGAAAGAAGAAATAACTCATATATATATATATATATTTTCCAATCCTTAGGGTTTGTTAAAATCGCAGGAGGCTGGTGTTTGAGGACTTAAATCACTGCACAAAAGTGTTTTGCTGTTGGGGTTTCCAAGTTAAATTTCCACCACTACCAAAGTAAGTCGGACTCATTTGGGAATCTTAGTAGCTCTTTTGAACTTTTTATCTTTGTTGGTGAGGGTTTGATTTTCCGTCTCGTAATTCTTTCTCCATTTCCGCTCCCTGCCCCCAATTTTTTCAAAAAAATAAAATTGGATTCAGTTCGTTCTCCTCTCCTCCTCGTCTTTGCTCTCCACCAACATAGCATAAGCAACCTTTTTTGCTCCCACTTTGCCTTGAACTTCTCCAGCGAGGAGGTATGAGAGGTTAGATATAGTGGGGTCAAGAAAAGGCAGAGGTAGACTAAAGATGTATTGAAGAGGGCTGATTAGACAAGATATGACACATTTTTAGCTTACCGAGGAAATGAACTTAATTAGATAGGAAGGTATGGAGATCGCGAATAAGGGTAGAAGGTTAGTAGGTAGTTAAGAGTTGTCGTAGTACTAGCCTTTTCATGTATTTGGCTTGGTGGTAGTATAGAGCACCGGTTGGTCGTCGTATTATCCTATTCATATAGTCTTTGGCTTTTGGTATCTGATATCACCTGGTGTTATTGTAGTTTTTACTTTTGATGTCTCGCATTGTCAGTTGTCTACTGTGTTTCGATTATTGCACTATTTTGTTGGTTCACCGTGTTAGTTGCTATGTTTTATACATTGTTTTCTTCTTCTTTGTACTTGGATTTGCTGCACTCGAGCCAAGGGTCTTTTAGAAACAACCTCTCTACCTCCACGAGGTAGTGGTGAGGTCTGCGTACACTTTATCCTTCCCAGACCCCACTTGTAGGATTTCACTGGGTATGTTGTTGTTGTTGTTGTTATTCCTAAAACTCGAAGTATTTATATATAGCTCAGGAAAGAAAATAAAAAATGCTCTAAAGTTCGACATGATGCCCCCTTATTACTTTAGTGTGCAAAAACTAAGCTATAAATAAATTCTTTTGTATCCCGAGGGTGGTGAGTTTTGGCTTTACCAATTTTTTATCACCTCCTAAAATTTGTCTACTTCAAGTAAAGAACCTGATTTGTATGAGTATTTAGTTCAAACAATTATAATTGTAAAGGGCTGAATAGTAATGAACACATAATTTAACGTGAAAAATAATTCGGCTCAGAAGGTGTAAAATCAGGATGTAGCCCAGTAAGATTTAACATGAAAAACCACCCGTCCACCCGGCTCAAAAGGTGTAAAAATTGCGAAGTACACAGTAGGATTTAACTTGAAAAATCAATCAGCTTTAAAAGTGTAAAAACCACAACCTAAATAAAGGATTCACTACTTAGCGGGTAATGGAATCAGTAAAATTAATGAATGTATGAAATATGTTGGTGTCAAGCTCTAAGTCAAGCTGATATTGATGATTTCATTACATGCAGGATTTATTAACAATAAGAGGGAACTGAAATAAGGAGATGGCCATGGAGTGTGGCAAAGTAATAGTTGCCATAAACTGTGTGAGGGACGTCCAACATTTAGACATCTTGACGTTTAATCAACTGGAGGATGCTAGAAATAATCTAGAACATGCAGCTGGATTTCTGAGAAAACTGGAGAAGCGTTGCCCCGAGAATAGGATATCAACATATCTTAGGCCCCTATTTCTAGAAGCTCTTGATGGTTTATCTGCAATATCTTCTCACATGAAGGATCAAGGCCAGAAGAGTGACACCGTTAAAATGATTCCAAAGGTGCTGAAAATAATTAAACTGAAGAACATTGCTGAGCGAATCAAAGCTTCAAAACCATCAAGATCATCTAGCCAAGTTACTATGGAGATGGTGGGGTTTGTCAAATCTTTGCTTGTTTCTGTTCATCATGCACTATTCTTTATTAGTGCAGAGCCTCCTGTGTCTGTTCTTGTCAAGAAGCTGTGGGATATACGAGGCTTCTTCAAGTTTACTGCAAAGCAGTGCATTGAGCATGAGAGTATGAAGGATTTCTTCACCCATGCTGAGGATGTAGCTTACACTGCAGCATACCTATGTTTCTTAGGCTTGAACGACAATATGGATACTGATTTCTCTAAATTTCTGAAAAGGATAAGTCCTTTTAGCCCTGATGTGAGGCAGATTTATCTGAGTGTCTTGATAGGGTTAAATTCATTAAGATCAGAGACTACAATGAACGCCAAATATATGTTTGATTTTGTTAGTGCCCTCCGTAATGATCTGGAAGAGCTACTAAGCAGTGTTCATCAAAATCCGTGCATTCGTCTCCAACAAGGACTTTCGCACCTTTCTAGATTTCTCTGGGACATAAAATCAGATCCATTTCCACCTGGAGAATTAATTTCTCTTCAATCACATATGCAAGCTGTGGCCATTGAGGCAGCAATTGCAATCTACTCCTCCTATGATGAGAAAATGAAAATGAAGGCTACTGAAATAGACCATTTGCCTTTTATTTTGCAACTGAAGTTTAATCATGTCAAGGTAGAAGTCTCCCTGATTAAGCTACTGAACAGTAAGCCCACTATAATAGCTCCTCTAAAAGATCTGATTGATTGTGTTCGGGAAGAGCTGATATTCATGAAAACTTTTTTCATGGATGCATTTGAGCAGTGCAAAGAGCAAACTAACGTCACTGAATTTTTGAATCTTATTCAATCTGTAACTAGCCAAGCATGGTTGGTCATTTATTCTCTTTATCGTGACATAAACAAAGAAGGCATAGCCAGGGAAATTAGTTGGTCACATTTTCAGTTGCTTCTTAAGTTCAGGTTTATTAAGGCAGTGATTGGACAGATATGTCCCAAAATTTCTGTGTCATCAATACTGGACCATCCTACAATAAATCTGTTGAACTTTCTTCCTCTCAACTTTAAGGTCCTTGATTCTTATATCAGCATGCTAAAATCCTCAACGATAGTATCCTCCGATAGCCCCAAGATGGATTTGGTTTTGATGGGGTTTCATGAATATATTATTGATAAGCTGCAACTGAAGAATGAAACCAGTTTGACATTTGAGAATACAAATGAGGTTAAAAAGTTTTACTATGGATTGTTGCTCCTGGTAACATATCTTTTTGATCCTCTAATTCAGTGTAGTGGATTTGGAACTATCGAAATTGAGGCTGTTGGTGATAGTAACAAAAGTAGAAGGGTCAATCTTGTTCTTCAGTATTTGACTGTAGCTTTAAAGCTTGTTGAGCCTGAGGAAACCTTGATGGATATGCTAAACAAGGCCACATTGAAAGCTCCAATTCTGAATATGGTTGAAAGTGCTCATGAAGAGCTTATTTTCCTCAGAGCTTTTCTCATGGATGTTCTCAGGCAACAGATAAAGTTTAACGAATATCATCATCTGTTAAGGAATGTTGAGGAGACTGCCAACAAGTTTGCACAAGTCAGTTGTTTTCGTAATGAAAGATTCATGGACGAAAACAGCACCTGGGAAGTGTGTCTTTTGTTGTCTGATTTCCTATATGATATTAAGTTTATCAAGGTAGAAGTTAGAAAGGTATGCATTCAGGTCTTGGATGCATCACTTTGCAACATGACTTTGCCAGATATCGAAGGCCTAATAAACTTTTTATCAAACCGCCTGGACATAGTGCTTGACTGTGATGCTGGTTCGATTTCTTTTCTGATGAGCCAAAGTAGAGTACTCAAAGAGAAACTTACGTACTTGGGCCATTTTCTTGCAGATGTTGCACAACACTACAATATGCATCAAGAACTCAAAGACCTCATGAAACATGTTCTAGATACCAAGTATGTTTGTTTATTGTCTGTTGGGGGTTATAAATCTTCTTGGTATTGCATGTTATATCTCTCCGATATGAAGCAATTGCTTAAGTTTGTTGAGACAGAGGTCAAAACAATTATTCCTAAAGCTCCAGAGTCATCAAGTTATAGCTTCCCCAAGACAAATGGATTAGGATTTCTTCAATGTTTCCTAGGAAACTTGGAAGAGCTGTTATGTTCTAAGCTCGATTCCGTTATTGACTGGAAGCATCAGATTGGATCAGTCAAGGAAGGCATACTTTGTCTAAGAGATCATTTCGCCGAAAACTTTGATGAGCTAGATGAAGTTTATGGTCTTGTATTGAGGGTCACTGAAATGGCATATAAAGCAGAGTATGTCATTGACTCCTGCTTAGTCAGTTCTCATCCACTCTGGTACAAATCTCATCGGATGTCTGAAGTTCTTAAGAATATTAAGCTTTTAAATAAAGTTGTTACTGAGACTTATGGAAGAAAGGAGATAGATGTGACAGTGCACAAAGTTGCAAAGACCTCCATGAATCCTGTGGCATCCTTATTAGCTTATACGCCAAGAGAAAATGAAGAAATGGAGGGCTTTCAAGAGGCAATGGATAAAATTATGAGGCAACTACTTCGAGGATCTTCTCAGCTAGATATTATCTCCATAGTTGGTATGCCTGGAATCGGCAAGACCACTCTGGCCGAGAAGATTTACAATAATCTCATAGTTATCCCTCACTTTGATGTTCACGCTAAGTGTCGTGTGACTCAACTATATTCATGGAAAGAGTTGTTGCTTACTATCTTGAATGGTGTTCTTGATCCCGCTGATCGCACTGGAAAAGAAGATGGTGAATTAGCTAATGAGCTGCGTCAAGTTTTGTTGACCAAGAGATTCTTAATCCTCATTGATGATGTGTGGGATAAAACAGTCTGGGACCATTTATATTTGTGCTTCAGAGATGCTAAGAATGGGAGTAGAATTATTCTAACTACCCGACTGAGTGACATTGCCAATTATGCTAAATGTAAGAGTGAACCCCATCATCTTCGTTTATTCAGAGATGATGAGAGTTGGACATTATTACAAGAAGAGGTGTTTCAAGGGGAGAACTGTCCACCTGAACTTGTAGATGTGGGATTTCGAATAGCAAAATGTTGTGGGGGATTGCCACTTTCCATTGTATTAGTTGGTGGTGTTCTGAAAGAGAAAGAGAAGAAAGAAGATTTGTGGAAAGAAGTAGAAGAAAGTCTAGGTTCCAAAAATATTGGTAGCTTGGAAAAGAGTATGTCTTTAATTGGATTCAGTTATAAGAATTTACCACATCATCTGAAGCCTTGTTTCCTCTATTTTGGAGGATTTTTAAAGGGGAAGGATATTCATATCTCAAAATTGACTCGGTTGTGGCAAGCTGAAGGGTTTGTACAAGCAAATAAGGAAAAAAGAACTGATACCGCACACGATTTCTTGGAAGATCTTATTAGTAGAAATCTAGTAATGGTCATGGAGGAGAGACCCAATGATAAGGTTAAAAGATGTCGCATTCATGATCTCTTACACAATTTCTGCCTAGAAAAGTCCAAGCAAGAAAACTTCCTTAACCAAATGAACAGGTACTCAGAATTATACTGATTTCATTGTGTTATGCTTGTACCAACTCTTATTGTCACTTATTTTTGTTTCTGTTCCTTTTTTTCTGATTTAGGGGAGAAGATATGCTTCCTGAAAAGCCTCAAGACTACCGATTGTTCATCCATTCTTACCAAGATGAGATTGATTTGTGGCGTCCATGTGGCTCAAATGTTCGTTCTTTACAATTCAAAGTGACAGACCCGGATAACTTGCTATGGCCTCGTGATATCTCCTTCATCTTTGACAGCTTCAAACTTGTTAAAGTGTTGGATTTGGAATCGTTCAACATCGGTGGCACTTTTCCTAGTGAAGTAGAGTCTCTAATTCATTTGAGGTACTTTGCTGTTCAAACATATGCAAATTCAATTCCTTCATTTATAGCTAAGCTTTGGAATCTTGAAACTTTTGTGGTAAGAGGACTAGGAGGAGAGGTGATAATACCTTCTTCTATTCTAAAGATGGTCAAATTGAGGCATTTACTTGTAAAGAATCGTGCTTCATTTAGTTTGCAAGGGAACATGGGTGAATCCTTTTCTAACTCTCAATTAGATTATTTGGAAACCTTCTCCACTCCACGCCTCTCTTATGGTGAAGATGCAGAGATGATTTTGACAAAGATGCCAAATTTGAGAAAGTTGAGTTGTATATTTTTGGAGACATTTAGTTATTCAGAGAAAGTGAAGGGAAGGTGTGTTCATTTTCCCAGATTAGAGTTTCTAAGTCACCTTGAATCCCTGAAGTTGGTTTCCAACTGCTATCCAGCTAAGCTTCCTCATGTGTTCAATTTCCCCTCAAAACTAAGGGAATTGACTTTGTCTAAGTTTCGTCTACCCTGGTCCGAAATTTCTATCGTTGGAGAATTGCCTAACTTGGAGATTCTAAGGTTACTTTCCAGAGCCTTCGAAGGGAATCAATGGGAAGTGAATGATTCAGAGTTTCTTGAACTCAAATACTTAAATTTGGACAACATCAACATTTCACAGTGGTCCGTCTCTGATGATGCTTTTCCTAAGCTTGAACGTTTGGTTTTAACCAAGTGTAAGCAGCTTGAGGAAATCCCTTCTCATTTTGGTGATGCCATAACTCTGAAAAGCATTGAAGTAAACTGGTGTGGCTGGTCTATTGCCAATTCAGCCCTGGAAATTAAAACTACGCAACATGAAGACATGGAAAATAATGCTTTCACAGTTACAATACAGCCTCCAGATTGGGCTAGAAGACCATCTGCTTGACTCATTTCTGGTACACTCTTGTGGTATTCACCTAATTACATTTCCACTTCTCCAAATTTGATATGCGTATTTTCTAGTGTTATACTTATACCAAAATCTGGTAAGATACATAATATTGCAAATTAGAATGTATTTAAGTAATTAGTTTCTAAACTAGTGGAATTTAAATAAGTTCCGTATTATAATATACTTTAACGAGAATTCAACTGAACAAAATGCATTCAATTTATTTTAAAAAAAATTGGCGGTTATAATCAAAATTAATAATTTTGGAGAGGGAAAAGTATAATTTTTCTTCTTAACTTTTAAAAGTGTCCACATCTCTGTCTGAGAGTTTCTGGCCTTAAGTTTGGCCTATTCTGAGCATGTTTGTATTTCTCTGGTTAATAAAAAAAAGAGTGACGAGACATAATAATAGAGGGAGATAATGATAATGATATTGAAAAGGATATGATGGAAAGCAAAAAAAACAAGAAAACTTTTTAGTAACTTTTAAGTTAAAACTCACCAAAGAAAGAATTTTTGGGGGTCAGTTACTAATACATTCCTAGATCTCACGGTTTCCAGAATTCCAGGCTTTTTTAGCCATTGTGTTGTTTTTTTCCTTTCTCGAGAAAAATTCTGTCTTTTTTTCCTTTTAAGCTCAAAATGTTGCCAACTTTAGCATAATTGAGTAAAAGAAAGAAACTTGGCATTTGGGTGTTTGAGGTTTTTCCAGTTTTTGAAAAAGTTAGTTGTGTAAAGATTGAAACTTTATCATTTGGGTGTTTGAGGTTTTTCCAGTTCTTGAAAAAGCTAGTTGTGTAAAGACTGAAACTTTGTCATCTGGGTGTTTGAGGTTTGCAATCTTGAAATGAGCTAGTTGTGTAAAGACTGAAACTTTGTCATTTGGGTGTTTGAGCTTTTCCAAGTTCTTGAATGAGCTAGTTGTGTGAAGATTGAAACTTTATCATTTGGGTGTTTGAGGTTTTTCCAGTTCTTGAAAAAGCTAGTTGTGTAAAGACTGAAACTTTGTCATTTGGGTGTTTGAGCTTTTTCCAGTTCTTAAAAAAACTAGTTGTGTTTAGACTAAAACTTTGTCATCTGGGTGTTTGAGATTTTCAATCTTGAAATGAGCAAGTTTATCAGGTTCTTGTGGAGGGGTTGAAAATGGATAAAAAGGGCATTTGTTTTAATGGTAAATGATGGGGTTTTGTTAAAAAAATTTCTTTGTTGAGAAGGTGAGATTGTAGAAATCTGTACTGGAAAAAATGTTGTATCTGTTTTGGAATGTGGGGTTGCTACTGTTTTGTACATTGATGGAGAGTTCTTCTGCTACACTTTCTCCAGCTGGTGTAAACTATGAAGGTTAGCTTCTTTCTTGAAATTTCTCACTTGTACTGAAATTTTCCTTTTATCAAATTAGGCTAAGAGTAGAAGAACTAGTTAATTCCTCTGCATCAGGGGTAGAGCCACATGGGTGAAAGGGGTTCATCTGAATCCCCTTCGACGGAAAATTAAACTGTATATCTAAGGTTATGATTATTTTTATGTATATATAATAGACATTAATCCCCTTGTATTCGTCCTATGTTTACTTCTTTATATTTTGAATCCTTTAGTCATTTGCAATGTGTAGAGTATGTGTTCTATCTTTATTCATTATGATGTCCTCTCCTTATATTGAATCTTTGATTTAATGATGAACTGAACAGTGAAAACAGCGGAAGTAATCTAATTGAGTGACTGTTTTTCCATATAATAATGTGCAGTTGTTGCTTTGACGGAAATTAAGAAGGCCTTACATGACCCTTATAATGTTCTGGACAATCGGGATGTGAATTCCGTAGACCCTTGCAGTTGGAGAATGGTCACTTGTGCCTTGGATGGCTATGTGTCTGCTCTGTAAGTTGTTTAGATGAAGAGTACTTTAGTTGAAATTTAATTAGTTGGGTTGTGAAAAGGGGTGCTTTTAATCCAGTAAATTTATCGCGAATATTTTCTCTTGTATCAGAGCACTACCTAGTCAAAGTCTAGCTGGCACCTTATTGCCTGGAATTGGCAATCTTACTAACTTGCAATATGTGTAAGTTCTTGACTATATACTTCTCTTAGTTGCTGCTACTTGCTTCCGTTATAACCTAAGGTCACTTCTTATATGATTTTCTTAGTGTTATTAAGCCATTTTCTCGCAAACTGTTCTTGACTTCTTCACGTAGATTGTTGCAAAACAATGCCATTTCTGGTGATATTCCTGATGTGATTGGGAAGAAAAGCTTCAGACACTTGATCTTTCCAACAATAAATTCGAAGGCGAAATACCCACTTCCTTCGAAGACCTGAAGAATTTGAATTATTTGTGAGTTTCATGAATTTTCACTTATTATTATTCACTTTCAAGAGACCTCTTATGACAGACTAAAACTGACTCCAACCATATATTTCACTCTCTCAAAGATTGAATACATCATGTGACTTATTGACTCAAATCTTCTGTTTCTTTCTCATCCTTGTTTTGACTTAGCTGATCATTGCTTGCAGGGATGTCTCTTATAATAATCTAAGTGGTACCCTTCCTAAAATATCAGCACGAGCTTTCAAGTGAGTCGGCTTTCCCTATTGCCGTAATACTCAGTTATTTCATTTTCAAATAGTTATTTATAATATTATTGAAGTTAAACTATTGCTGTACCTGTAGATCTCGATATGTAGTTGACAAAATTACATTAGTTAAAATACAATGACGAATGCTTTTGGGTAAACTGCTACTTGAAAAGTATTTCATTAGTATTCTGCACTATAGAGTGATTGACTTCCTCTTCATGGCTTTCAGAGTGCTCGGGAATCCTTTAATTTGTGGTCAAGGTTCTGAGAATAATTGTTCAGCAGTCTATCCAGAACCACTGTCCTTCCCACCTGATAGTTTGGCAGGTATGTATAACATTTTCGTGCTCAAGTCCCTTCCCTTTCAACTGAAAATGGAAAACTCTTAAAATATATTATACTTACGGAGGAAGTTCTGCTATTTGTGTCGTTGAAAATGTGTTGCAGCTATTATTTTTTATCACAGATCAATCAGGTGCTGCACGCAAGAACCGTCGAGTGGTTGTTGCATTTGTTGCAAGTTTTGGTGCTGCTTTCTTGGTCATCGTAGCCCTGGCTTTGCTTCTTTGGTGGCGCTACAGACATAATCAGCAGATCTTCAAATTCTTTGATGTCAACGGTTAGTTGATTTACTACTCCCCCCCCTCTTCTCTATGATAATTCCAGCTTTTTTTAGTTCTGCATTTCGATTCTTTTCCTGCCAAAGATATTATCTTTATACTCCATGGATATATAAGTTGAGCCAAGTGAGCTTTTTATTTTTTTTGAGTGATTGTTGTTAGGTGTCGTGTGAATATTTTTTAAGCTAGGATGTTACAGAGACACCTGCTTGTGGTTTGATTCTTCATTTTAATCTCTAAATAGATTTTTCTGATTGTTGATTTTAAATTCATTTGTTTAGTTTTAGAGAGGACATGAGTGGTCAAGTAATAGCTGTTGGGGATCAACTTTGTGTTTACTCGTATTCAGTGTTATCAAAGGCCAAAATCGCAAAAAAAACTCTAAGGTCCGTTGGGGCTTTAAGCGCAAAGCGAAAATAAAGTGTGGGCTTTAATGAAAAAAGGCGCAAAGGGAGAAAAAAATACAAATATATATGTTTAGTTCAAGACTAATAATTATAAACATGAATGACAAATATATGACCAAAGAAATTGAAAAAAAATTACGATAAAGTGAAATATCAATTGTTTAGTGTCACTTCTTCGGAAGAGGCTCATTGGCAAAGAAAAGTTTGCCTTAGAACCTTGATGACGTCACTGAAGCGCACATAAAGTGAGGCGAAGTGCTCAACCCGTTTTGAGCCTCGCTTCAGGGTTTAAGCGCGCCTTTGACTACACTGCTCGTATTCAATAAATGTAATGAATGTGAAGAACCTTATAGCCCTGTCAGTTAGCAAATTATGAAGCCCTTTGGTGTACTCAGTAGTTCTCGTTTCTTGGTGAGGACTTAGAAAAAATGTTTGTATTTTGTTGTTACTGGAACTAGCCCCGATCCACTACGGACTACCTTTAACTTTTAGTTCCAAACATTGACAGAACAATTTACTAATCACATATCTGAATAATTACACTTGCATTTTCTTGTGAAGGTTGAAGTAAAAATTTCTGTAGAAGGAAGATGGCATTATTAGAAATTGTCATAATCTACACCTTGAACTAGATAAATTCACTACTTTTGGCGTCATTTATTTCCAACTTCACTCTCTTGGGCTACCATGCCTGGTGAATTGTGTTACCACTTGCCACATTTATTGCGATGAAAGTTACTCTTGATAATCTTGTACTTTGGTTGTCTGATTCATATATGTGGATCAGTTTTGGAACCTTTCTTTTACTCTTTCCAATCATTTGTTACTGAATAAACCACTATTATTTTCTCGTCTCACTTGTCAAAAGATTTTCTCCGTCTATCTCTAGCTATTCCTCATAGCTGTATCTGAGTTATGACTTCTCAAATGCAGAGCATTGTTATCCAGAGGTATGTTTGGGTCACCTGAAAAGGTACACCCTTAAGGAACTGTGGACTGCCACTGATCATTTCAGCTCAAAGCGTATTTTGGGAAAGGGAGGATTTGGGGTTGTGTATAAGGCCTTCTTAAACAATGGTACTGTTGTGGCCGTCAAAAGATTGAACGACTACAATGCTGTTGGTGGTGAAAATCAATTTCAGACAGAAGTAGAGTTGATTAGTTTGGCTGTCCATCGGAATCTTCTCCATCTTTTGGGGTTTTGTTCAACTGAAAGTGAACGGCTTCTTGTTTACCCCTATATGCCAAATGGAAGTGTAGCATCACGATTAAAAGGTCAGCTCCTCCCTCCATGTGGTGTTGTTATTATGTAGTAATCATTAATAAGCTACTGACTTCAGATAATTAGTTCAACATTGCCATTTATAAAAGTCAAATATTCTCAAGAAGGTGTTTGTTCGTTACTACTCCCTCCATTAATTTTATTAGACAGATAATTGAAAGGATACAGAGAACATCATATCAAATTTTAGAATATGGATAGTTAAATGAATTTGAATTCTTGAAGTTGTAAAAGGTGTGTGGACAAATATATATAATTACTAGAATAGTGCCAATTTTCGAACCATGTCTAAATGGAAAAGAAGTCATATAAGTGAACAGTTCCTACTTCCTAATTTGTTTCCATTAATTTTAGATGCATGCTGTCATCAGTCTTATTTTACTTGCTTCTCTAACTACACTTAAAAATCAGTCTGTGAAGCAGTTCAACCAATAGTACCCTCAGTGAGTGTTATGAAGACCAGCGACTGCTATCGTTGGTCAATTGAGGCCATAAGATTCTGGTTAGCCATAAGATTCTGGTTAAGTACAAGCTTAGATGTTATGATCCACTTTTACCTCAGTCCCATCCTAGAGACCACCTTCACATACTTTGTACTTCCGTAGTTATATAATAAACCATCATCAGTTTGTTGCAGGCTGAAACTATTGTTGTATGTTTCTGCACGTTCCAAAGCCACGCAAACATATTTTGCTTTTCTGTAGCATTATCAGCTACTTTTTAATAGCTCCCAACTCACTGAATTTTATATCAGTTGAAGACTGATACACATATTGGCTTGATTGAAAATGCACTGTGGTTTCTAAATTTGCAGATAGCATAAATGGTAAACCAGTTTTAGACTGGTCAAGGCGGAAAAAGATAGCACAAGGTACAGCGAGAGGGCTAGTTTACTTGCATGAGCAGTGTGATCCCAAAATTATCCATAGTGATGTCAAAGCAGCAAACACTCTGCTGGATGAGGAATTCGAGGCAGTAGTTGGTGATTTTGGGTTGGCAAAGCTCTTGGATCACCGCGATTCTCATGTGACAACTGCTGTTAGGGGCACCATTGGCCACATTGCTCCAGAATATTTGTCTACTGGCCAATCGTCTGAAAAAACTGACATTTTTGGGTTTGGAATCTTGCTACTTGAGCTGATTACAGGCCAGAAAGCTATGGACTTTGGTCGAGGGGTCAACCAGAAAGGTGTTGTTAGGCTTGATTGGGTACGTCTCTCCTCTTTCTCTTTCTCTGGATGTTGTACTGAGTACTTTTTGAAATATGTACTGTGGGTTGTGAGAGGAGTAAGCTATACACAGAGGCGGGTTGTGCGTCTCTTCTCTCTCTCTTTCTCATAGCAGTTTTGTTTTCAGTTATCTCAGATATAGCTAGCTAGTGGTGTACATCTAGTTTAGAACTCTTTTCCATTAGCATACTTCAACGAACTCTCTCGTTTAATTACTGCTAATGATATGCAGGTGAGAAAGCTGCATCAAGAGGAGAAACTGAACCTTATGGTAGATAATGATTTGAAAAATAACTTTGACCGGATTGAGCTAGAAGAAATGGTTGAAGTTGCCCTTCTATGTACCCATTTCAACCCTTCTCATCGCCCAAAAATGTCCGAAGCATTAAGTATGTTAGAGGGCGATGGATTGGCTGAAAAATGGGAGGCATCACAAAAGCTCGAGACTCTAAGAAACCGAGCTTTTGAACATACTCCACAAAGGTATTCCAACTACGTCGAAGACTCTTCACTAGTTGAACCAATGGAACTTTCTGGACCTAGATGACATCCATGTTTCATTCTCAATTCTTATCATCCTTGAGTTGCTAAAGTTGAAGTGAGAAGTATTTCATTTAATTTGTAAAAGAAAAAGGGAAAAAGTCATGTGTAAGCTGATCAGTTCATATATCCTCTCTTGTTCTTTCAATTTTGAAATGATATGCCATGTAATTATGATTTCATCAGTTCTTTTTATATGAAAGATTTGAGATTTATGAGTAATAGAGCCATAGGGCTTGCCATTCTCATCAGGAGTGATATTTCAAAAATAACCATTTGTTTATCAAATCACATTAGAATTTTGTAAACACTTCATTCCAACATATCCCTTTGTTAGTTAAGTAGTACTTTTTTGTGTTTCGATTTGTTTGTCTTACTTTTCTTACGATAGTATGTTTAAGGCTATAAGATTAAAATACATTTTGGTATATTCTACGTATCTTTAATTTAAGATTTCACAACATTTTAATTTTTTTCTTAAATTTTGTATAAGTTGATTGATAAACAAATTGAATTAGAGAGAGTAAAATGAAAGAAGAGTACAATTAGGAGAAATATGATACTCACCTTTTTGATGTAAAATTTAAGTCTCTCAAATTATTTCTTTTTCTTTCCTTAATTCGAACTTTAAGAAATATAAAATAAATAAATGAAAATTAGGAAAGTATTGTTAAATCAAGAATAAGATTACTAATGTATAGAACAAGACAAACAATATAAAATAGGAGAATAATATAAGATACTTCCTACGTCCCCCTTTAGTTGTCATATTGCGCTTTTCAAGAGTCAATTAGATTAATTTTCAAAACTAAGAGCCCATTTGGATTGGTTTAAAAAGTAATTTTTAAGTCAAAAATAAAAAGTCAAACTTAAATGACTTTTAAGTCAAAAAATAAAAAGTAGGGGGAGACCTACTTTTGGTTTTTGACTTATTTTAAGTCAATTTTAACCTTGTCAAACACTTCCTAACTTATTTTAAGTCATTTTAAACATATTTCAAGTTATTTTTTATATTTGCCAAACACTTTCAGAAGTCAAAAACTGATTTTAAAGTAGGTTTGACCAACTTTTAAGCCAATCCAAACACCCTCTAAATTAGATTACATTAATACAAAATTTTAAAATAAAATTTTAGACATTCAAAAACTATACGGAAAGTACTTTAAATTGCAATTTTTTTCATATCAATATGATGAAAAGATATATTTTAAAATGTTAATCAAAATTCATATCGTTTGACTCTCAAAAAGAAAACTATGACAACTAAAAAGGAAAGGAGGGAGTAACTTTTTTTAAGTGTGTCCAATATTATTTTCACTATTTCTATTTATAGAATTATATTGTGGAACAAAAAAAATATCATAAATTTGACATTAATGAGAATGTTGGAATGATTATGGATAATCAATGGTGGATGTGTGATGTATTACTTTACTACTCATAAATAGAAAATTATACCAAGGAGTTATGATCATCCACAATTATAATACTTTTTGTAATACTTTCCTTTGAATGACCATTAATAGATAATATGCCTCATTAAAATCTTACTAGAAAAAATCATGAAGGGAAAAATGTCAGTAAAAAATAAAGAGCACACTATAATATGCGTTGTTTGCTAGCTCAAGAAAAATTCATTGAAAAAAAATCTAGGTCAAGAAAAAAGAGTGATGTAATCATTATTCTTGGATCCGAAGCTAAGAACACTCAAACAACATTGGATTAAGGGCTACCACTTATGAGCTCTAACACTTCATACGAAAATTTTTAATATGGTTGAGGCACAACCAACAATAGTTGTGTGAGACCCTTAACTTTTTGACAAATGTTTTAGTGGGTCCCATTTTAACACACACATTGTCACCTTCATTTTTTTTCCAAATTCCCTCCTTTTCCCTTATAAGCATTTTAGCTCCTCTCAGTTTCATATTCCTCTCTTTTTCACCGTTTTTTTTTTTAAAAAAAATTTCTTTGTGCTTTTTATCAATTAGTAACTTGATTAGTTCTTCCTTTCCCATTAATAATTTCTGCCCCTCAACTAAATCAATTAAAAAAAGTGCCACCACTCAACTAAATCAGCTAAAACATAATTATTCCTTGTAGCCCAGAAAAAAATCTTTGAAAATTTTCATTTATCATCTCAAAAAATTGAATGAGAAAGTCTCACAAACTTTATATTTGCATTGAGAAGTATTCATTGAATATCGAAAATCGAACTAAATAAAAATCTAGTCAAACTAAATATTTCTTTTAGTTGAATTTATTTTTATTTTTTTTTAAAAAAATTGACATAATTAGTTTTGATTTTAAAGTAAAAAAAATCGAAAAACCACACTAAACTGATTATATAAATGTCTATTTAAAAATTTAATTTTTTTATATATATAGTGTGTCTGTGTGTATGAAATTAAATTTTTTCTCTTTTTGTTTGTAATCTAGGTGCTGCCTTTATATGAATTTAATTCTATTTTTTTTACTTTCTAGTTTGATTTCTAATTTTATTTTGATGATTTTAAAAATTGATTTTATATTCAAAATGACTTGTTTTTAGTTCTTTTATTATTCATCGTTAGTTAATTCAACTATCATCAGCATATCTTGCTATACCAGAACTAAATCTTAAAAAAAAATTATACAAAAAAAAGCTCACCAATGAGTAAGTGAAAGAACACCTGTAAGTATTCTAAAATCACTTGTTCTTCAAAATAAAATTTTAGAAATAATTCTTTCTAAATTTTGTGCTTGTTGTTGCACTTATTCTTGATATTTAAGATAAAAGTGTAAAAAAATAAAAAAAAAACATAAATTTTAAGTTAAAAGTCTAAAAAAATCAACAAAAAAAAACATAATTTTTGAGTTAAATGTCTAAAAAAATCAAGGAAAAGAGACTATAATTATAATGGAGTTCATTCTTTTAATAATATTAGCAAATACGGGGGAAAAGGCAAAACTTTGGATTGATATTAATTTACATATTTCTATTTGATTTTTGATAAATAAAAATCTAAGACTATTAAAAAAACAGGAGAGGTAAAATATTTATTATGAGGAAAAGGGGGGAATTTGAAAAATTGAATGTGAGAGAGTGTGTGTTAAAATGGGACCACTAAAACACTTGTCAAAAAATTAAGATGCCTCATACAATTATTGTTAGTTGTGCATCAACCATATTAAAGAAAAGAGACTTTCTTTACTCATTTTATTATCTTTATTTTGTTTTTTACTTATGTTTCAGAACATATTTACTCCCTCTATCCAACAATATTTGTCCACTATTGACTTGGCACACCCTTTAAGAAACAATAAATAGAAGGATGATTTTACTATATTACCCTTTGAATATAATAAATACAATATATTGAAAAATGTAATAGGGAGATAACTATAATTAATGATAAGGGTAAATTATGAACTAAGTGTAAAATTATCCATTGATTTCATAAAATAGACAAGTATTGTTGGACATCCCAAAATAATATATTGGACAAGTATTATTGGATGGAGGGAGTAAATGCTAATAACTTATGTTGCTCAAACTCTTCAAAATTAATGTTACAGCCATCGGATTTTTAAAAATGTACTATTTTTAGAGAATCCGCCATGCACGTACCACCATTTAAAAAAAGTCCGAGCAACGCTCCATTAGACGAAAGGGAAATAACTATAGTATTTCATTATTATCTATGTTGCTCGGACTCTTCAAAAATGTCAGTGGTTGCGTGTTGAATTCTCTAAAAGTAGTGTATTTTTAGAGAATCCGATACGGGTGCGACATCAAAAGTGAATAGTCCACACCACTTAGATTATTATTGCTTCTGTCTGTTTGTGCAATTAAGAAAAATAAGAAAAGACCAAGCAGTCTTCTTTGCTTTTCAAACATAAGCCATCAATAATTGACTTGTTCTTTTTCTCTCCAAAGGGGAAATCGGCTCCATAATTTTTCCTTCTTGATTCTTGAAGCCTTAAATTGGATCTTGTATCTTCCTCAAAGTTCCATAACATCTGCTTTTATTCCTAAATTGGTCATAATGAGTAACTGAGGGTGATTTTTCCAATCCTTTTGGTTTGTTTGTATAGCAGGAGGCTGGTGTTTGAGGACATTAATCACTGCACAGCATATCAAAGTAAGTTCGATTCATTTGACAATCTTCACAGCTCTTGAGCTTTTATCTTATTGGTGAGAGTTTGATTTTCCATGTCATTATTCTCTCTCCATTTTCCCTCCTTACCCCCAATTTTTTCAAAAGAATAAAATTGGATTCATTTAATGTATTTTCTTATTATACTATCTTACTTTTTTTTTTGGTTCCTCGGTATCTCTCTTTTTACTGTTTTAGTATAACATCAAGTCTAAACTGAAAGGTGATTGAATCAACAGCTTGAGTCTTGACTAAATAGAACTTAATTTATCTTTTCTCATTCTTTTTTGCACTTTTAAGCTATTGTATTTTACCATTACATTTAGAAAACTTGTTTATACGTAAATTTTTTTAGTTGATAATTTTAGCAACTCTGTACTGTATAATTCTCACAATTTATTTTTTTGTGTCGGTAAAAAGTTTCTTGGTAATGGAATGGAGTAGGAAATGGAACTGAAAGGAGGTAAAAGGAAAAAAAATATCACACGTGTAAAGATAAAATCTCAATTAAGATCATTCGACTGGGTTTAAGTTGTGGTACTCAGGAGGCTCGAGAGATAGGAATGGAGTAGGCATTTTAGTAGATGAGGAGCTTAGGGAGCAAGTCATGGAGGTTAGGAGGATCAATGACAGGGTTATAATAGTTAAGCTAGTCATTGGAGGGCTTACTTTGAACATTATTAGTGCTTACGTGCCGCAAGTGTGCTTGGATGAGGAGGTCAAGAAGCACTTCTGGGAGGAATAGGATGAGGTGGTGAGGGAGAATCCGCATTCTGAGAAGCTATTCATTGGTAGAGATTTCAATGGTCACATCGGTTTAGCCACTAGCATGTTTGATGGTGTGCATGGGATTTTTGGTTTTGGGGTGAGAAATGGAGGAGGAGTGTTGCTTCTAGATTTTGTCAGAGCTTTTTAGTTGGTTATAGCCAATTCATGCTTTCCACAAAAAGAGGATCACTTGGTTAAATTCTGTAGTGTGGTGGCCAGAACTCAGATAGATTACTTATTACTTCGGAAGGGTGATAGAGGCCTTTGTAAGGATTGCAAGGTTATCCCGAGTGAGAATTTTACTACCCATCATAAATTCCTGTTAATGGACTTGGGTATTAAGAGGGAGGGGAAGAAGAAAAAGACTTCGTATGATCGACTGAGGATCAAATGGGAGGGGGGGTTGACCCCTGACCAAGCCTGGGAGATGGGGGAGAAGTTAATGGAGATGGGGGCTTGGGGGAGTAGTGGATACGCAAACAACACGTAGGGAAAAACTGCTAATTGTATCAGGGAAGCAGCTAGAGAGGTGTTGGGATTTTTGAGGGGCCACTTTGGTGGCCATTGAAGGGATTGGTGGTAGAATGGAGAAATTCAAGGCAAAGTGGGAGCAAAGAAAGTTTCTTATGCTATGTTGGTGGAGAGCAAAGACGAGAAGGAGAGGAGGACGAAGATGGTGTATAAGGCAGCAAAAAAGGACACGGAGTTAGTGGTTACGACAACAAAACTATTAGTTTTCGAATGCTTGTATACTAAGTTAGTGGACAAAGGCGGGAATAAGGAGTTGTAAAGATTCACCAAGGCGAGGGAGAGGAAGACTTGTGACCTGGATCAAGTAAGTGCATCAAAGATGAGGACGGTAAAATGCTAGTGGAAGAGGCAAATATTAGATGAAGATGACAAACATACTTTCATAGACTCTTGAACGAAGAAGGGGACAGGGCCATCGTGTTGGGTAATTTAGAGAACTCAGGGAGTCAGTGGGATTTTGGATATTGTAGGTGTTTTATGGTTAAGGAGGTTAAAGGTGCTATGCGCAAGATGAGTCGGGTAGAGTGATTGGACCTTATGAAATTTCGATAGAGTTTTGGAAAAGCACTAACATGGCAGGTTTGGAGTGGCTGTCTAGGATGATTAATGTCATTTTTAAGACAACTAAAATTCCCGATGAATGGTGGTGGAGTACAATGATTCCGTTGTATAAAACCAAGGGTGATGTTTAGAATTGCAGCAATTATAGAGGTATTAAGCTGCTGAGTCACACTATGAATGTTTGGGAGAGGGTGGTGGAGATGAGGGTGATGAGGGATGTGTCCATTTTTGAGAACTCGGTTTGGTTTCATGCCTGGACGTTCAACTACTAAAGCCATTCATCGTGTGAGGAGACAGATGGAAAAATATAGGGAGAGGAAAAGGGATTTGCATATGGTGCTCATTGACCTTGAAAAGGCTCACGACAAAATCTCGAGAGAAGTCCTTTGGCAATGTTTGGAGCCTAAAGGTGTATTGGTAGCTTATATTAGTGCGTTAAAGGAAATATATGAGAACCAAAACCCGGGTAAGAACAATGAGAGGAGACTGAACACTTCCCAGTTGAGTTAGGGTTGCACTACAAATCTGCCCCTAGTCCATTTCTATTTGCCTTGGTAATAAATGAATTGACGTGACATATTTAGAGTGAGGTGCCATGGTGATCTAAGAGACTCGTGGGTGAGTTAATGATAGGTTGGAGGTGTGGAGACAAACTCTGGAGTCGAAAGGGTTCAACTTGAGTAGGACTAGATAGAGTATTTGGAGTGTAAATTCAGTGATATGACGCATGAGGCAGGCGTGGAAGTGAGACTTGATACACAAGTTGTCCTCAAAGAGAGAAATATTTAAGTATTTGGGGTCTCTGATCCATTGAAATGTGGAGATCGACGATGATGTCACACATCGTATTGGTGTGGCATGGATGAAGTGGAGGCTTGCACTCGAAGTTTTGTGTGACAAGAATATACCACCAAAACTTAAAGGTGAGTTTTACTGAGTGGTGGTTAGATCGGTTTTGTTGTATGAGGTGGAGTGCTGGCCAGTCAAGAACTTTCAGGTCCAGAAGGTGCAAGTGGCGGAAATGAGGATGTTGAGATGAATGTGCGGGAATACAAGGAGCGATAGAATTAGAAATATGGATATGCGGGACAAAGTAGGAGTGACCTCCGTGGTGGACAAGATGAGGGAGGGGAGATTGAGATGGTTTGGACATGTGAAGAGGCAATGTGCGGATTCCCCAGTGAGGAGGTATGAGAGGTTGGATATAGTGGGGTCGAGGACAAGTAGAGGTAGGCCAAAAAAGTAATAGGGAGAGGGGATTCGACAGGATATGGTGCATCTTTAGCTTATCGAGGACATGACCTTTGATAGGAAGGTATGGAGGTCATGAATAAGGGTAGAAGGTTAGTAGGTAAGAGTTGTCGTATTACTAGCCTTTTCATGTATTTGGTTGGGTGGTAGTATTGTTGGAAAACTATATGCATAGCGGAAGCATACCAGAATCATACTGCTTACATGAATAATAGATAACCAATATACATTTATGCTAGAGCACATACAATCATGCTAGAACACATAAACTTGCTGAAATTTAATTTGATAAATACCTCTTGAAGCGTGAACACATATTTTTGAGCGAATCCATAAGTTAGCCAGACCTTCAAGCGAATCCACGATCTTCTACAGTGATCCCAATTCACATCCGAACTCTCTCAATACTTAGGTGGGCAAGTATCGTATAGAAACCTTATCGTTCTTTTTTTTCTAGGTTAGGAGAATCCCTATTTATAGAGATTTCCTCCCAATCCAAAAAGGAGAAGAAAATCCAGTTTTCTTATAATTCATTTTCCCATAGGATTCTGAGTTCTAGTTAAATATGAGCACTGGAGGGACCACAAAATTTATTACTGAGGCTTCCTATTATGGAAATAATTCCAAATAATTAATTTGAATTATTCTTACCATAATAAATTACAAATCATTCCACTAAAAATTAGTAATTGCACTCCTCTATTTATATTTCGAAATTCCCCATTAAACACTTATGTAATTCCCCATGTTAAGATTACAGATACTAATCAATAAATTAAATTACTGACGAATTTAATTGAATGATTAATTTCCTTTAGAGCACTGCTTAACTTATTTCATGTGCCGGATTCATAAATCCACTTGCAAGGTTTGACACGATGAAAACCTATAAGCTTTTTAAAAAGGCATATCATCAATCTCTATATCGAGGCATGAATTCCATCAACTAACTTATTATTTTACCAATATATATTATTATCATCCAATCTACCAGGCATATTGACCAATCTCAGAATCTCACATTTTAATAAATCAAAACGATAATTAACATATACAGATCATAATAGTTATATCAAGATTAAGAATATAAGTACATTTAACAGTTTAGAGAATATGTTTTTGTCAGTCAGTCTAAAACAACTATCTCTGCTCTGTCCCGTTCAATACATACAAAATGCACTAGCACAAGAAGTTGGAACTATACCGTTCCCATAATCAAGATAAATTACATATAATCTTGTGCTACAATCGTACCGATGGCATGTCCAATTTCCACCTCAGATCGTAAACAAAAAACTTTATACTTATAAGAACCGACGATTTAATCCTCTGTGTATAAGCTAAAACTCTATACACTAAATCATCTACTATATAAGTAAACAGACACCATAAACGAATATATGATCTATTAAAACTGAATAAATAATTATTCTATAATAAATACTATATCTAAATATATGGTTAATAGTATATATCCCAACAAGTAAAGAGCACCATGTTGGTCGTCATATTAGCCTATTCATATAGTATTTGGCTTTTGGTACCTGATATCACCTGGTATTATTGTAGTTCTTACTTTTGATATCTCGCATTGTCAGTTTGTTTATTGTGTTTTGATTATTGAACTATTTTGTTGGTTCACCGTGTTACTTGCTATGTTTTCTACACTATTTTCTTTTTCTTTGTACTTGGATTTGCTGCACTCGAGCCGAGGGTCTTTTAGAAACAACCTCTCTACCTCCACTAGTTAGTGGTAAGGTGTGCGTATACTCTACCCTCCCCAGACCCACTTGTAGGATTTCACTGGGTATGTAGTTGTTGTTATTCCTAAAACTCGAAGTATTTATATATCGCTCAGGAAATAAAATAATAATGCTCTAAAGTTCGACATGATGCCCCCTCTATTACTGTACAAAGCATATCCAGGACAGAAGTTCGATCTGTAGCAAGCCACTTCTTTGGCCATATTTTAGCTACGGTATACACAGTTACGTTGTGGAAATGGATATTTTCATCCCTCATTTGCTCTTTCAAAATTAGATAGGAAATTGGTATCCTATCTTTCTTTGGTGTATATACTTGCAACGTCTAGGCCCTTGATGTAATTGTAAAGAATAATGATCTTCTCCTAATCAGAATAGATGTAAATATGTACTCTGAATTAAGATAGTATTGATTTTATCACTTTCAGGATTTATCAACAATTAGAGGAAACTGAAAAACTGGGAAGTAGATGGCTGAGGAGTGTCGTGCAGTGATAGGTGCCATAGACCTTCTGAAGGGCAGGCAATTAGATAGTTACACGATTAATCAATTGGACTATGCTAGAAACCAACTAGAATGTGTATCTCTATTTCTCGCGAAACTGGAGGAGGTTCGCCCTGAGAACACGATATCTACACAACTAGGGGCCTTATTTCAACAAGCTCATGATGGCTTTTCTGAGATACGTACACACATGGATCAACATTACACCATCAGAATGATGATTTCAAAGGTGCTGAAAATAATTAAACTGGAGAGCATTTCTGAGCGACTCAAAGCAGCTTCAAAGCCATCAAGATCAACTAGAGGAATGATATCCGAGGTGCTGAAAATACTTAAACCCAAGAATATTGCTGAGCAAATCAAAGCTTCAAAGCTATCAACATCATCTAGCCGAATCACTACTATGGAGATGGTGAGGTTTGTCGATTTTTTGCTTGATTATGTACAAGTTCGTACACCTGCACCATATCTGCCTTTCAAGGAGCTGCGACGGATACAAGCCTTCTTCATATTAACTGCAAGTCGGTGCATTGAGCATGAGAGCATGCAGTATTTCTTCACCCATGTTGAGGATGTAGCTTATACTGCACTACAACTATGTTTCCTACCGGTGTATTACTATAGCAATTCAAATTTTGAGTTGCTGGAAACAATAAATCCTTCCGGGCCTCATTTGAGGCAGATATATAAGAGCCTCTTGACAGCGTTAAAGTCATCAAGATCAGAGACTAGATTGAAGTCCGGATGTTTGCTTGATTTTGTTAATGCTCTACGAGAGGATCTGGAGGAGCATCTAGGCCATGGTCAAATTCGATGGCTCGAAGAAGGACTTCTTAACATTTCTAAATTTCTACAGGACATAGAATATACAGGCACTCCACTCGAAGAATTCAGTTCTCTTCAATCACTTATGGAAGCTCTGGCCTTTGAGGCAGCATTTGTGATCTACTCCTACGATGAGGATCTTCTTTTTGTTTTGCAGCCGAAGTTTAATCATGTCAATGTAGTAATCAAACTGATTCAGCTACTCAACAGTCGAGCAACCATGACATATCCACTGAAAGATCTGATTGACTATACTTGGGGAGAGCTGATAGTTTTGAGAACTTTTCTCATGGAGTCATTGGAGCAGTGCAAACTGCAAACTAAGATAACTGATTTTTTAACACTTATCCAATCTGTGACTAATCAAGCATATTCAGTCATTAGTTATCTTTTATGTTATGCAAAACAAGAAGAGTTGGTCTGGGAAATTAATTGCTCACATTTTCAATTGCTTCTTAAGTTCAACTTTATTAAGGCAGCAATTAGACAGATGTATCCCACCATTTCTGCTTCATCAACTAAGATATATCTGCTGAACTTTCTTCCTATTAATTTTGAGGTCATTGATTCTTATTTGAGCATGCTAAAATCCTCAAAGAAATCATCCTCTGATCACCACAACATGGATTTAGTTTTGATGGGGTTTCATGAATATATTATTGACAATCTGCTACTGAAGGATGAAATTGATTTGTCAGTTGAGATTAAAAAGTTCTTCTATGGATTGTTGCTCCTGGGAACATATCTTCTTGATCCTCTAGCTCAGTGCAGTGGATGCAAGAAGCAGAATAATCTCTTGACAGGATTTGGAACTATTGCAATTGAGGCCGAATCTGTGAATAGCAACAAAAGTAGGAAGGGCAATCTAGTTCTTCAGTTTTTGACTGTGGCTTTCAAGCTCATTGAATCTCAGAGAAGCTTGATGGATCGGCACAAAATCACTTTGGAAGCTCACATTTTAGATCTGGCTGAAAGTGCTCATGAAGAGCTTATTTATCTTAGAGCTATTCTCATAGATGTTCTCAGGCAACACACAGTGCGTAATGGATTGCATGATGTCTTAATGCATGCTGAAATGACAGCTAACAAGTTAGCACAGATCAGTGGTTATTGTAATGGAAGTTTCATCAAGGGAAGAAGCATTGAGGAAACTGGGCTTTTATTATCTGAGATTGAGTCTATCAAGGTAGAGGTCAGAAAAGTATGCTTTCAATTTCTGGATGCATCACCTTACAGCATGACAGATGGAGAAGGGCTTGTTAATTTCTTATTGAAACACCAGGACTGGCTGCATAACTGTGATGCTTGTTCAGTTCCTTTTCTGAAGAACCAGATCCCAGTGATCAGAGACAAACTAGTTTATTTGGGCTCTTTTATTGCAGATATTGTACAGCGTCGCGATATGCATCAAGAGCTTAAAGACCTTGTGAAACGCGTTCAATGTATAGAGTTTGTCTTTCTCTTCCCCGTCAGGGATATACCACCTGCTTGGTATTACATGCTATATGTCTCTGATGTCAAGCAATTGGTTAAATTTGTTGAGACAGAGGTCAAAATGATTTGTCTCAAAGTTCCAGATTCTTCAAGTTATAGCTTCCCCAAGATAAACGAACTAGGATTTCTCGATTGTTTCCTGGGAAAATTGGATGAGATAATAAGTTCTAAGCTCGATTCAGTTATCGACTTAAAACTTCAAATTGGGTCAGTGAAGGAGGGCTTATTGTGTCTACGAACGTTGACTTATCATTTCCCAGAAATCAACGATGAGCATGACGAAGTTTATAGTCTTATAGCAAGAGTTACTGCAATGGCATACAAGGCAGAGTATGTCACCGACTCGTGCTTGACCTATTCTTATCCACTCTGGTACAAAATTCTTTGGGTTTCTGAAGCTGTTGAGAATATTAAGCTTCTAAATGAAGTTGTTAGGGAAACATGTGAAAGAAAGAAGATAGATGTGACAGTGCACAAAGTTAAAAAGACCTCAACTTATCTTGAGCCGTCTATATCAGTTAATACTCCAGGATCAAATGAAGAAATGGAGAGTTTCCAGGAGGCGATGGACCAAATGAAGAAGCAGCTACTTGGAGGTTCGCGTCAGCTAGATGTCATCTCATTGGTGGGCATGCCGGGAATTGGTAAGACTACTCTTGCCGAGAAGATTTACAATGATCCAGTAATCACCTCTCGCTTTGATGTCCGTGCTCAGTGTCGTGTGACTCAAGTTTATTCATGGAGAGATTTGTTGCTTGCCATTTTGAATGGTGTGCTTGAGCCTATTGATCGCAATGAAAAAGAAGATGGTGAATTAGCTGATGAGCTGCGCCGATTTTTGTTGACCAAGAGATTCTTAATTCTCATTGACGATGTGTGGGATGATAAAGTGTGGGACAATCTAAATATGTGCTTCAAAGATGCTCGGAATGGGAGTAGAATTATTCTAACAACCCGTCTGAGTAACGTTGCCAATTATGCTAAATGTGAAAGTGAACCTCATCATCTTCGCTTGTTCAGAGATGATGAGAGTTGGACATTATTACAGCAAGAGTTGTTCCAAGGGAAGAGTTGTCCACCTGAAATTGTCGATGTGGGGTTTCGAATAGCCAGAAAATGTGGAGGGTTGCCTCTCTTCATTGTATTAGTTGCTGGTGTTCTCAAAGAGAAAAAGATAAAAGCAGAATTGTGGAAGGAAATAGAAGAAAGTCTAGATTTGCTGAATATTGGTAGCTTGGAAGAGAGCATGTCTATAATCGGATTTAGTTACAGGAATTTACCACACCAGCTGAAGCCTTGTTTTCTCTATTTTGGAGGACTTTTAAAGGGAAAGGATATTCACGTCTCAAAATTGACTCAGTTGTGGGTAGCTGAGGGTTTTGTACAAGCAAATAAGGAAACCGAACTAGAAGATGCTGCAGAAGGTCTCTTGGAAGATCTCATTAGTAGAAATTTGGTGATGGACGTGGAGAAGAGACCCAACGGAAAACTTAAAACATGTCGCGTTCATGATCTGTTGCATAAATTCTGCTTGGAGAAGTCCAAACAGGAGAATTTCCTTCTTCAGATCAATGGGTATAAAGAACTATACTGATTTTATTGTATTATTGTTTATATCAACTCTCATTTTCATTATTTTCTCTTTAAACAGATTCACTGGAGAGGATACATTTCCTGAAATGTCTATGGAATACCGGTTGTTTGTTCATTCTTCTGAGGATCAGATTGATCTGTGGCAGCCATCTCGCTCAAATGTTCGCTCTTTGTTATTCAATGCGATTGATTCAGATAACTTGTTATGGCCGCGTAATATCTCCTACATCTTTGACAGCTTCAAACTTGTTAAGGTGTTAGATTTGGAATCCTTCAACATTGGTGGTACTTTTCCTAGTGAAATACAATTTCTAATTCATTTGAAGTATTTTGCTGCTAAAACTGGTGGAAATTCAATTCCGTCATGTATAGCTAAGCTTTGGAATCTCAAAACTTTTTTGGTAAGAGGATTGGGAGGAGAGGTGATATTACCTTCTTCTACTCTAAAGATGATCAAATTGAGGCATTTACTTGTAAAGAATCGTGCTTCATTTAGTTTGCATGAGAACCTGAGTGAATCACTTGCCGATTCTCAATTAGATAATTTGGAAACCTTTTCCACTCCACATCTCTCTTATGGAGAAGATACAGAGATGATATTGAAAAAGATGCCAAAATTGAGAAAGTTGAGTTGCATATTTTCGGGGACATTTGGTTATTCAGAGAAAGTGGAGGGAAGGTGTGTTCGTTTTCCCAGATTAGAGTTTCTAAGTCACCTTGAATCCCTCAAGCTTGTCTCCAACAACTATCCAGCTAAACTTCCACATGTCTTCAGTTTTCCCTCAAGACTTAGGGAATTGACTCTGTCAAAGTTTCGTCTACCATGGAGCCAAATCTCGACTATTGGAGAACTTCCTAACTTGGAGATTCTAAAGTTACTTCTCAGAGCCTTTGAAGGGAATGAATGGGAAGTGAAAGATTCAGAGTTCCCTGAACTCAAATACTTAGAATTAGACGACCTCAACATTGCACAGTGGTCTGTCTCCGAGGATGCTTTTCCTATGCTTGAACGTTTGGTTTTAACCAAATGTAAGCTGCTTGAGAAAATCCCTTCTCATTTTGATGATGCTGTATCTCTAAAAAGCATTGAAGTAAACTGGTGCAGCTGGTATGTTGCTAATTCAGCCGAGGAAATTCAAGCATTTCAGCAAGATGTAATGGCAAATGATGCATTCAAAGTTACAATACAGCCTCCAGATTGGGATAGAAATTCATCTCCTTGACTCGTTATCTGGTATGTTCTTATTATTACTTATTCCAATTACATGCTCTTAGTGAAAAGAATGGGGAAAAAAAGAAGAAGTTTATTTGCTATATCCTTGAATCTGAGTTCCCTTTCTCAGTGAATTTTTCATTCAGGCTTGCAAACAGAAGATGGAGGAGGACCTCAGCTAGTTGAAGGATTTTCAGCAATAAGTAAGTGTTTGAATAAATTTCAACTCTTAGTGATTTGTGTGAAACTTGTAATGAATTTATGAGCAAGAGGTCACATCCTTTTTCCAAACTTTCTGGAACTATTGGAAATGTGAAATTATTGTTATCACTGTGCTACATTCTTTTTAAATCAGTATCTTGAAAATTAGTCCTCTCGGCACATGTAGGACTAAGCATATCCAGGACATGAGGAGTCCAAAGCAACACAGGAGTTCTTAAAAACTGGGAAGCACGACTAAGAGCTATAAATTATAAGGTTTTCCACAATGAGACTCACACACTTATATTGAGAAGAAAAAAGCAGAACACAATCAGATAAGCAAGAGCAATATTTGAGAGAGTTTTGACCGACAATCGAAGTACCCCTGATACAAAGGACAGCTTGAAGAACCTGTTTCATAGTCTTACAGTCTTCTAGTCTAGCTATTGTATATTATGAAGTTTCAATTGAGTTGTAACCGTTGTAACTCAGTGTTTTGATGATTCTCACAAACGTGGGGACCTGGTTCAAGATAGAATAACTCTCCTCCTTGCTTGAACGGGGAACAACTGTAAAGCTGTTTGTCAGCGGTTGGTGAGCACAGGAAATGATGGCAGTGTACTCCTCCAATGGGAAAGAAGGAGGTTGTTTGTCCAGCGGTCATTGCATCCTAGGTTGTTTTGATATATTCAAAGGACAACAACGAAGAATTCATTCATTCAAAAAGGGGATATTTGTCTTTGAAGAACTCTAGCTTTAACACTCATACATCAAGGGACCTGATAGAGCTATTGAGGGCATCTTTAAAGTGTTGTTGTCTAAATGCTTGTAACGTGCTGAAATTGTAAAGATTCGTTTCTCATCTGTAAAGAAACTCATCAAGTCTTTCCTTGGGTACTAAACGCAGGAACACATTTACAGTTAATTGTGTGTCTTGTAAGTGAAGTCTATATTAATTAGAGTTTGTAGTTTATATTATATGGAGAATGACTAGTGTCTTACTATTCATCAAAACAAGATACTCATACAAATACATATGCTTACATGAAAGGAAACTAATCAAAGTAAATCAAGGAAATTAACTACGAATCTGCTCCTATAATTAAGTCAGCTATATATGGAAGATATAATATTTACACCTATTATATTCTACAACACTTCCCCTCAAGCTGGAGCATAGATGTTGATCATGCCCAGCTTGTCACAAAGATAATTAACCCGAGCTCCATTTAACGCCTTTGTGAACAAATTAGCTAGTTGCTCTCCTGTTTTCACATAAACGGTGGAAATCAAGTTATCTTGGATCTTCTCACGAATAAAGTGACAATCTACCTCGATATGCTTTGTTCTTTCGTGATACATGAGATTTGAGGCAATATGAAGAGCAGCCTGATTATCACGCTAGAGTTTTGCTGGTGTAGAATGTCTCATTCCAATTTCTGTCAATATGTGATGTATCCACATGATCTATTGGTTTTACATCCAACCCAATCAGCATCAACAAAACACTCAATGTGAGTATGTCCCTGGTTACCATATAAAATGCCAAGTCCAAAGGATCTTTTCAAGTAGCATAAGATCTGTTCCAAGGCTTCCCAATGTTTGACTGTAGGTGGATACATGAATTGGCTTACAACACTCACTGCAAAAGCAATATCTGGACGAGTTACAATGAGATAGTTTAATTTCCCTACTAACCTCCTATATCTCTCTGGATCATCAAAGGGGCTGCCATCATCTCGAGTTAGATGCACATTAGGGACCTTTGGAGTACTACAAGGTTTGACTGCTGACTTTCCAGTTTCCACAAGTAGGTCAAGGATATACTTTCTCTGAGACAGAAAGATTCCCTTCTTGCTTCTAGTTACTTCTACTCCCAAAAAATATTTTAGTTGTCCCAAATCTTTTGTGTGGAATTTAGTATGCAAGAATGACTTGAGTGAAGAGATCCCCGAATAATCACTTCCTGTAATAACAATGTCATCAACATATACCACAAGAAGAATAATGCCAATTGTTGATTGTTTATAAAAGACTGAGTGATCACACATGCTCTTTTTCAGCCCAAATTCCTGAACTACTTCATTGAATTTGCCAAACCAAGCACGAGGGCTTTGTTTCAAACCATACAAGGATTTCTTTAGGTGACAAACTTTCCCATACTCCCCCTGAGCAACAAATCCAGGTGGTTGCTCCATATACACTTCTTCTTGGAGATCACCATGAAGAAATGCATTCTTGATAGCTAGCTGGTGCAACAACCAATTCTTAGATGCAGCTAAGGAAATAAATAAGCGAACAGAAG
Organism: Solanum appendiculatum; assembly: GCA_018342035.1. Lineage (NCBI taxonomy): Eukaryota > Viridiplantae > Streptophyta > Magnoliopsida > Solanales > Solanaceae > Solanum > Solanum appendiculatum. The sequence continues at coordinate 320,738 of JAGDQO010000158.1, read as the reverse complement.
TGAGTTTAGCCACCGAAGAAAGTGTGTCTTAATAATCCACCCCACAAGTCTGAGCAAATCCTTTAGCCACTAGTCGAGCCTTAAGTCTAGCCACAGAGCCAACTGGATTAACTTTGACCGCAAAGACCCATTTGCATCCCACTGCCTTCTTTCCTTTTGGTAAATCCACCAAGTCCCAAGTGTGATTCTCATCTAGTGCATGTATCTCCTCAAGCATTGCATTATACCATCCAGTGTGACTCAAGGCTTCCTTAACTATCTTAGGAACAACGACAGAGTCTAGAGAAACAATCAAAGATCTAGACATAGAGGATAAATGACCATAGCAAACAAAATTAGCAATGGAATATGTGGATTTGAAACTATGTGTACCTTTGCGAATAGCAATAGGGAGGTCAAGATCTTCCAGAGGATCATACGAATGAGGATCTGATGACAAAGGGACTGCTGCAGGACATGTATCATTGGCCTCTCGCCTCCTCGAGTAAACTTGTATAATCGGAGGTCTTGCTACCGTAGATGGGGCAGGAGCTGATGGTACAGTACTTGATTGATCCTCAATAGACGATCTGAGAGATGGAGGGACAATATTTGATTCTTCTGTCAAAACACGGGTGACCTCATAGACTAACCACTCATCTTCCTCCCCCTGACTTGTAGAAATGGGAGGTGCATAAAAGAACGGTGTAGTCTCTGAAAATACCGCATCAGTTGATACCAAATATTTTTCAAGTTCAGCAGATTAACATCGATACCCCTTCTAGAGACGAGAATAGCCCAGAAAAATGCACTTTAATGCCTTTGGATCCAACTTAGTGATAGATGGTCGAACATCTTGAACATAACAAGTGCTTCCAAATACCTTAGGTTCTACTGGAAATAGTGATTTGTTTGGAAATAGAACACTGTAAGGCACATTATCAGCAAGAACAGTGGATGGCATACGATTAATCAGAAAACAAGTCGTAGAGATTGCATCTGCCCAAAACTGTTTAGGAACCTTCATTTGGAACAAAAGTGCTCGAGTTGTCTTAAGTAGATGCCTATTCTTCCTCTCAGCAACTCCATTTTGAGAGGGTGTATCAACACATGAAGACTGGTGGAGAATACCGTGTTGTCTCATATATGATTGAAATGATTCTGACATATATTCTTTAGCATTGTCACTCCTTAGAATACGTACCGAAGCATTGAATTGTGTTTTGACTTCAGCATAGAAAGCACAAAAGTGAGCAAACACTTCTGAGCGACTCTTCATGAAATAAATCCAAGTCATACGAGAAAAATCATCCACAAAAGTAATAAAATACTTATGCCCTATTTTGGAAATGATAGGGCATGGTCCCCAAACATCAGAACGAACCAACTCAAAAGCTGACTCAACCCGCTTATTAACCCTTGGACTTAATGAGCTGCGATGATGTTTTGCAAATCGACATGACTGACATTCTAATGAAGAAATATTCTGGAATTTTTGACAAAGTTTCTTTAGCAAAGGTAGAGAAGGATGTCCCAATCAGCAATGTGCTTCAAATGGAGATACAACACTAGAGCATGCAACAAACTGAGGACCCCATTCATCCAAAATATAGAGATCGTCAGATACATGTCCTTTACCAATAACCTGATTCGTCTTAAGATCACGAAACAAACAATGATCCGAAAAGAACGAAATATAACAATTAAGGTCTCTGGTAACTTTGCTAACAGAAATCAAATTGAAGGCCAACTTTGGTAGACTTAATACAGATGACAAGGTAATAGTGAAGGTTGGTTTAACAGTCCCATGTCCAACACTGTTACAAGTTGATCCATCAGCTACATTAACCGGAGAGGGTGCTTTGTGTGACTGAAAACTAGTAAAAATGTTATGATTATCCTAAAATGGAGGAAATATATTCAAAAATTATGTTCTACATCTCCATAATAAATAAGGAAGCAAATAATCACCATTTCAAAAAAATAAAATCTTTCGCTGCTCCATAAAAAATAAGCATAGAGAAAGATATTGTTAATTGACTTAATTTTGGCAATAAGATAATAAACAAGAAAAAAAAAGTTTTAAATACTTATACTATGATTTAATAAAGGAAAATCACCGTTTTAAATTTATTTTAAAAGAATTTATAATACGTGTCCATTTTGGTATAAAGCCTCCAATCCTTAATATGTATCGTAATTGTATTTCATGCTCTTATATTCATCTTATTTTCGTGCAACAAATCTATCATTTTAATATTCAATTATTTAATATAATTTTAAGGGTTGTTTTCAATGCTTTACAACTTTCCTATTGAATCAAGAGGTCATCCGAAGAAGCTTCAATGGGTTTGTATTTGATGTAGCTATCAACTTTCTCTTATTTTCATCAGTCTCACTTACCAAGTACGTACAATGTCTTTAAATGGTAGAATTATTTTTCATTTTGATGCTTGCATTTATCTATCTATTTTAAGGTCTATAGTTTAGAATATCTATTATTTACTATACAATTTTCACTTCCAATTTGTTTTTGTTGCTTTATTTTCTTGTAATATGAAATATAATCATGGGTGTTGCAATGGTGTAGTGTTGACACAAGCATGAACATTGAAATATTTTTGTTTAATTGTCAGATATCATATTCACATATTTTAAACTTAACTGTCAAATAGCTAGAAAAGTATCACATTCATGAAACTTTTTTTTATTAAAATTTGTCTTTTATTACTCAATACGTGTTGCAATAATCTTAGGTAATTATGTAAATCTTGTACAAAATTACTTGGGATACACGTGCAACAGAAACTAGTATAATGTATAAAGGGCAGATTACAAATTTGCAAATTGCAAACACGTGCCACGTGTCAGCTATCAAAGACACAACAAATTTGTTGAGGCGGTTGGGCAAAGCAGTGGTCACGCAAAATCCTTGTTGATTTTACGTTCTCAATTTGTTTTGGACTCAATTATTTTATTTAGAGTTTCCTACATCTATAAATAGTCCATAAGAATAATTATTAAGGGAGGAGGACACAATGTAGAAAATAACACTTTTGATCTACGTTTCATCTTTTCTTCTCTTTTATTTATTTTACATCTTTTCTTTGAATGATTGGTTGTAATTGTTCTATGTCTATGTGGAGTTAAACTTCTCGTTCTAGGATATCATATTAGTTGTTCTTATATTCTTGTGATTACTATTTTGATGCTTGGTCACTATTAGAATAAATTTATTGTCTTCTTTTGAACTCGGGAGAGGAATAGAGGGATAGAACGTGGAATATAAGGAGCATGATCTTTTCTTGGATATCACTTGAATTGATTTGTGTCTAGGATAGGGATACACCTAGCTGCCTTGCTTGGTTCAAATATGGGAGGACAACGTAATACTCCATAGTTGATTCAATTTATCCCCGCTCAATAATGTAGTTAGATTGTCAATTGTGGTAGACGGTTAGAGGTCGGGAGAGTTCATGCTAATTATAGGGGTTAAGATGATTGAATATATATTATATGTACCTACAATGTAGACAGAGTTCATCCTAATTATAGGGGTTGGATCTCTTTTACAAAGTTAAAAACATACGGAAATCCTAATTATAGGGGTTGGATCTTTTTTACAAAGTTAAAAACATACGGAAATCCTAGGTATATAAACAGGAAATGTCATCTGCTTTGGAGAATTGTAAGAGCTTCAATGAGATGTCCAAGTATTGTTGGGCACAATTGGTTGTTCACGACTTGGATTTTATTATTGCAAAGTAAAGATCAAATTTGGTGTTATAAATGTTCGGCATTCAATTTTTCTCTCACACTCTCATTCCAAGAATTAGTGGAAGGCATTCAAAGCTAGAAGTTTCGACTTGCTTTCTCTCCTCTTCTCTTGCCGTTGACAGTCTCAGTCTACCTTTGTTCAGACCTTCTGTTGTACTCTATTTGCTTTACTGGATTGATAGGTACAATCTTTCGTCTAGACTTTTGATTAAACTTTAAGGGAATGAAAGAGAAGGCAATCAATAGATAACTGATAAATAAAATTATGGACTGGATTCTCACCGTAGCACACTCTCCTTTTTTTTGGTTTTGTTTTGTAGCAATTATTAAGTAAGTGGGGTCGATTGCAAGAAGATAAGGATACAGTCTTTAAGTGGGGTCTGTAAACTATTATAATCTTCCATCTGTCTGCCATTAGAGGAAAAAAACAAGAAAAAGGATTAATCAATGATTTTTTTGATATTTTTATGTGTAAAAATGAAGATCAAAATAGTATATCGCAAAGTGATATAAAATTAAATATAAATTTGTAAAGGAGTACAAAATTAAATTGCTCATGTTTTTCTTGCAAGAAAAGTTCGTATGTAAAAAAAAATGTTTTTGATGGAAGGTGACATGCATCCCGTAGAATTAATCGAGATGCACGAAAAAAAGTATAGTAGGAATTAATCAGTGTTTTTTTAATTAGTCTCCTTCCTTCCCTTTACACGCTATACACATGTTTTATTCCGGCTACGTGCATTGTTGTTGGCCGTGGATTCATTCAATCGGACGGCTGACATGATTTGAGTTATTTATTTTAGCAATGAAAAGAAGAGCATTGAAAGGAATTCAAACTAGCCAACTGATAAATTGTAGTGACTTTTTCTCTATATTTCTAAGAGAAAATTAAGTAATTATTGAGGGATGAATTTCGACAGTATAGATCACAGGTATGCATCTCTCACCATTAATTATAAGCACACGTGTTCTCATTATTCTTTACTTATTAGCGGGCACATTCATATCAATAAATTAAAGCAAAAAAAAATTCTGAAGTTCCATCTGTAGCAAGCCACTTCTTTGGCCATATTTTAGCCTCATTTGCTCTTTAGAAATTAGATAGGAAAATGGTATCCTATCTTTCTTAATTTGGTGTATATATACTTGCCTTGATACACTTGTAAAGTGTTATACAATATGTATATAGATAGTATAACTGATTTTTTTTAGTTTCCATAGTTACCAAATCATATTGCAACTTTCTGTTCTTGGGGTCAAGTTTGAGATTTATTTCTGCGTGATTTTGAAACAGTCGTCAGGCTTCCAGTGTAAAACAAAAGGGTTGCATCTGAGATTTTTTTGGATAGTTTTGTGCTTCTAATATCTCCAGCCAGGTTAGAAAGGTTTCTCACAATTTCTCAAAGTCTTCTCCGTCAATTTCTATTTCTTTGCTTCTCTAGTTTGTGACCTTACTAATTCATTGTGTGTTTCCCTGGTTCATTGAATAGATCCATTTGTATCTGAGTTCTATATATTTGAGCAGATTTGTGTGGAGTTAGTTTGCTTGGATAAATTGGTTTTGGTTTTAGTGGAGGAATTTACTAAATTTTCTCAATATCATAAATCACTCACAGAATCCACTTCAATTAATGCCTTGGTAGAGTCAGATAAAATGTGTCTTTTATCACTTCTTCAAATAAATGGGTGATTGATTCAGTTGACTGCTAATCCTAACATTTTTGAGTTAATATGTCAGATGGTCACTCAACTATGTACTTTTCTCTCAGAAAGTCACTCAACTTTCAATTTTAACTCAAAAGTCACTCAACTATGCACTTTTCTCTCAGAAAGTCACTCAACTTTGAATTTTATCTCAAAAGTCACTCAACTATCCGCTCTTCTCTCAGAAAGTCACTCAATTATTAAATTGATATTTTAATTAAGATTTGCTGATATAATTTTTTAATTTAAAAACCAAATTTAAAAAAATAAAAAAATATCCATTCAAACCATTTAATGACCCGCTCTACTTGACCCGATCCGCTAAAAATATAATATTGACCCATTTTATTGACTCTTCCTCCTCCTCTTGTGCGTTTTTTTCTAGTCTCCATTGATGTTTCTTCTTCCTCTTTTAGTTTGCTCTTTTAGTTAAGTTTTAATTAGGCATCTCAATTTTAAGCTCTATATTATGCAGGAAATTAAAGGAATTTGATGGATGATTTTTTTTTTCCCGTATTATTTCTCAATTTCAATTTGACTTTGAAACTCTATTGGTAAATTCCCATTGGGTCAATTGGTCAAAGCTTGTAAAATTGGCATAAACATCAAGCTATTTCATGGCCTTGGAATTGAATAAATTGGAAATCTCATTTCCATTTATCAGCAATATATTTAGTTGACATTAGTAGCAAACTCCATCTTCAAAAGTTGAATTTTGGACTATAATAGAAGATGCCTAAATCAAAATAGAGAAAGAGGAGAATCCATTGGGATTTCTACATAACATAGAGCTTGAAGTCGTGATGGCCAAATTAAAACCTAGCTAAAAGGGGGAAGAAGAGGCAATAGCAAAGGAGAACGAGAAAAAAAAATGCAGAGAAGAATAGGAGAAAGAGTCATAAAGTGAGGAAACGATTTAGGAGAATATGGGCAAAATAAAATGGGTCATATTTTTTTTAATGGGTCGGGTCGAGTGGGTGGATCACTAAATGGTTTAAGTGGTATTTTTTATTTTTTAAATTTTTGGTTTTTTATATAAATAATTTATATCATTAAATTTTAATTAAAATAGCAATTAAATAGATTTAGTGACTTTTTGAGAGAATAGTGGATAGTTGAGTGACTTTTGAGATAAAATTCAAAGTTGAGTGACTTTCTGAGAGAAAAGTGTATAGTTGAGTGACTTTCTGAGAAAAGAGTGCATAGTTGAGTGACCTTCTGAGATATTAACTCAACATTTTTTCTAGCTTCCGGCCACACAAAGCATCCTCTCCTGTTACTGTAGCTGATAGATCAACTTGCAATAGTGTTGGTTATATGGTTGTTGAACTAACCTCCTCAATTACTCTGTCATCTATATTAAGTCTACCAAAATTGGTTTTGGATTTGATTTCTATTAGCAAAGTTACTTGTGATCTTAATTGTTATATCTCGTTCTTTTCGAATCGTTGTCTGTTTCGTGATCTAACGACAAATCAGGTTATTGATAAATGATATGTATCTGATGATCTCTATATCCTTGATGAATGAGATTCTCGACCTGTTTCCTGCTCTAGTGTTGTGTCTACTTTTAAAGCACATTGTCGATTGAGACATCCTTCTACCTCTTTTGAAGAAGTTATGTCCTCAGTTCCAAAATATTCCTTCATTGGAATGTGAATCAAGTCAATTTGTAAAATATTATCGCAACTTAAACACAATAACGTAACCAACTACATTGATTTAGGAAATGCGAAATGACTCGAGAGACCCCTGTACTTGGCTCCGTGTGTATGTTGGACCCTTCTACTTATCAATTTGTCAACTGAACCCCTAAACTCATCAGAACGCAATATATTAAACCCATCTGACCATTGACCGAACTTATGTGGCATTGATAATGCCGAGTTGGAAAAATACGTGATCACACGCATTTGACAGCAAGTAAATAAGTTATTTTACATTTAAAAATATTTAAATAATAATAATAATAATAATCAATTTTAATTTATTTTTTTTTAAAAACCTATCTTCCTCAACCATCTCCCTCTCCAACCCCCACCCCCAACTTCCGACCTTCTCTCCTCCATCCCCAGACCCCTCCCCCCTTCCTCTCTCACTTGTTCTTCTTCTTCTTCTTGGAATTGAAGAATTTCACCCACCACACCCACTCTCTTCCTCTTCATTCTCTTCTTCATCCACTTCCTCCTCAACCCATACTTCTCTATTACTGCAAATCAGCCGCTTAACTTAACCATTTCGATCTATCCCTTTCCTAACCCTTTTAAATTTTAATTTTTAAATCTAAAAGTATTAAGATTGTTATTTGTGTTATTAGGCTTTTAAGTATGGATTAACACGAAGGATGATGGTGGATATTGAAAAATTTAAAACTCCATTGATAAGTTAGAAAAAGCTTGAAAAACAACAAATGAGTCTTGTGAATTTGTGAAATTAATTCGAAATTGTGATTGAGGTTAGTTGGATTTGTATTGGTGAACTTGTATTTGAATTTTCAAGTCAAATGGGGAAGTATATCATCTATTTGACATGAATTTAGTGTTCAATTTGTGAGTAAATATGAAGAAGATGCTTTTATGGAATTTTTCAGAAATTACAAAATGGTTTAAGTGAATTTTTAAATTTTTAACATGTAATTTCTTACGTGTCATTAAAAAATGATATGAAATTTCACGTGTAATCAATTGTAATTTACGCACGCTAGTCAGATGAAAAAAGGGTTTAAAATGTTGTATTTTATTGAGTTTAAGGGTTCAGTCGACAAATTGATAAGTAGGAGGGTCCAACTTACAACCGAAGCCAAGTATAAGGGTCTCCCAGATCATTCAGCCTAGGAAATTTAGTTATTGATTTGCTATAGAATTGTATAATTTCATATTGATATCAATATATCTCAAAAACAATTTTAAAACTAAATTTGATTTTTATTTTTTGATTTGAGATAAGTGTATCATGAATGGATTCTTGTATTGTATCTAAATTTTGTTTAGGTGTCAATTTATCAAATTTTATAGTTATTTTTTAACTTGCTAGTTTGAATCTCCCAAATAAGAGCTAGTTTGTATCTTTATAGATTAAGCTTGTATGTATTATTATTTTATTAATGACAACATTTATCGAGTTAAAACATTTATAAATAAAGGAATATAAGTTGTTATGTACCAAGGTACAAAATGCACAATTTGATTATGCAATGCACATAATTCATAAAATTCTTGAGAAATATTATTTAAATCATCCTTTGAATATGATTTAAAAAACCAAGTTTTAAACTTGTTCCATTTTTCTGAGAAAAATTCATTTTGAATGAACCTTCTTGCCTGTGAACCAGGGCTAAAATCAATTTGATTTGGAATCATTTAAAACTCATTTTTATCGTATCCCATTTCGGATGCAGTAGGTATATCTCCTGCTTGTGACGCAAATATTTCATCTCCCTGCGTATTAACAATCTGAACAATATTTGTTCTTGGGTCAACCTTTATTACTTCTTTTGCCTTCTTAACAGGTTCTTCTGTTATCAAAGTATGCAAAGAAGCAGGTCTACTTCTTGCTGATCCAAATCTTGAATCCAACGGAGAAATATGACTTACCATCAGTCTTTTCAATCTTGCTTCTGAGAAAGATTGTCTCGAATAAATTGTAGATCTATCATCAAATCTACCTGTATTACTGTTATCAAACTATATAACAATTCTCCCATCCATTTCTTAAGAAATATGAGAACAATCAGTATTACTGATTTCATTCCTCTCAAACAAGGTCATACTCTCAGGCATCCTCATATGGATCGTCTTCAAAAAGTTTCCAATTTATACAAATGGGAAATAAAACTTTGATAAATGTGAAGATTTCTCAAATATCATCATCAGTTCATTTGGAAGATATTCCAAAGGAGCATCCGTTACATGCTCAATTACATGCATATATGGAATCTCAAAAGAGAAAAGATACTTTCTCTTCCATAGCTCAAGAAGAAAACGAAGATGTCAAGGCTTACGAAAGAGTAAGTAAAAAGGAAATGATATTTCCTGTTGAAAATGCTGAGATTCAGCGAAAAGAAGAACCTTGGAAGATATTTCAAAGGTATTTGATTGCTGGTTTATATTATCCAGGAGAGTCATATAAGACTCGGTCTTACTATGAGACAATTCTTAAAGAGACAGGCAGTGCAGATTTTCAGCACTTCTCGGGATATAAGTCGAGTGAAAATTCTTATAATTTTTCAAAAATTATAATCAAACAGATTATACCTGTTGAAGAATGGGGAATTTCAACGATGAAAGAAAGACAGATAAGTCTTAATAAGGTAAAAATGAATTTTATCTACTGGGATTATATCCAAGCTTTTGATAAAGTGTTATACTATAATAATGAAAGGCATAAACACACTTGGTTTGTGAAGATATGTTCAAAGATATTTGAACAGCAAATTCCAAATTGGTTTTTATCATGGTGGTCATACCACGGTCCGACGGTAAAGATTTTACCCCCTTTATTTTTAAAGTTATACAAAGATTGGGTGAAAGTTTCGCCAAAATTGTCTGAGTTATACTCACGTGAGCATATTAGCTCTTTGGAAAATATTGATCAAATTTATTTCTTTATTGAATTCTCGATTCCATGGATTCATAAGTGGACTCCCGAATTGGGTTTTAATGAAGAACAGATTCCTTGTTTATACAGAATTTTTTATAATAATTTCTGGGATAAATTAATGAAAAAAGATCCGAAGACTAAAGAATTGTTTGGACAAGAGTTAGTTGATGAAATCACTTCCACAATTCAGGAGTATTCAAAAACTCCAATGAAAGAAATCATAGATGATTCTTCAGTAAGACATATAGCTAGAAGGATCTCAGTCCAAGACGGTGATAATACTGAAATGATTGAGAAGTATCTTGAAGAAGTAAAGAAAAATTTGCTTTCTTCAATTAATCAGTTTGATAAATCTGATAGCTCAATGCGAAGTGAAAACAACAACGAAGATATTCAAGATGCTCAATATCCAGATGATATGTCAACAGAGGAAGCTTTGCTGAAAGCAGAGAAATTGATTAGAGAAATCAAAGGAAAAGCTCAACAATAATTTGGCTTTTTTAAATAGTAAAGCCGCCGTAGGGGCCCAAAGATACAGTAGATACACTGTAACATCGCACTATGAAATAAGTGCGTAGGACCCATTGATGTCGGGTCACTGTAGAAATAGTTATTTTAATTTTCTATTTAAACAGACTTCCTTCACTTAGAGAAGCAGGTCCTTTCTTAGGAAAGTTTTTAGTTTTCTCTCTTTTGTAAAGAAAAATTTATAAAATCTTCAACTTTTGAAGGCAAAATCGGTGGTGGATCTGAGTAAGTTAAATTTTTTCTGTATTTAATTATTTTTCTTGTTCTACTTCAATGATAGGCTAAATATATCATATCTATGGTAGAATTATACTAAAGAAGTCGTTGGTAACTATGAAAGTAAGCTAGACTCAATTTAGATGTTTAAGATTAACCTTAAGTTCATCTTAGCTTGGTTCCAAGATGGTGGTACAGTCAGATCTGATGAATGTTTGAATGAATCTGGGTTTGAAAAGCCGTTGGAAAAGTAAGTCCCCGTTATGAGGAGAAAAAGGGGCAGTTAAATCCCGGTTAGAACCTTCAAACCAAGATTGTTTAAACAGTAATTGGATTCTTGACAGGCCCTTTGCTTGGGTAAAAGATTACCATACAACTATTATGAAAATAAGATTTTTCTTAAACATTTCGATTGTCTTCTGTACAATGATCTAGATCAAGGTTATTATGGCGGACTACCGCCCGCAATTTAGATGTTTAAGATTAACCTTAAGCTCATCTTAGCTTGGTTCCAAGATGGTGGTACAGTCAGATCTGATGAATGTTTGAATGAATCTAGGTTTGAAAAGCCGTTGGAAAAGTAAGGCCCCGTTATGAGGAGAAAAAGGGGCAGTTAAATCCCGGTTAGAACCTTCAAACCAAGATTATTTAAACAGTAATTGGACTCTTGACAGGCCCTTTGCTTGGGTAAAAGATTACCATACAACTATTATGAAAATAAGATTTTTCTTAAACATTTCGATTGTCTTCTGTACAATGATCTAGATCAAGGTTATTATGACGGACTACCGCCCGATAATTAACTATGGAATATAATTAAATTTCTCTCTTTTTAAAATTTTTCAATTTCTTCTTTTAAATCATCGAAAGAAGAATCTCGTATCACAACACTATCATTTTTCTTTTTCATCAAACGATTATTAACTTCGTTAATAGAATAAGGAGGCTGATAATCAAAACTTCTGGGTTTTTCAAAAGTTTTTTGAGATACTGAAGTAGTCCCTTTTGAGGCTAATTCAATAATCTTCTCCCGAAGTTTATTATCAGTTACTTCTTTTAATAATTCTATAACATTATCAGAAGTAAGAATATTAATATTCAAATCCTGAAATTGAGCCTGCAATTTATAAAATTCATCATTTTCACAGACACAATTATTATCATCACATTTATCACAACTAGTATTACAAACCTGTTCATCTTCTGAGAAGTCAATTAACTCAACTTCTTCTTCGGAATCACTTACCGAATTATAATCGGATTCTGAACCAGAAGTGTATAACAAACCATGAAGTTTATTGTATAAACCTTCATCTAATTCTAATGCTTTAAGCTTTTCAAGCTTATAATTAGGAGCAATATGTCCATACTTTCCACACTTATAACATTTAATCTTTGCCAAATCTCTTTTCGATCTGCTTTTGGCAAATCTTTTTTCTTTTCGAGAGCTTTTTCTAGCTTCTCTTTCTTCTTTAGATCGTTTTCTCGATCTTCTTCTTCTTTCATAAGTCTTTTCAGACTTATCTTTCCTTTTACTTCTTCTAGAAATATCCGGAAGACCAAATTGAACACAAAAATCACCCATCTGATTTTTCTCTTTCATTCTATCCATTTTCAATTGTCTGGATAGTCTTAATTCATTACACAAGTTTAATCCTTCTTGTGTACAAATTCCTATCATCTTACCATATGTCAAGGCATCATATTGGATTTCACCGTCATTATCTCTTCTTAAAACCCTTTTTACTCTTTCTGCAAAAAGCAGAAGAAGACCGTCTATAAACTTAGCTTTCCAATAAACATAATTGTTTTCAGGTAATTCCATTACCCTACTTAGGTACGTATCTTTGTACCATCTGAACTCACTCAAAGTCCTGCAACGAAGACCATTTAAAAGAGTTCGCACTGTTTCATGCTGGTTAGTATAACGACCATTAAAATGTTCTAAAATTGTAAGAACCAAAGTATACACAGCATCTTCTCTATTAGAGACGAGAGCCATACCTAAATTATCAACTCCTTCATCTGGAGCTCTAGCATTTATCACTAATGCTTTTTCTTCTACTGATAAGTAATTATCCCACCAGCCTCTTAGTTGACCGGTAAAAGCTGCAACAATCATTTTACAGATATTCCTATCTGTATTATTAACACTTCTACAAATAGTAGAATACATCAACATCCGATGTACTAAAATGGTTAACTGTCTATCTGTTAAGCCATCGAGATTCCATTCATAAATCTCTGTTCCACTTTAAGACGTATTAGTCTGATTCCAATCCCTTTCTTCAATAAGAACATCTTGAGGAGTTGGACGCGGATAATAATAAGTTTGCATTCGCGGTTTCTCAGCAAAACTTTTGTTATTTTTAAAATAACCTTTTAATTTATTCATTTCAGAAAAAATCTCTTCTTTATGATTACCAGATTCTTCTAAATTTTTTACAAAATCTTCAGATAATTTAATCGGTTTTAATTTTAAATCTTTAAATCTGCTAGTCATTTTTTCAAATTTTTCTTCTAGCAAATCTTCCAAATCATTTTTATTTTTAAAACGAAAACCCTGAATATCAGGAGGTCTTTGAATATTAACAGAAACTGTTGGAACTGGAACTTCTGGAGCTACCTTGGATGTGGAGGCTACTTCAGTTTCCTTTTCCTTTTCAGTCTTTTTTATTTTTTTCAAAATATCTTGAACTAAATCAGTTAATTTATCAATTTTTTCATCCAAAGAACTTATATGTTCTCCCAAAACTTTAACATATAAACTCAAATAATTATTTTGAGAAATCAATTTATTAATTTCCTTAACACTTACTAAAGCAATTTCCGAATCGATAAATTCTTGAAAAGCTTCAAAAGTGATCCCAGTATTATTGGGTAACATAAAAAGATTTTGCGGAGGGTACATCGCCTTTGTGATATTACCTGTAGAATCTTTATAAGATCGAGTTAAAACATTTATAAATAAAGGAATATAAGTTGTTATGTACCAAGGTACAAAATGCACAATTTGATTATGCAATGCACAAAATTCATAAAATTCTTGAGAAATATTATTTAAATCTTCCTTTGAATATGATTTAAAAAACCAAGTTTTAAACTTGTTCCATTTTTCTGAGAAAAAATCATTTTGAATGAACCTTCTTGCCTGTGAACCAGGGCTAAAATCAATTTGATTTGGAATCATTTAAAACTCATTTTTATCGTATCCCATTTCGGATGCAGTAGGTATATCTCCTGCTTGTGACGCAGATATTTCATCTCCCTGCGTACTAACAATATGAACAATATTTGTTCTTGGGTCAACCTTTATTACTTCTTTTGCCTTCTTAACAGGTTCTTCTGTTATCAAAGTATGCAAAGAAGCAGGTCTACTTCTTGCTGATCCAAATCTTGAATCCAACGGAGAAATATGACTTACCATCGGTCTTTTCAATCTTGCTTCTGAGAAAGATTGTCTCGAATAAATTGTAGATCTATCATCAAATCTACCTGTATTACTGTTATCAAACTGTATAACAATTCTCCCATCCATTTCTTGAGAAATATGAGAACAATCAGTATTACTGATTTCATTGGTCAATTGTTCTGGAGCTATAACAGAATTTAAAGTCCAAGTAGAAGGAAAATCAATCTCATCCCATAATATAGTCCTTCTAGTAGAGATCTTGGATTTAGAGAAATTAGTTTCTATCAAAACAGTTTGTTGAGAATTATCAAACAACTTACACTTTGGATTCAAAGTAGAAAGTAATCTATAATAAATTCTATATGATAAACAGAGTAATTTAGAACCAGGCGCATAATTATAACCATGCGTTTTAATATTCAAAGTCAAAGCATCAAGAATATTAACATCAGATAATGATAATTGCAGATTAGGCTGAGTATTAAAATATACTGGCCCATAAGGAACAGTTGATTCTATCGAACCAATTAACGATTGTCTGAAATTATAATTTCTAGCATCACGCAAAGCAGCCATGAATGTTTCAGGTAACCCTTTCAGGGTTAAAGGTTTAAAAGCAATTTGAACCATGCCAATATGCATATAATTATAACGATTGCGATACATATTAATATCTCTTTCACTTAACAAACGAATAGTCTGTTCAGAATAATTCAAAGCTATACTTTGTTCAGTAGTTTTTATCAATTGCTTAGGTGATAATTTATCAAACCACCCATAATCATAGAAAGTATTTAAACGAACTTTCGGAATTGTCCACTTGTTTAACAAGTCTAAATCCTGAGGTAAATCTACCTTCTGTAATCTAGTACTTTTAGTACTAATTGTTCCCTGTTCCATACAACAGATAGAAAGATAAGCTTCAAACTTATCTATGATAGATTTATAACTTTAGAAATCTTGATTACTATGAAAATACCTAGGCTCTGATACCATAATTAGGATCGACGTTATCGGGCGGTAGTCCGCCATAATAACCTTGATCTAGATCATTTTACAGAAGACAATCGAAATGTTTAAGAAAAATCTTATTTTCATAATAGCTGTATGGTAATCTTTTACCCAAGCAAAGGGCCTGTCAAGAGTCCAATTACTGTTTAAACAATCTTGGTTTGAAGGTTCTAACCGGGATTTAACTGCCCCTTTTTCTCCTCATAACGGGGACTTACTTTTCCAACGGCTTTTCAAACCCAGATTCATTCAAACATTCATCAGATCTGACTGTACCACCATCTTGGAACCAAGCTAAGATGAACTTAAGGTTAATCTTAAACATCTAAATTGAGTCTAGCTTACTTTCATAGTTACCAACGACTTCTTTAGTATAATTCTACCATAGATATGATATGTTTAGCCTATCATTGAAGTAGAACAAGAAAAATAATTAAATACAGAAAAAATTTAACTTACTCGGATCCACCACCGATTTTGCCTTCAAAAGTTGAAGATTTTATAAATTTTTCTTTACAAAAGAGAGAAAACTAAAAACTTGCCTAAGAAAGGACTTATGAATATCTAATCAGATATTCAATCATATCTATGGTAGAATTATACTAAAGAAGTCGTTGGTAACTATGAAAATACCTAGGCTCTGATACCATAGTTAGGATCGACGTTATCGGGCGGTAGTCCGCCATAATAACCTTGATCTAGATCATTGTACAGAAGACAATCGAAATGTTTAAGAAAAATCTTATTTTCATAATAGCTGTATGGTAATCTTTTACCCAAGCAAAGGGCCTGTCAAGAGTCCAATTACTGTTTAAACAATCTTGGCTTGAAGGTTCTAACCGGGATTTAACTGCCCCTTTTTCTCCTCATAACGGGGACTTACTTTTCCAACGGCTTTTCAAACCCAGATTCATTCAAACATTCATCAGATCTGACTGTACCACCATCTTGGAACCAAGCTAAGATGAACTTAAGGTTAATCTTAAACATCTAAATTGAGTCTAGCTTACTTTCATAGTTACCAACGACTTCTTTAGTATAATTCTACCATAGATATGATATGTTTAGCCTATCATTGAAGTAGAACAAGAAAAATAATTAAATACAGAAAAAATTTAACTTACTCGGATCCACCACCGATTTTGCCTTCAAAAGTTGAAGATTTTATAAATTTTTCTTTACAAAAGAGAGAAAACTAAAAACTTGCCTAAGAAAGGACTTATGAATATCTAATCAGATATTCAATCATATCTATGGTAGAATTATACTAAAGAAGTCGTTGGTAACTATGAAAATACCTAGGCTCTGATACCATAGTTAGGATCGACGTTATCGGGCGGTAGTCCGCCATAATAACCTTGATCTAGATCATTGTACAGAAGACAATCGAAATGTTTAAGAAAAATCTTATTTTCATAATAGCTGTATGGTAATCTTTTACCCAAGCAAAGGGCCTGTCAAGAGTCCAATTACTGTTTAAACAATCTTGGCTTGAAGGTTCTAACCGGGATTTAACTGCCCCTTTTTCTCCTCATAACGGGGACTTACTTTTCCAACGGCTTTTCAAACCCAGATTCATTCAAACATTCATCAGATCTGACTGTACCACCATCTTGGAACCAAGCTAAGATGAACTTAAGGTTAATCTTAAACATCTAAATTGAGTCTAGCTTACTTTCATAGTTACCAACGACTTCTTTAGTATAATTCTACCATAGATATGATATGTTTAGCCTATCATTGAAGTAGAACAAGAAAAATAATTAAATACAGAAAAAATTTAACTTACTCAGATCCACCACCGATTTTGCCTTCAAAAGTTGAAGATTTTATAAATTTTTCTTTACAAAAGAGAGAAAACAAAAAACTTGCCTAAGAAAGGACTTGCTTCTCTAAGTGAAGGAAGTCTGTTTAAATAGAAAATTAAAATAACTATTTCTACAGTGACCCGACATCAATGGGTCCTACGCACTTATTTCATAGTGCGATGTTACAGTGTATCTACTGTATCTTTGGGCCCCTACGGCGGCTTTACTATTTCAAAAAGCCAAATTATTGTTGAGCTTTTCCTTTGATTTCTCTAATCAATTTCTCTGCTTTCAGCAAAGCTTCCTCTGTTGACATATCATCTGGATATTGAGCATCTTGAATATCTTCGTTGCTGTTTTCACTTCGCATTGAGGTATCGGATTTATCAAACTGATTAATTGAAGAAAGCAAATTTTTCTTTACTTCTTCAAGATACTTCTCAATCATTTCAGTCTTATCACCATCTTGGACTGAGATCCTTCTAGCTATATGTCTTACTGAAGAATCATCTATGATTTCTTTCATTGGAGTTTTTGAATACTCCTGAATTGTGGAAGTGATTTCATCAACTAACTCTTGTCCAAACAATTCTTTAGTCTTGGGATCTTTTTTCATTAATTTATCCCAGAAATTATTATAAAAAATTCTGTATAAACAAGGAATCTATTCTTCATTAAAACCCAATTCGGGAGTCCACTTATGAATCCATGGAATCGAGAATTCAATAAAGAAATAAATTTGATCAATATTTTCCAAAGAGCTAATATGCTCACGTGAGTATAACTCAGACAATTTTGGCGAAACTTTCACCCAATCTTTGTATAACTTTAAAAATAAAGGGGGTAAAATCTTTACCGTCGGACCGTGGTATGACCACCATGATAAAAACCAATTTGGAATTTGCTGTTCAAATATCTTTGAACATATCTTCACAAACCAAGTGTGTTTATGCCTTTCATTATTATAGTATAACACTTTATCAAAAGCTTGGATATAATCCCAGTAGGTAAAATTCATTTTTACCTTATTAAGACTTATCTGTCTTTCTTTCATCGTTGAAATTCCCCATTCTTCAACAGATATAATCTGTTTGATTATAATTTTTGAAAAATTATAAGAATTTTCACTCGAGTTATATCCCGAGAAGTGCTGAAAATCTGCACTGCCTGTCTCTTTAAGAATTGTCTCATAGTAAGACCGAGTCTTATATGACTCTTCTGGATAATATAAACCAGTAATCAAATACCTTTGAAATATCTTCCAAGGTTCTTCTTTTCGCTGAATCTCAGCATTTTCAACAGGAAATATCATTTCCTTTTTACTTACTCTTTCGTAAGCCTTGATATCATCGTTTTCTTCTTGAGCTATGGAAGAGAAAGTATCTTTTCTCTTTTGAGATTCCATATATGCCTGTAATTGAGCATGTAACGGATGCTCCTTTGGAATATCTTCCAAATGAACTGATGATGATATTTGAGAAATCTTCTCATTTATCAAAGTTTTATTTCCCATTTGTATAACTGGGAAACTTTGTGAAGACGATCCATATGAGGATGCCTGAGAGTATGACCTTGTTTGAGAGGATGATCTTCCTCTTCCTCTGCCTTTTCCTCGATAATTCGAGGATTCCATTCTGCAATAAGAATCACCAAAACCAATCTGATGAGTCTTCATAATATATGTCATCATTGAATGCATCTCCATAACTATAATTAAAAATAGAGAAATCTTCTCTTGCAATTTCATCAATAATTTTATCTATTATAACCTCTTTCATATCTCGAGGTAAAGGTATGACTTGAAGAATTGCTAATAAACTAGGATTATCTATAAAACAATTATAAACAGAAGAACTCATTGTAAAAACTCTCTTGATAAAAAATCAGGTAAGGAGTTTTCACTTCCTTTCTTATAAACTATCTCGAAATCAAAAGGAGCCAGCTGTGCCTGCCATCTGGCAAATATAAATTTAGAAGCATCATGTTTAAAATCTTTATTAAACATAAATTTAACTGCTTGAGCATCAGTTTTTATCAAAAACTTTTGATTATATAAATTATCTTGAAATTTAAGAACGCATTTAACAATAGTCAACATTTCATGCGCAACAGTGGCATATTTCTTTTGAGCCTCCGTCCATTTACCAGAATGATATCTAATAAGATATTCAATTTTATCATGAGGGTTAATCTGTTTCAAAATCCCTCCATAACCAATATTAGACGCATCAGTCTCAATAATCTTTTGCCAAGCTGGATTAGCAAGAGTCAAACAAGGCAAATCATTAATTTTTTGTTTAACAAATTGAACTAAAGCAGTTTGTTCTTTAGTCCAAGGGGATTTATAATCCTTCTTTAACCTGTCAAATAATGGAGCTAAATCTCTAGACAGATTCTTATAAAAAGGATAAATATAATTCAAACTTCCCAAAAATCTCTGCAATTGAGTTCTATCAGAAATAACATCAGAAAATTTTGATGCAAAGTCAATGGATCTTTGAATGGGTGTTATCTTCTCTTGACAAATCAAATGTCCTAAAAATCTTACTTCAGTTTGAAATAAGCTCATTTTTGGTTTTGATATAACTAAACCATTTTGAATAACAACTTTTTTAAATATCTCAAGATGCTTAATATGCATTTCAACAGTCTTAGAATAAACAAGTATATCATCAATATATACAATAATGAAATCCATATAAGGATTAAAAATATCATTCATAATCTTCTGAAATTCAGAAGGAGCATTTTTCAATCCAAATGGCATCACATTCCATTCATACTGACCAAACGGAACATTAAAAGCAGTTCTATAAGCATGCTCTTTATATATTTGAATCTGCCAATAACCAGATTTTAAATCAAATTTTGAAAATATGTTAGGATCATATAATCTAGATAATAAATCCCTTTTATTCGGGATAGGATATCTAATCCATTTTAAAAACTTATTAAGAGGTTTATAATTAATTACCAATCTGGGAACACCTCTTTCTTTTTCAGCAGCGTTATTAACATAAAAAGCTGTACACGACCAAGGAGACTTGGAAGGCTTTATCAAATTCTTTTGTAAAAGATTATCAATCTCTTTTTTACAAAATTCGACCAATTCAGCATTCATTTGACATGGTCTTGATTTAGTGGGAATATTTTCCTCCACAAAATCCTCTTCATATGGAAGAGTGACAATATGTTTCTTTCTATCCCAAAAAGCACTGGGATGATCTGCACAAATATCAACAGATAATTGATCAGTGATTAATTTAATTTTTTCTTGAACTTTCACTGATTTCATTGTTTCAAATATATTCATACTATAGCATTCAAATTGCAGATTATCAACATGCTTCTGCTTCATATCAATCAAAGCACTAATTTCTTTAGAAATAGGGTTAGTTATAAATTCAAACTTAACCTGTTTATCACCTTTTCCTGCAGTAAATCCTTTAGCATCAATATGAGAGAAATGATAAATAGCATTTATAAACGGAGTTCCTAATATTATAGGAGGATATAATTGATTTTTTACCAAAAAGAAAAAGTGAGGAATAAACACTTTATTCTGGCAAATACTAACATTGGACAATTTATAATTTATATCTAAAGAATGCCTAGAAGCAGATTTAACTGTATGAGTAGTTTTTTGAAAATACTTTGAAGGTATTAATCATTCTTGAATACAACTGACATCTGCACCACTATCAATCATAGCAATATCAGTTATTGAGAAATTATTATCAATTAAAATAGTACATTTAACATACCATTTATGAGCAGTAATAACTTGTATCATTCCGAGAAACGAATTATTATTATTCATTTTTTCAAAATGATTTTCTGATAAAACTTCATTGTTTTCAACGACGTTTTTTCCTTTATCATTAGATTCCTCAGTTAAAGAATGAACTTTCTCAACCTGAGTTATCCTATGATCGCAGACAAGTTGATTTTGCTTAATCAATTTAATCTCTTTTTTAAATTTTTCAATTTCTTCTTTTAAATCATCGAAAGAAGAATCTCGTATCACAACACTATCATTTTTCTTTTTCATCAAACGATTATTAACCATTAGTGATAAATGCTAGAGCTCCAGATGAAGGAGTTGATAATTTAGGTATGGCTCTCGTCTCTAATAGAGAAGATGCTGTGTATACTTTGGTTCTTACAATTTTAGAACATTTTAATGGTCGTTATACTAACCAGCATGAAACAGTGCGAACTCTTTTAAATGGTCTTCGTTGCAGGACTTTGAGTGAGTTCAGATGGTACAAAGATACGTACCTAAGTAGGGTAATGGAATTACCTGAAAACAATTATGTTTATTGGAAAGCTAAGTTTATAGACGGTCTTCCTCCGCTTTTTGCAGAAAGAGTAAAAAGGGTTTTAAGAAGAGATAATGACGGTGAAATCCAATATGATTCCTTGACATATGGTAAGATGATAGGAATTTGTACACAAGAAGGATTAAACTTGTGTAATGAATTAAGACTATCCAGACAATTGAAAATGGATAGAATGAAAGAGAAAAATCAGATGGGTGATTTTTGTGTTCAATTTGGTCTTCCGGATATTTCTGGAAGAAGTAAAAGGAAAGATAAGTCTGAAAAGATTGAGAAGTATCTTGAAGAAGTAAAGAAAAATTTGCCTTATTAATAGTAACCGGCAGAAAACTAATTTATATATTTTAAGGTTGTTATATTTTTAAATTTTATAGTAGAAATTGAAAGATCATATTAATGGATTGCCTTATTAAAGCTTTAGCCACTTGAATACATTTGTGGTCATTTAAGCATACGATTTTTTTTGTAATTTTATATAAAGTATTTAGTGGAATAGTATTTATTGGAATGTATAATCATTTTTAGGACAAAAAAATTATAGAGATAATGGTAGATTAAAGGGTAAAAAGTTCATTAAATTTATATGAACACTAGTATACGTGTTCACGTGTTGTGCGGATATATTAAAATGTAATTATTTTTTAATTTAAAAATAAATAATATGAATCATTATTGAGTAACAGAAATGCATGTGTAATTATATATGGTGTTTTAATTTTATATAAACACATGAATATAATAAACTTTTATCTTAATATGTACAGATATGTTCTTCTTCAAAGACACCAAAATTATCTAACAACTTATACTTCTCTTAGTATACTGAAGATTAATAGCATATATGGACTGGGTTAAATTGAGATTTGTGTTAATTAATTGAATTTTAAATTAATAGATCAAATTTGATCCTAGTATTAAAATAATATATCTATTTTTAGTTAATATTAAAATATAATTTGCAAAGCATATTGAATCCTCTTTAGCGCGCTCTTGTCTAGTTCAATCCTAAACAATAAAATGATTTTTATTTAATCAAATATTATTTCATAAAATAAAAATGCAAAGAAAAATAATCAGTGACCAATAAAAAGACATATACCACATTAAGAATATGATAGTCAACAACTAACTATCTTGATAAACATGTCACAACTAAACAAGTTGAAATGTATCACATAAAGACAACAATAATGAACAATTAACATGTATTATTGTGATTGAAAACATCACTAATAAGAAAAGGACATTCAAACATGCTAAAATGAAAACTCAAAATTCTTTAAAGGATAGTTTTCCAAGTTCGTTTCTAGTTCTTTTTTTTTGTCTCTTTATTTCATTCACTAAATTCTGTAATTTATTTCTCCTTTATGTATAGTTGATCGTGTTGAAAGATCAAATAATCTTACTTTACTAAATATATCAAAGTAACTTTGTCAAATTAATATTACAGAGTTGGAAAGAAAATTTACCATGATGATTTTTTTACTCATGCAACACTATTTAGTTTACTTATTTTAGGGAAGTTATGGTGCCTTACGGTTACATTAGTAACTTTTCATATATTTTTTTAGTGTTTACCATTTTTTTTAATTTTTATATTGCAAACATAGGAAATTGAAAATAAAATATAATTAAATTGTCAATTGCAGATGCACACAATAAAAATGAAAAAATGGAAAGGTTTTTTTCATGCACCCTCGTTCCTTATTTTTTTCTAAATTGATTTTTTTTCAAATTTTCTTCATATATATATATAGCTATTTTTTTAAAAAAAATATGTAAACATTAAAGCCACATTAATCGGTTAATGCAATTTGCAGAAATAATTTAGGAAAATGTCTAAATTATGTAATTTTGAAATGATTATATATTTTTTAAATAATGAAATAGATGTCAATAAAAAAAGTTAAGTATTTTATTAGGATTCTTATTAGGATAAAAATAAGAGTCCAAAAACACTTAAACATTAGCCACATGTTTTATGAATTGTATTTTAAAAAATAAAAAGAATAGAAAAGAGTTATATTACCTGTGGTAACTTTCTACAATTTAAAAGAATACGTGTAATTAATATATAGATTTTTAAATATTTTTAAATTTAAATTGTAAATTACTAACTAATACAAATTTAATTATTTAAAATATTAAGTTTTAAAAATAAAAATTTATGAAATTCTGTGGTACTGTGGCACTTTTTGTGTTTTTCGTAAAAAGATGTTTTCACAGTTTTAAACATGTGTCCTCTTGATCACATGATATCAACAATATCAGTTTTTCCAGGACTCCTCTTCTAATTTATCATAAAGTATATTATTTTATCAACATTATCAGTTTTATCTTTCAAAAATGATTAATCACTCTAAATTAGAAATTGTAAACAATTAATATAAGCAATTTATTAAAAAAAAACTGATATAAAAAATAGTGGTGAATAATTTAAATATTTAGCATTAAAAATATGTTAATTTTCCATAAAAATAAAATTACAAACGGGCTTATTAAAATTTTAAATAAAAAAAATTAGTGTACACAATTTGCATTTGTTTTGCTATAAATAAGGAGCTATGGAAAGATAGTTAAAATATTCTGCATTAAAAATATGATAACTTCCCCCCAAAAAAACAATCACACACGTGTTTGGTAAAAAAAAAATTTTGCTATAAAAAAAAGGAGTTTTAATATTTATTTTGAAAAAAATAGTTTTATATATAATGACTTATTTTTAATTTACGTTAAAATTTTAATGTTTTGGGTATATATAGAGAATTTTAATTGAAGCAATGTTAATTTACGTTAAAATTTTAAAATTTTGGGTATATATAGAGAATTTTAATTGAAGCAATGTTAATTTAAGTTAAAATTTTAATATTATTTTTTAATTGAATTTATTTGTGTATATATAGATTATAGAAAATAGAGATAATGGGTAGAACAGTTTTAGATAACTACTTTAAATTTAAATTCAAATTCAAAAGGTGACTATTTTGCTGTATTTTAAAAAAAATAGTATTAGGTGGGTTGATTGCTTCATTTGAAAAAGTCACATTTAAAATCAGTGTTATTTTTTTAAAAAATAATGAATATTTACGTGTAACAGTTTCTTTAATTAGTAGGAAGTTTTGCTATTTATTTATTTAAAATGGCTGATGGGTACGTTTTTTTAATTTTGTTTTCTCTTTTCTACTTTTTTTAAGTTATAAATAAAGCAATAGTATATAAATTATTGAAATAGAAGCGGGAAGGAATCTTTAAAAAAAATTCAATTAACAATGTAAAGCAATGTAAAATGTTTGTAATTTTTACTCCGAAAGTAAGTGCACGTAAAAATGAAGAAGATAACAATATATATTTAGTTGCTACATAAAGGAGTTAAGTTGCATTTTTATTTGCTATAAAAAAGGAGTTATGTTACATTTTAATTTTTTTAAAATTGTGTATGTGTATTTGTGTTTTAGTGGGGAAATGGGAGCAAGGACGTGTATGTGTAGGTGTATTATTTAAAACTAGTGAATCTTATTAGACTTTTGATATTAAATTTCTTATTAAATATTTTAAAGTTTAACCAATTATATTATTAATATGATTTCTATGACATCACTTACTTTTTCTAATAATTCATCTTTGAAAATGAAAAGTTCATTGAAAATGTAAGTCACTTTAGTGTAGACAAAAATTAAATTTATTTCATATACTGATTATATAAATAAAAGCTTTATTGGATCATCATCAAAATTATAAATTAAGAAAATTTTAAAAATTCAAAACTTTTGCTTATTATATACTTGTGCTTTTAACTTTGTATGACTGATTAAGGTAACAAAAAATATTTAAATGAAAGAACAATCGAAGAAGTCATCAAGCTAAGATTTCATTCATCTATATTGAACTGAATGCATATACTTACAATTTATACTAAAAACCTTAATAGTATGAGTTACCGTGTTAGAGATATATTCTTCTGCTGTTATTTTGCATCTCATTCTAAAAAAAAAAAATTTAAAAATTGATAAAGTGGAAAGAAAATCAAAATATATTTAATTGAGCCGTAGCTCTCAAAATTTTTAATTCTCATATTTAAACCATCAAATTTTTGCAGGTCTTTCATATTTGATGGAAAAAGAAAAGAAAAAATGAACACAATAATCCAAAATCCGTGTACAGAAACTTAACAGAAAAATTCATAATAATAAAATAAATTAATATCAAAGATAAAACACTAACATAGAAACAGAAACAATCTCATCAAAAAATAAATACTTACTCCATTAAATGTTGGATTGAAGGAATTGAAAGTGGAAGATCACTTCTTGTTTCCAAATTATATAAGAAAAGAATTTTTCTACTCTATTGATTAAGAAAAATAAATGGTTATTAGTGACGTATTGAAAGCATAACAAAAATAAACGGCTCAATAGTTTAATTAGGGAGGGACATGGGTAGGATTAAACCTTTATTTATGTAATAAAGACATAGTGGACCTTAAATTTAGTTGCTGGTTAAGAATTATAGAAAAGAAAAAAACTCTAAAAAATCATAAAAAGGTAAATTTGAGTATTAATAAAAAGAAAAGTGTCAAGTCATCTTTTTTATTCCTAACTAATAAGAAACTATAAAAATATAAGAACTTTATTATTGAAGGAATATGAAAGATTGAAATAGTAAATACTGAAACGTTTAAATATTTTATAATAATAAATTAGAATGAGTGGAGTAGTAATACTTGAGACACTTATTACTACAATAATTTGTGTACAATTATTGAGACATTTATTCTTATAATAAGATAAATAAAAAGAATGAAGGAAATTTTTTAGATAAGGAGATAAAAATTAAATAATTTTCTAGGTCATATAAAGTGTCACATCACTTTGTGTATACTTAATTTTAATATATATAGATTTTTTAAAATATTAGGAACATGAAAAAATAATGGAAATTATGAATATTATTATTTATGATAAATAAAAGGTGTGATTTATGAGATCTATAAGATAAAAAATCGTAGTAAATGAAAAGTTATGCATGTTTTTTCACATTTATTTTCTTTAATTGTTGCAACATTTTATTTAAGCATATTTAACATTATTAAGAGATCAATTAAATAAGTTATTTTGAGGTTTTTTTCTTTAACATAAAATATAAATGAAATAAATAAGAAAAATTTCAAAAAAAAAATAAAGAAAAAAAGAAATGTTATTTTTGACTATAAAGAGGTGTTACACCACCTTGTTTATCTTTTTTGCTATATGTGGTTGTAGCTTTATTTTTCCTTCTCCTATTATTACACCAAGAAAACTAATGTGGGTCTTACATCGTTCCATTTTCTTCTTACTAACCTCCTCACCTATTTCTTTTTGATCTGCGTATGCATAGTCTGTAAATCTTATAGAAGTTTGTCCTTTGTTATTTGTGTACATCAAATGATCATTGGGTCTTAATATTTCCTTTTTGCTAAAATTTTCTAAATTCCATTCTAATACCGCATATTCTTCTGAGTCTATTTTTAATGGTTTCATTACTTTTATACCTTTATTTCCCATTAGTCCTACTACATCTTCTACTTTGAGTTTAAATTTAGTGTTACTATTAGTCGCTATCTTTCCTATAAAGCCTACACATATCAATAAATTATTACCACCTACTATTTCTTCATATCCTTTAGTCTGAATACCAATCTTTATGTGTTTTCCAAATTCAGAGGAGTTTATCATATGAAGTCAAGACAGATTCTATAATAATAAAATAAAATAATACAATAATACTTTTACTATTAGAAATAAATAGAAATCTAGAAAAATTGGTTAAAGGAAAAGCATACGAAGAACAAAAGAAAGTTCAGGATAAAAACATAGACGAACTGATAGAACAACTCAAAAGAATAGAGGTAACCCCGAAAAAGGAAAAAATAAATATTACAAAAAGGAATCAACCATGGACCTTATTTCAGGTAGGTCTAGAACAGTCACAGAAAGACCAAGTTTCTCTCAAGACAGTTTAAGAAATAATATGTTAACAAAAATACTCAATACATCTACCGCAACCACAAATCAACAGCTAGAAGAAGTAATAAATGTAGACAGAGACATACAAATTTTCCAACAAAATAGACTTAAATTATTAAACCCCAAAGTATTGTATAACAAGGGGATTTTCTCTAGACATGCCCAATTATATAGACATTACAGGGAAGAACAAATGTGTCATAGGAAAAGACAGTAATAGAATAAGTTTAATAAGTCAAGAATCTTTAAAAGAAATAAAGAATTTAAACATGAACCTAATGCACGTGGGCTTAATAGTAATAGGATTAAAAGAACTAACAAGAAAACACCTAGGAACAAAAAATTTAATAACTATATATGACGACAGATGGACAGACCTAAAGAAATCCATAATAGGTCTAACAGAAGTAGACATGACCAATAATGGAGGAATTTTTTACTGCAGTCCTGACGTCATGATAAACTCCTCTGAATTTGGAAAACACATAAAGATTGGTATTCAGACTAAAGAATATGAAGAAATGGTAGGTGGTAATAATTTATTGATATGTGTAGGCTTTATAGGGAAGATCGCGACTAATAGTAACACTAAATTTAAAAGGCTTAAGCTGAGTATTACTTAGAAGAATCTGTAAATATATGTCTTTAGCATAATCTTTTTGAGGAGATGAGGCTTCCGCCTTCCCTTTCCCATTTCCTGCACTCATGCTATAAACATGGAAAATAAGTTAGCTTACTTTGCAATAAGTCTGCTCAACTGATCTGCCACATTATTATCTTTTCCTTTAATATGTTCTATTTTAATATTATAGACTGACGTTACGTCTAGAAAATTCAGCCATCTTCTTTTACTACTTTTCTTTTCATTTACCTTTTGATGGAATTTCACTATCGCCTCACAATTTGTTCTTACTAATATTTCTGATTTATTTAAAATATGAAGTCTAAAGCTGTCTAATCCATAGATTACTGCTAAAATTTCTGCGTCTATACTACTCATATTTCTCTTTTCTCAGTATTTACCGCTTTAGTAGGCACAAATTCTTTCTTCTTTTTTAGCACTGTACTTATTTTTTCTTGCCTTCAGGACAGCTCCCCATCCTTCTAAACTTCCGTCTGTTTCTACTATTAGGTAGTCTGTTTCTAATGGCATTGCCAAGTCTGGGATATTTTTTTACCATATCTTTAGGTTTTTAGGTTAAAAAAATAAAAATAATAATAATAAAAAATCCAGATATAAATAGATTAAATGAAAACTAAATATTAATTAAACTAAATGTTTTAAACCAAATAATATGAGTGTTTATGTGTTAAAATCTTGGCTTTTGGTTGGAAATTTCTTTTGCTTTACTCAGTAATTTTGTAAAATCCTACTCAGTACTCCCTCCTTCGATGCCCTCGTCATGTTTCATAGCTAGTATCTTCTAGTTTATGTGAATTTCTCCCAGAATATTAAATACTTTTTTTAACCTTTGTTAGTCTCTTCTTCTCAGCCTAACTTTTAATAACTTCTTCTCTAATCCCACCCCGGGATAAACACAAGTCCTTCGGCATTCTTAGCCATGGCGGACATTCAACTCCCTAGGACTTTACAGATTAGTCCATCGTTATTATTAAAAAATTGAGAAGAGAACCATATACTTAAAGGTTGGTTTATAAACTTTAATCATAGTATCAACATTATAAACATACAAACATTAATTTACATAGGGAGAAACATACAAAAACCCAAAGTTAGCTACTTACATGGCTTAGGTTGGAGAGAGGTTTCCCTTTTGGAAGTCCCCGAAAACCTTTCCAAGCTTCTTCTGAAAAATTTCCTTATATCACACTAGCACACTCAAATATTTTATTTTCTCTCACTATTATACAATGGAAGATGAAGAAAAGATGATAATTCTCTTATGCTTTCTTACTTATGTTTTCACTCGGTTTTTTTCGCTCCCCCTTCTCTTCATAAGTTCTTGGCATTCATAGCTGTCTTCGGACTTCAAAATCGAATTTCAAATTGATTAAAGAATCTCTTCAACTTGTCGGGTGCGCTGTGGGCCTCATCGTCACATGGTTGTGTTGGAAATCTTTTTCAATTATTGTCCTTTCCTTTGTCCGTGTCTTTTGAATAATGACTTACTTTATCATTGCTTACGTATTTGTGATATCGTGCGTCATTGCTTACCTAATAACCACATCTTGTCTTGTCTTCTTCAGTTCTTCATTTCAGTTCGTTCTTTGTTCAATCTTTAGTTACATTGTATCTAGGTTATGTAGTGCTATTGAATCGAAACTCATTCTGGAATCGTTGTCTTTGTTTGGGTCTTGAGCAAATTGTTCCATTGTGGGATCATATCTCGTGATTTCTGAATTTTTTGATTCCGGGTCTTTGGCCTTTGTTCTGGTTCTGGGTTTTCTAAAATGACTTCTTTTGTCTTTTCACTATGGAATCTCTTAATTGCTTTGTCTACTATATTTTCTAATTTCTTTTTTCCTTTATATTTTCTTAAACATACTCCTCTTTTTTGTATTTCTTTATTCTGTCTGGGTATTCCTTCTATTTCCTTATTGAAACTGGCTGGGAGTATTCTCACACTTTTTGGCAAAGTGTCAGTCATAAACGGATTTGATTTGTCTTTACCAGTTACCGTTTGAATTGGACTAGCTGTACCTCTATCTGGTACAATGGATTTTTCTGCATTCGTTGGGAATGCACACCCTTCTCGTCCATTTTTGACGAAGATGGAGAACTTCCATGAGGGTTTTTTGGGACTTGTCTGTGGGGATTATTTGTCTGATATAGCTCAAAATGAAGGGTTTTTACCCTGTCTTGTAATAGTCTGATGTGCTCCAGCATTTTTTCTTTTTCTAGTCTGAATTTTTCATTTTCATGGTTTAGTCTTTTAAAGGCTTCGGTCATTGCTAAAGAATGATCGCAAAAAAATATTTTATCTGTGTCTTTTTGGATATTGTATTGTGGAACGTTTCTGGTGGGTTGTCTGAGGGCTGGTGTAATGTAGTAGTTTGGTCTGAGGTTTCCTCTAGCATAATCCAGAGCTTCATTTAAGTCATTAAATCCTTTGAAGAGGGGTGCCGAATAATTTTTTACGGCATCTACAACTTCTATCCATGTCTGAAAAACTCCTGGCACCTGTCCCTTTATTACTACATAAAATTTAAATTTTTTGTCTATAAAGTACTGGCTCAAAGCATTTATTACTGAAATAACATAGTTGTTGTCTCTTGGAATCTTATTGTATAATATCTATAAGTTGTCTATCAAGCATTTCTATTGCTTGTCCACCTAAGTCTCTGCCTTTAGTCTGAAGCTCATATTTGATTGCGGATAGCATATCAGATTTTGCTTTTCGAACCATAGTCTTTCGAATCTTTGATTTTCAAACACTATTTGAGGCTTAAACTAAGTATTACTTAGAAGAGTATGTAAATATATGTCTTTAGCATAATCTTTTTGAGGAGATGAGGCTTCCGCCTTCCCTTTCCCCTTTCCCGCACTCATGCTATAAACATGGAAAATAAGTTAGCTTACTTTGCAATAAGTCTGCTCAACTGATCTGCCACATTATTATCTTTTCCTTTAATATGTTCTATTTTAATATTATATACTGACGTTGCGTCTGGAAAATTCAGCCATCTTCTTTTGCTACTTTTCTTTTCATTTACCTTTTGATGGAATTTCACTATCGCCTCACAATCTGTTCTTACTAATATTTCTGATTTATTTAAAATATGAAGTCTAAAGCTGTCTAATCCATAGATTACAGCTAAAATTTATGCGTCTATACTACTCATATTTCCCTTTTCTCTGTATTTACCGCTTTGATAGGCATAACTTCTTTCTTCTTTTTTATCACTGTACTTATTTTTTCTTGCCTTCAGGACAACTCCCCATTCTTCTAAACTTCCGTCTGTTTCTACTATTAGGTAGTCTGTTTCTAATGGCATTGCCAAGTCTGAGATATTTTTACCATATCTTTAAGTTTTTGAACTATCTTTATATGATCCTTTCTTGGAATAAAGTGGTCCCGCCATTTTTCCTAAGTCTTTGATGAAATGTCTTGCATAATTTAGTATTTCTAGAAATTTTTGGAGTTCTTTTGTTTTGTCTAATTTATCTGGCATTTCTAGGACCTTTTTTGCTATATGTGGTTGTAGCTTTATTTTAACTTCTCCTATTATTACACCAAGAAAACTAATGTGGGTCTTACATAGTTCCATTTTCTTCTTACTAACTATGATTCCATTGTCTACGAATAATTTAAAGATCTTTTGCAAATGTCCTAAATGTTCTCTCATGTTATTGCTGAATACTAAGATATCGTCTACATAAATTATAATGAAAATTTTATAATCTCTAAAGATATTATCCATTTTTCTTTGGAAAATCGGGGGTGCTGTCTTTAACCCGAATGGCATTGCCAACCACTCAAAATGTCCTTCTGGACAAGTAAATGCTGTCCATTCTATACTTTCTTCTGCCATTTTTATTTGCCAATATCCTGATTTACAGTCAAACTTTTAAATACTTTTCTTCCCTAGATTCTGTTTATTAGTTATGTTTTATCTCGTAGCTTATATCCGTCTATTATTGTGTTATCATTAAGTTTTTTATAATTAATTACCATTCTTGCCTTTCCTCTTATTATTTCGTTTTGATCAGTCCGAAGACATCTATAAATACCAAGAACTTATGAAGAGAAGGGAGAGCGAAAAAAGGGAGTGAAAGCATAAGAGAATTATCATCCTTTTCTTCATCTTCCATTATATAACAGTGAGAGAAAATAAAATATTTGAGTGCCTAATTGTAACCCGCTTCGTGTACTCACAACATTTCATTATTTTGGGTTAGGATCTGTGTCACCTGGAAGACCTTTTTGTGGACACAAATTTATAGCATTAGCCAATTGTGCAAACTGCCTTTCCAGATTTTTCTGCTACAACTGGGCGCTTCTCAACTCTTCGCCCATCTTATCCACCTTTGTATTTATCTCTGTACTCAGAACAACTCCTCATTAGTCATGCCACCTTGCTTCATACCTTTATTATTACCTTGCCCATGATGTTGATACTGCGGCCCGTTCCCTTGTGCTCGGTATTAATTTTGCCCTTACGCCTGGTCTGAGGTAAGATTTTTGGGTCATATCATTAGTCAAGACAAGATAATGCTTATTCAAAGATCTATTGAGTTTGCTTCAAAATTTCCTGATATTATTACTGATAGAACTCAATTACAGTGGTTCTTAGGGAGTTTAAATTATATCTCTCCTTTTTATAAAAATTTGTCTCGAGATTTGGCTCCTCTCTATGATAGACTAAAGAAAGGTTATAAAGAACCTTGGACTGATAGTGATACTGCTTTAGTAAAATTTGTTAAACAAAGAGTAAATGCTTTGCCTTGTCTTACTCTTGCTAACCCTTCTTGGCAGAAGGTTATTGAGATAGATGCGTCTAATACCGGTTATGGAGGAATATTAAAACAAATTCATCCTCATGATAATACTGAATATTTGATTAGATTTCATTCCGAGAAATGGACTGAAGCCCATAAAAAATATGCAACTGTGGCTCATGAAATGCTTACAATTGTTAAGTGTGTTTTAAAATTTCAAGATGATTTATATAATCAAATTTTTTTGATAAAAACTGATGCTCAATCAGTCAAATTTATGTTTAATAAAGATTTTAAGCATGATGCTTCTAAGTTAATCTTTGCTAGGTGGCAAGCTCAGCTAGCTTCTTTTGACTTTGAAATTATTTATAAAAAAGGAGTTGATAACTCTCTTCCAGACTTCTTATCTAGAGAATATTTGCAATGATAGATCCTTCTGTTTATAATATGTTTTTCTCGGAATATTTGTTAATAGCCATTCTTCAAGGTATATTTCCACGGTTCATTTTTTCTTTGAATTTCTGCGTTTTCAACAAGAAATATCATTTCTTTGTTATGTACCTGTTCAAATGACTTGATATCATCATTGTCATTTTTCGCAATTGAAGCAAATGTATCACATTGCTTCTGTTCTGCCAAGTATGCCTGTATTTGCGCATACAAGGGGCTGTCTTCTGGAATATCTTCCAGATGTATTGAAGAACTTGATGAAGATGGAGGTATCTTCATATTCACCAGTTTCTTCTGTCCCATTTGTATTACTGGGGAGCTTGTTGAGGATCCGTATGACGATCCTGAAGATTCTTGCTGTGGGGATGATTTTCCCCCTCTACCCCTTCCTCTGCCTTTAACCCAAGGTGGGTTCATTCTACAAATATAGCAGAATTTATTATTCAGACAGTTCTTCATCTGACATATCATATTAATCATCTTCAAATATAAATTTTTTAAAAATATTATCTATAATTGATTCAATGATAACTTCTTTCATATCTCGAGGTAAAGGTATACTAATAATAATAATAATAATAATAATATTAATACTAGTGAAAAGATATATAGCATTTATAAACGGAGTTCCAAGAATAATTGGAGGGTATAGCTGATTTTTTACCAAAAAGAAGAAATGCGGAATGCAGACTTTGTCCTGGCAAATACTCACATTTGTTAATTTATACTTTATATCTAAAGCATGTCCTGATGCAGATTTAACCGTATGAGTAGTTTTTTGAAAATATTTTGAAGGAATAAATCCTTCTTGAATGCAACTAACATCTGCACCACTGTCAATCATAGCTATATCCGTTATTGAAAAACTATTGTTTATTAAAATAGTACATTTAACATACCATTTATGAGCAGTAATGACTTGCATCATCCCAAGAAAAGAATTATTTTCAGCACTGATTTTATCAAAAACATCTTGTGGTTCTTGAAGTTCTTCGTCTTCAATCACCCCTTTTCCTTTTTCATTGTTTGAGGAAACCATATTTTCAACCTGAGTAATTCTATGATCACAAATCATTTGATTTTGTTTTAAAGATTTAATCTCTTTTTTTAAATTCTCAATTTCTCCTTTTAAATCATCAAATGAAGAATCTCTAACAACCGTATTCATTTTATTATTAATTCGGTTGTTTATTTCATTAAGAGAATAAGGAGCCTGATATTCCAAACTTCTGGGTTTTTCAAAAGGTTTTGTAGAAACTGATCCAGAATTTGCTGCTAGATCAATTATCTTTTCCCTTAGTTTATTATCAGTAACTTCCTTTAAAAGCTCTATTACTTTATCAGAAGTAATAGTTTTGACTTTCAAATCTTGAAATTGAGCCTGTAATTTATAAAATTCATCATTTTCACAAACACAGGTATCACCTTGACAAGTATTACAAGTATTATCACAAACCTGTTCATTATCAGAGAAGTCAAGTAATTCTACTACTTATTCTGATTCGTATTCGGAAAGGTAATATGATTCCGACCCCGAAGTGTATAACAATCGATAATTTTTTTCATGTAATTCTCCTTCTAACTCAAGAGCTTTAAGCTTTTCAAGCTTACAATTCGGAGCAATATGCCCAAACTTACCACATTTGTAACACTTAATTTTTGCCAAATCCTTTTTAAGTCCATCTACAAATTTTGCTTTCCAATAAGAATATTTTTTTTCAGGTAATTCCATAACTCGGCTTAAAAAGGTATCTTTATACCACATAAAATTGCTTAAGGTTTTACACCTTAGCCCATTGAGAAGAGTTTGCACTGTTTCATGCTGATTTGTATAACGACCATTAAAATGTTCTAAAATGGTTAGAATCAAAGTATAAACAACATCTTCCCTATTAGTTGCCAAGGTACTACATATTGTTACTCTCCCTTATGAAGAGGATTTTGCAGAGGAAAATATTCCTACTAAATCTCGTCCTTGTCAAATGAATTCTGAATTAGTAGAATTTTGTAAAACTGAAATTGATAATTTGTTGAATAAAGGGTTGATAAAACCTTCTAAGTCTCCATGGTCTTGTACTGCTTTTTATGTGAATAATGCAGCGGAAAAGGAAAGAGGTGTTCCTAGATTGGTAATAAATTATAAACCTCTTAATAAATATTTAAAATGGATTAGATATCCTATCCCAAATAAAAGAGATTTATTATCCAGGTTATATGACGCTAATATCTTTTCAAAGTTTGATTTAAAGTCAGGATACTGGCAAATTCAGATCTTTAAAGAACATTCTTATAGAACTGCTTTCAATGTCCCATTTGGACAATATGAATGGAATGTTATGCCATTTGGTTTAAAAAATGCTCCTTTTGAATTTCAGAAAATCATGAATGATATATTCAATCCCTATATGGATTTCATTATTGTTTATATTGATGATATTCTTGTTTATTCAAAAACCTTTGAGATGCATATTAAGCATTTAGATATCTTTAAAAAGGTAGTTATTCAAAATGGTTTAGTTATATCAAAACCAAAAATGAGTTTATTCCAAACTTAGGTAAGATTTTTAGGTCATCTTATTAGTCAGGGAAAGATAACTCCTATTCAAAGATCTATTGACTTTGCTTCAAAATTTCCTGATATTATTTCTGATAGAACTCAGCTCCAAAGATTTTTGGGAAGTTTGAATTATATATCCCCTTTTTATAAAAATTTGTCTAGAGATGTAGCTCCTCTATTTGATAGATTAAAAAAGGATTATAAAAACCCTTGGTCTGAAGAGCATACAACTCTAGTGAAATTTGTGAAACAAAGAGTTAATGATTTGCCCTGTTTGACTCTGGCGAATCCTGCTTGGCAAAAAATTGTTGAGACTGATGCGTCTAACATTGGTTATGGAGGAATTCTGAAACAAATTAATCCTCATGATAATATCGAATACTTGATTAGGTTTCATTTTGGAAAAATGGACTGAAGCTCAGAAAAAATATGCTACGGTAGCTCATGAAATGCTTACCATTGTTAAATGTGTTTTAAAATTCCAAGATGATTTATATAACCAAAAGTTTTTCATAAAAACTGATGCTCAAGCCGTTAAATTTATGTTTAATAAAGATTTTAAACATGATTCTTCAAAATTGATATTTGCTAGGTGGCAAGCACAATTGGCACCTTTTGATTTTGAAATCCTTTATAAGAAAGGAAGTGAAAACTCCTTACCAGATTTTTTATCAAGAGAATACATTCAATAATGTCTTTCTTTAGTAAATGGTTAGGTGATGAAGTTCTTATGGCCATTTTTCAAAGTCTTCCATTCAATCAAGATATGATGTTAGAAATTATTGAATGGATTGTTTATAGAGATATCACTGAAGGCAGATTGCCTTATGAAATAGAAGAAATTTCTAATGATGATTCTGATAGAGATTTGGATATTTATAATTACTTATCAGAATAATTATTGTTTTGATATTAGGATGGAGTCCTCTAATTTTAGAGGAAAAGGACGAGGAAGAGGGGGAAGATCATCTCCTGGATCGAAGTCATACTCTCAAGCATCCTCATATGGATCAGCTTCATATAGCTCTCCAGTCATACAAATGGGAAGAAAGAGCTTAATAAATGAGAAGATTTCTCAGCCAACTAGTTCTATACATCTGGAAGATATTCCAGAAGATAATCCTTTATATGCTCAATTACAGGCATATTTGGGTAAACAGAAGCAAAGAGATACCTTTGCTTCAATAGCTCAAGAAGACAACGATGATATCAAGTCTTATGAAAAGGTACAAAAGCAAGAAATGATATTTCTTGTTGAAAACTCAGAAATTCAGAGAAAAGATGAGCCATGGAAGATATTCCAACGGTATTTAATAAATGGTTTATATTACCCGGGTGAGTCATATAAAACCAGAGCATATTATGAAACAATTCTGAAAGAAATTGGAAGTTCAGAATTTCAGCATTTTTCAGGTTATAGCTCAAGTGAGAATGTTTATAACTTCTCAAAAATTATTATCAAACAGATAATAACCATTGAAGAATGGGGAATATCTACAATGAAAGAAAGGCAGATAAGCCTTAATCAAACAAAAATGAGTTTTACATATTGGGACTATCTCCAGGCCTTTGATAAAGTGTTGTATTATAATAATGACAGACACAAGCATACTTGGTTTGTTAAAATATGTTCAAAGGTATTTGAACAAATTATTCCTAATTGGTTCTTGAAATGGTGGTCATACCACGGTCCGACGGTAAAAATTTTGCCTGAGAACTTTCCAAAGTTATATCGAGAATGGATTAAGGTTTCGCCCAAATTAACAGAGTTATATCAAGCAGATCATATCTGCTACTTGGAAAATATTGATCAAATATACTTCTTTATTGAATTTTCGATTCCATAGATTCATAAATGGACTCCTGAATTGGGATTCAATTCAGAACAAATCCCTTGCTTATACAGGGTGTTCTACAACAATTTTTGGGATAAGTTAATAAAAAGAGATCCCAAAACTAAAAATTTATTTGGTCAAGAACTCCTTGATGAAATTCAGGGAAAAATTCAAGAGTATTCAACAACAGTTGATAATTCCGTCAGACATATCGCCAGACGAATTTCAGTCCAGGAAGGCGATAAAGACGAAATGATCGAGAGATATCTCGAAGAAGTAAAAAGGAATATTTTGCAAACCATAAACCAATTTGATAAATCAGACACTTCAATGCGAAGTGAAACAAGTAATGATGATATTACAGTCACTGATGCACAACCAGTGGAGTCGGAAGAGATAGTATCCGAAGACTCTTTGAAAAGAGCAGAAGAATTAATCAGAGAGCTAAGAGGAAAAGCAAAATAGCAAAGCCGCCGTGAGGGCCCAATGAAACAGTAGATATACTGTAACACAGCACTAGAAACAGTGCTAAGGGACCCACAATGTAGGGTCATCATTGTACAAATAGTAGTTTTTCTTTTTTCTATTTAAAGAGACTTACTTCACTTAAAGAAGGCAAGTCCTTTTTAGGCAAGCTTGAGTTTCTCTCTTGTAAATCTTCTTGTAACTAAATTCTAAAAATTATAAAATCTTCAGACTGTTGAAGGCAAAGGCGGATCCCAGCCTTAAGGTATTTTACTTTACTATTCTTTTTCTGTTTCAATAGGCCGATGATCGGCTAATTAGTTTATATCTATGTTGAACAAGTAGTTGCAGATCTAATTAATTATGAAAATATTCTAGACTCAATTTAAGTAAAGAAAGAGAATTTTGGTTTAAATAATTTTAGCTTGGTTTCGAGATGGTGGTACAGTCAGGCTAAGTATCGTTCTTAGTGGTTTAAACTGGTAAAGCTGGAAATTGTAAGTCCCCGTTAAAAGGAGAAAAAGGGGCAGAGAAATTCAGGTCAGAATCTGCTGGTTAAAAGCAAGTATCGTTCTTAGTGGTTTAAACTGGTAAAACTGGAAATTGTAAGTCCCCGTTAAAAAGGAGAAAAAAGGGCAGAGAAATTTCGGTCAGAATCTGCTGGTTAAAAACCACTCTGAAAGGCACTTAAATCTCGACAGACCCCTTGCTTGGGTAAAAGGGTTATAAACCCAGTCCATACAGTTATTATAATTAAACAAGAATTTTCTCTTTTACTTCGATTGTATATCCCAGTACCGGTGCTATAATCATGAGATCTAAAGTTGTTATGGCGGATTACTGCCCGACATCTGTTGGTCCTGAAAATGAGCCTAGGGATTTTCATAATTAAGAAGAATTTGTAATGAAAATGTTTAACATAGATATAATTAATTGTCTATTTCTGTGTTCATGGAACAGGGTGACAGTAGTACTAAAAGTACTAGGCTACAAAAGGTAGATATACCTCAGAATTTAGATTTGTTAAACAAATGGACTATTCCTAAAGTCTCGATGAAGACTGTTTATGATTATGGTTGGTTTGATAAATTCTCTTCTAAACAATTGATAAAAACCACTGAGCAATCTATCACTTTGAATTCATCTGAACAGACTATTCATTTATTGAATTAACGCGATATTAATCTTTATAAAAATCAATTTAATTTTATGCATATTGGAATGGTGCAAATTGCTTTTAAACCTTTAACTTTAAAAGGTTTGCCTGAAACTTTTATGACTGCTTTACGTGATGCAAGAAATTATAATTTCCGTCAATCTTTGATAGGATCGATTGAATCTACAGTTGCATATGGTCCTGTTTATTTTAATACTCAGCCTAATTTGCAATTGTCTTTATCAGATGTCAATATTTTGGATGCTTTAACATTAAATGTTAAAACTCATGGTTATAATTATGCGCCAGGCTCAGAATTGCTTTGTTTGTCATATAGAATTTATTATCGTTTGTTATCTACTCTAAATCCAAAGTGTAAGTTATTTGACACTTCTCAACAAACGGTTTTGATGGAAACCAATTTTGCTAAGTCAAAAATCACCACAAGAAGGACTATTTTGTGGGATGAAATCAACTTTCCAGAGACTTGGACTCTGAGTTCAGTAATAGCTCCAGATCAGTTGACTAATGAGGTTAGTAATACTGAGTGTTCTCATGTTTCTCAAAATCCAGATGGAAGGATTACAATACAATTTGATAATAGTAATACTGGTAGATTTGATGATAGATCTACAATTTACTCTAGACAATCGTTCTCGGAAATGAAAAGACCTATGGTGAGTTATATTTCTCCAATAGAGCCAGATTACAGGTTGGCGAGAAATCGTGCAGCTTCTCTTCATACGTTGTCTACTAATGGAGTGACCTTGCCCTAGGAGGGTGTCAATACTCAGGGTGAGGTTCTCACAGCTTCTCAGGTAGGAGATGTTCCTACAAATTCCGAAATGGGAATCGATAATAATAGTTTTTAATGATTCCACACCAGATTGATTTTAGTCCTAGTTCACAGGCAAGAAGTTATATTCAAAAAGAATTTTTTTCCCAAAAATGGAATCAGTTTAAAACTTGGTTTTTTTGTACTTATAGTAAAGAAGATATGAATAATATCTCTCAAAAGTTTTATGAAACTTGTGCTCTTCATAATAAAATAATGGATTTCGTTCCTTGGTTTATATCAACTTATCTGCCTTTATACATAAATGTTTTGGAAAGATCTTACAAAGTTCAGGGAAAATTATTAAAGGTATTTACCCTCCTCAATCTTTCTTTATTTTACCAAATAATACTGGTATTACTTTTGAAGCCTTTCAAAAATTTATTGAAAAAGAAGTGGCTGAAGTAACTATCAAAGAGATAAATAAAATTATGTCTCAAAATAATTATTTGGGTCTTTATGTCAAAGTTTTGGGAGAACAGATCAGTCTTCTTGATGAAAAATTAGATGATTTAATTTCTTTAATAAAGGAAATTAGTAATAGCAATAAGACATCTGACATCCCTCTACTTCCAAAGATGTTGCAGATGTTCCAGTTGCCATTGCAAATATCCAACGACCTCCTGAGATTACAGGATTCAAATTTAAAATAGATGATTTAGATAATCTTCTTGATAAAAAATTATCTAAAATAAATCAAAAATTTGGTAATTTGAATTTACAACCTATAACTTGGTCGGAAGATTTTGCGGATCAAATTGATGAAACTGGTGATCATAAAGAAGTGATGTTTTCTGAGATAAATAAGTTAAAAGGTCATTTTAAATCTCAGGGAAAATTTGCTGATAAACCTCGGATGCAAACTTATTACTATCCGAGACCTACTCCTCAAGATGTGTTGATAGAGGAAAGAGATTGGAATCAAACAAATACGTCATATGGGGTTCCGAAATATATGAATGGAATCTGGATGGATTAACTGATAGACAGTTAACTATTATGGTACATCGTATGTTGATGTATGCAACTATTTGCAAAAGTACTAATAATACTGATAAGAATATTTGCAAAATGATTGTGGCAGGATTTACAGGTCAATTAAGAGGTTGGTGGGATAACTACTTAACCGGTCAAGAGAAAGCATTGATTGTAAATGCTCGGGCAGAAAAAGAAGGTACAGATAATCTTGGAATACCTTTGGCAGCTAATAGGGAAGATGTTGTTTATACTTTGATTCTAACCA
Source organism: Solanum appendiculatum (assembly GCA_018342035.1). Taxonomy (NCBI): domain Eukaryota; kingdom Viridiplantae; phylum Streptophyta; class Magnoliopsida; order Solanales; family Solanaceae; genus Solanum; species Solanum appendiculatum. The sequence goes on along the minus strand of JAGDQO010000158.1, from coordinate 279,420 downwards.
TTTTAGAACATTTTAATGGTCGTTATACAAATCAGCATGAAACAGTGCGAACTCTTCTCAATGGGCTAAGGTGTAAAACCTTAAGCGATTTTAGATGGTATAAAGATACCTTTTTAAGCCGAGTTATGGAATTACCAGAAAACAAATTTTCTTATTGGAAAGCAAAATTTGTAGATGGACTCCCTTCTTTATTTGCAGAAAGAATAAAGAAAACTCTTAGAGGGAATAATTTCGAAATTTCTTATGGGGAAATGAATTATGGTAAAATTATAGGAGTTTGTACACAAGAAGGATTAAACTTGTGTAATGAACTAAGACTTTCTCGACAGATCAAGATCGACAGAATGAAAGGAAAAGCTCAATTAGGAGATTTCTGTGAACAGTTTGGTTTACCAAATATAGGAGGTAAACATAAGAAAAGGGATAAAAGGAATACTTCTGATAATGAGTATTACAAAAAGAAAAGGACTAGATCGAAAAGGCGATCTAAGGAAGAACGGGAAGATAGAAAAAGCTACCGGAAAGGAAATGGGTTTGCCAAAAACAGATCTAAAAAGGATTTGGCAAACATTAAGTGTTACAAATGCGGAAAGTTTAGGCATATTGCTCCGAATTGTAAGCTTGAAAAGCTTAAAGCTCTTGAGTTAGAAGGAGAATTACATGAAAAAATTTATGGATTGTTATACACTTCAGGGTCGGAAACAGATTACCTTTCCGATTACGAATCAGAAGAAGAAGTAGAATTACTTGACTTCTCTGATAATGAACAGGTTTGTGATAATACTTGTAATACTTGTCAAGGTGATACCTATATCACCTTTAGGAATTATATAATTATAATTATTATTATTATTATAATTATAATTATTATTATTAATATTATAATTATAATTATTATTATTATAATTATAATAATAATAATTATTATTATCAATATTATTACTTCTTTATGATCACCAGTTTCATCAATTTGATCAGCAAAATCTTCCGACCAAGTTATAGGTTGTAAATTCAAATTACCAAAATTTTGATTTATTTTAGATAATTTTTTATCAAGAAGATTATCTAAATCATCTATTTTAAATTTGAATCCTGTAATCTCAGGAGGTCGTTGGATATTTGCAATGGTAATTGGAACATCTGCAACATCTTTGGAAGTAGAGGCGATGTCAGATGTCTTATTGCTATTACTAATTTCCTTTATTAAAGAAATTAAATCATCTAATTTTTCATCAAGAAGACTGATCTGTTCTCCCAAAACTTTGACATAAAGACCCAAATAATTATTTTGAGACATAATTTTATTTATCTCTTTGATAGTTACTTCAGCCACTTCTTTTTCAATAAAATTTTGAAAGGCTTCAAAAGTAATACCAGTATTATTTGGTAAAATAAAGGAAGATTGAGGAGGGTAAATACCTTTAATAATTTTCCCTGAACTATCTTTGTAAGATCTTTCCAAAACATTTATGTATAAAGGCAGATAAGTTGATATAAACCAAGGAACGAAATCCATTATTTTATTATGAAGAACACAAGTTTCATAAAACTCTTGAGAGATATTATTCATATCTTCTTTACTATAAGTACAAAAAAACCAAGTTTTAAACTGATTCCATTTTTGGGAAAAAAATTCTTTTTGAATATAACTTCTTGCCTGTGAACTAGGACTAAAATCAATCTGGTGTGGAATCATTAAAAACTATCATTATCGATTCCCATTTCGAAATTTGTAGGAACATCTCCTACCTGAGAAGCTGTGAGAATCTCACCCTGAGTATTGACCACTTGAACAATATTTGTTTGAGGATCAACCCTTATAATTTCCTTGGCTTTTACTTTGTCATCTACTCCTTTAGTAGACAAAGTATGAAGAGAAGCTGCACGATTTCTCGCCAACCTGTAATCTGGCTCTATTGGAGAAATATAACTTACCATAGGTCTTTTCATTTCCGAGAACGATTGTCTAGAGTAAATTGTAGATCTATCATCAAATCTACCAGTATTACTATTATCAAATTGTATTGTAATCCCTCCATCAGGATTTTGAGAAACATGAGAACACTCAGTATTACTAACCTCATTAGTCAACTGATCTGGAGCTATTACTGAACTCAGAGTCCAAGTCTCTGGAAAGTTGATTTCATCCCACAAAATAGTCCTTCTTGTGGTGATTTTTGACTTAGCAAAATTGGTTTACATCAAAACCGTTTGTTGAGAAGTGTCAAATAACTTACACTTTTGATTTAGAGTAGATAACAAACGATAATAAATTCTATATGACAAACAAAGCAATTCTGAGCCTGACGCATAATTATAACCATGAGTTTTAACATTTCATGTTAAAGCATCCAAAATATTGACATCTGATAAAGACAATTGCAAATTAGGCTGAGTATTAAAATAAACAGGACCATATGCAACTGTAGATTCAATCGATCCTATCAAAGATTGACGGAAATTATAATTTCTTGCATCACGTAGAACAACCATAAAAGTTTCAGGCAAACCTTTTAAAGTTAAAGGTTTAAAAGCAATTTGCACCATTCCAATATGCATAAAATTGAATTGATTTTTATAAAGATTAATATCACGTTCATTCAATAAACGAATAGTATGTTCAGATGAATTCAAAGCAATAGATTGCTCAGTGGTTTTTATCAATTGTTTAGAAGAGAATTTATCAAACCAACCATAATCATAAACAGTCTTCATCGAGACTTTATGAATAGTCCATTTGTTTAACAAATCCAAATTCTGAGGTATATCTACCTCTTGTAGCCTAGTACTTTTAGTACTACTGTCACCCTGTTCCATGAACACAGAAATAGACAATTAATTATATCTATGCTAAACATTTTCATTACAAATTCTTCTTAATTATGAAAATCCCTAGGCTCTGATACCATTTTCAGGACCAACAGATGTCGGACGGTAATCCGCCATACCAACTTTAGATCTCATGATTATAGCACCCGTACTGGGATATACAATCGAAGTAAAAGAGAAAATTCTTGTTTAAATATAATAACTGTATGGACTGGGTGTTAAAACCCTTTTACCCAAGCAAGGGGTCTGTCGAGGTGTAAGTGCCTTTCAGAGTTGGTTTTAACTAGCAGATTCTGACCGAAATTTCTTTGCCCCTTTTTCTCCTTTTTAACGGGGACTTACAATTTCCAGCTTTACCAGTTTAAACCACTAAGCACGATACTTAGCCTGACTGTACCACCATCTCGAAACTAAGCTAAAATATTTAAACCATAATTCTCTTTCTTTACTTAAATTGAGCCTACAATATTCTCATAATCAATTAGATCTGCAACTACTTGTTCAACATAGATATAAACTAATTAGCCGATCATCGGCCTATAGAAACAAAAAAAGAACAGTAAAATAAAATACCTTCAGGCTGGGATCCGCCTTTGCCTTCAACAGTCTGAAGATTTTATAAATTTTTCAGAATTTACTTACAAGAAGATTTACAAGAGAAACTAAAGCTTGCCTAAAAAGGACTTGTCTTCTTTAAGTGAAGTAAGTCTCTTTAAATAGAAAAAGAAAAACTACTATTTGTACAATGATGACCCTACATTGTGGGTCTCTTAGCACTGTTTCTAGTGTTGTGTTACAGTATATCCACTGTTTCATTGGGCCCTCACGGCGGCTTTACTATTTTGCTTTTCCTCTTAGCTCTCTGATTAATTCTTCTGCTCTTTTCAAAGAGTCTTCGGATACTATCTCTTCCGGCTCCACTGGTTGTGCCTCAGTGACTGTAATATCATCATTACTTGTTTCACTTCGCATTGAAGTGTCTAATTTATCAAATTGGTTTATGGTTTGCAAAATATTCCTTTTCACTTCTTCGAGATATCTCTCGATCATCTCGTCTTTATCGCCTTCCTGGACTGAAATTCGTCTGGCGATATGTCTGATGGAATTATCAACTGCTATTTCTTTCAGAGGAGTTGTTGAATACTCTTGAATTTTTCCCTGGATTTCATCAAGGAGTTCTTGACCAAATAAATTTTTAGTTTTGGGATCTCTTTTTATTAACTTATCCCAAAGATTGTTGTAGAATACCCTGTATAAGCCAATTGTGCTTGCCACCTAGCAAAAATCAATTTTGAAGCATCATGTTTAAAATCTTTATTAAACATAAATTTAACAGCTTGAGCATCAGTTTTTATTAAAAACTTTTGGTTATATAAATCATATTGGAATTTTAAAACACATTTAACAATGGTAAGCATCTCATGAGCTACCGTACCATATTTTTTCTGAGCTTCAGTCCATTTTCCAGAATGAAACCTAATCAAGTATTCGATATTATCATGAGGATTAATTTGTTTCAGAATTCCTCCATAACCAATGTTAGACGCATCAGTCTCAACAATTTTTTGCCAAGCAGGATTCGCCAGAGTCAAACAAGGCAAATCATTAACTCTTTGTTTCACAAATTTCACTAGAGTTGTATGCTCTTCAGACCAAGGGTTTTTATAATCCTTTTTTAATCTATCAAATAGAGGAGCTACATCTCTAGACAAATTTTTATAAAAAGGGGATATATAATTCAAACTTCCCAAAAATCTTTGGAGCTGAGTTCTATCAGAAATAATATCAGGAAATTTTGAAGCAAAGTCTTTAGATCTTTGAATAGGAGTTATCTTTCCCTGACTAATAAGATGACCTAAAAATCTTACCTGAGTTTGGAATAAACTCATTTTTGGTTTTGATATAACTAAACCATTTTGAATAACTACCTTTTTAAAGATATCTAAATGCTTAATATGCATCTCAAAAGTTTTTGAATAAACAAGAATATCCTCAATATAAACAATAATGAACTCCATATAGGGATTGAATATATCATTCATGATTTTCTGAAATTCAGAAGGAGCATTTTTTAAACCAAATGGCATAACATTCCATTCATATTGTCTAAATGGGACATTGAAAGCAGTTCTATAAGAATGTTCTTTAAAAATATGAATTTGCCAGTATCCTAACTTTAAATCAAACTTTGAAAAGATATTAGCGTCATATAACCTGGATAATAAATCTCTTTTATTTGGGATAGGATATCTAATCCATTTTAAATAATTATTAAGAGGTTTATAATTTATTACCAATCTAGGAACATCTCTTTCCTTTTCCGCTGCATTATTCACATAAAAAGCAGTACAAGATCATGGAGACTTAGAAGGTTTTATCAACCCTTTATTTAACAAATTATCAATTTCAGTTTTACAAAATTCTACTAATTCAGAATTCATTTGACAAGGACGAGATTTAGTAGGAATATTTCCTCTGCAAAATCATCTTCATAAGGGAGAGTAACAATATGTTTCTTTCTATTCCAGAAAGCACTTGGATGATCAGCACAAATATCAATAGAAAGCTGTTCATAAATTAATTTAATTTTTTCCTGAACTTTCACAGATTTTAACGTTTCAAAAATATTCATACTATAACATTCTAATTGCAAAGTATCAACATGCTTTTGCTTCATTTCAATTAAAGCGCTAATTTCTTTCGAAACAGGTTCAGTAATAAAAGTATAACTAATACGCCTGTCAGCAGTTCCTGCAGTAAATCCTTTAGCATTAATACTTGTAAAAGGATATATAACATTTATAAACGGAGTTCCAAGAATAATTGGAGGGTATAACTGATTTTTTACCAAAAAGAAGAAATGCGGAATGCAGACTTTGTCCTGGCAAATACTCACATTTGTTAATTTATACTTTATATCTAAAGCATGTCCTGATGCAGATTTAACCGTATGAGTAGTTTTTTGAAAATATTTTGAAGGAATTAATCCTTCTTGAATGCAACTAACATTTGCACCACTGTCAATCATAGCTATATCCGTTATTGAAAAACTATTGTTTATTAAAATAGTACATTTAACATACCATTTATGAGCAGTAATAACTTGCATCATCCCAAGAAAAGAATTATTTTCAGCACTGATTTTATCAAAAACATCTTGTGGTTCTTGAAGTTCTTCGTCTTCAATCACCCCTTTTCCTTTTTCATTTTTTGAGGAAACCATATTTTCAACTTGAGTAATTCTATGATCACAAATCATTTGATTTTGTTTTAAAGATTTAATCTCCTTTTTTAAATTCTCAATTTCTCCTTTTAATAATAATAATAATAATAATAATAATAATAATAATAATAATAATAATAATTATTATTATTATTATTATTATTATTATTATTATTATTATTATTATTATGGCGGACTACCGCCCGATAACGTCGATCCTTATTATGGTATCAAAGCCTAGGTATTTTCATAGTAATCAAGATTTCTAAGGTTATGAATCTATCATAGATATATTTGAAGCTTATATGTTTAACTGTTGTATGGAACAGGGAACAATTAGTACTAAAAGTACTAGATTACAAGAGGTAGATTTACCTCAGGATTTAGACTTGTTAAACAAGTGGACTATTCCGAAAGTTCGATTAAATACTATCTATGATTATGGGTGGTTTGATAAATTATCACCTAAGCAATTGATAAAAACTACTGAACAAAGTATTGCTTTGAATTGTTCAGAACAGACTATTCGATTGTTACAAGAACGTGATATTAATATGTATCGCAATCATTATAATTATATGCATATTGGCATGGTTCAAATTGCTTTTAAACCTTTAACCCTGAAAGGGTTACCTGAGACTTTTATGGTTGCTTTGCGTGATGCTAGAAATTATAATTTTAGACAGTCATTAATTGGTTCGATAGAATCAACTATTGCTTATGGGTCGGTTTATTTTAATACTCAGCCTAATTTGCAATTATCTTTATCTGATATTAATATTCTTGATGCTCTAACCTTGAATATTAAAACGCATGGTTATAATTATGCGCCTGGATCTGAATTGTTATGTTTGTCTTATAGAATTTATTACAGATTGTTATCCACTTTGAATCCAAAGTGTAAATTATTTGATAATTCTCAACAGACTGTTTTGATAGAAACAAATTTCTCAAAGTCAAAGATTTCGACTAGAAGGACTATTTTATGGGATGAAATAGATTCTCCTTCAACTTGGACTTTAAATTCTGTTATAGCTCCAGAACAATTGACAAATGAAATCAGTAATACTGATTGTTCTCATATTTCTCAAGAAATGGATGGAAGAATTGTTATACAGTTTGAAAATAGTAATACAGGTAGATTTGATGATAGATCTACAATTTAGTCGAGACAATCTTTCTCTGAAGCCAGATTGAAAAGGCCAATGGTAAGTCATATTTCTCCATTAGATTCAAGATTTGGATCAGCAAGAAGTAGACCAGCTTCTTTGCATACTTTGATGACAGAAGAGCCTGTTAAAAAGGCAAAAGAAGTTATAAAGGTTGACCCTAGAACAAATATTGTTCAGATAGTTAATACGCAGGGAGATGAGATATCTGCGTCACAAGCAAGAGATATACCTACTGCATCCGAGATGGGATACGATAAAAATGAGTTTTAATGATCCCAAATCAAATTGATTTTAGCCCTGGTTCACAGGCAAGAAGGTTCATTCAAAATGAATTTTTCTCAGAAAAATGGAACAAGTTTAAAACTTGGTTTTTTAAATCATATTCAAAAGATGATTTAAATATTATTTCTCAAGAATTTTATGAATTATGTGCATTGCATAATCAAATTGTGCATTTTGTACCATGGTATATAACTACTTATATTCCTTTATTTATAAATGTTTTAACACGATCTTATAAAGATTCTGCAGGTAATATTACAAAGGCGATGTACCCTCCGCAAAATCTTTTTATGTTACCCAATAATACTGGGATCACTTTTGAAGCTTTTCAAGAATTCATCGATTTGGAAATTGCTTTAGTAAGTGTTAAAGAAATTAATAAATTGATTTCTCAAAATAATTATTTGAGTTTATATGTCAAAGTTTTGGGAGAACATATAAGTTCTCTAGATGAAAAAATTGATAAATTACCTGATTTAGTTCAAGAAATTTTGAAAAAAATAAAAAATACTGAAAATGAAAAGGAAACTGAAGTAGCCTCCACATCTAAGGCCGCTAAGGAAGTTTCAGTTCCATCAGTCACAGTTAATATTCAAAGACCTCCTGATATAAAAGGTTTTCGTTTTAAAAACAAAAATGATTTAGAAGATTTGCTAGAAGAAAATTTTGAAAAAATGACTAGCAGATTTAAAGATTTAAAATTAAAATCGATTCAATTATCTGAAGATTTTATAAAAACTTTAGAAGAATCTGGTAATCATAAAGAAGAGATTTTTTCTGAAATGAATAAATTAAAGGGTTATTTTAAAAATAACAAAAGTTTTGCTGAAAAACCGCGTATGCAAACTTTTTATTATCCGCGTCCAACTCCTCAAGATGTTCTTATTGAAGAAAGGGATTGAAATCAGACTAATACATCTTACAGTGGAACAGAGATTTATGAGTGGAATCTCGATGGTTTAACAGATAGACAGTTAACCATTTTAGTACATCGGATGTTGATGTATTCTACTATTTGTAGAAGTGTTAATAATACAGATAGGAATATCTGTAAAATGATTGTTGCAGGTTTTACCGGTCAATTAAGGGGCTGGTGGAATAATTACTTATCAGTAGAAGAAAAGGCATTGGTGATAAATGCTAGAGCTCCAGATGAAGGAGTAGATAATTTAGGTATGGCTCTAGTCTCTAATAGAGAAGATGTTGTTTATACTTTGGTTCTTACAGTTTTAGAACATTTTAATGGTCGTTATACTAACCAACATGAAACAGTGCGAACTTTGCTAAATGGTCTTCGTTGCAGGACTTTGAGTGAGTTCAGATGGTACAAAGATACGTACCTAAGTAGGGTAATGGAATTACCTGAAAACAAATATGTTTATTGGAAAGCTAAGTTTATAGACGGTCTTCCTCCACTTTTTGCAGAAAGAGTAAAAAGGGTTTTAAGAGGAGATAATGATGGTGAAATCCAATATGATGCCTTAACCTATGGTAAAATGATAGGCATTTGTACACAGGAAGGATTAAATCTGTGTAATGAATTAAGACTATCCAGACAATTGAAAATGGATAGAATGAAAGAGAAAAATCAAATGGGTGATTTTTGTTCTCAATTTGGTCTTCCGGACATTTCTAGGAGAAGTAAAAGGAAAGATAAGTCTGAAAAGACTTATGAAAGAAGGAGAAGATCGAGAAAACGATCTAAAGAAGAAAGAGAAGCTAGAAAGAGTTCTCGAAGAGAAAAAAAGATTTGCCAAAAACAGATCAAAAAGAGATTTGGCAAAAATTAAATGTTATAAGTGTGGAAAGTATGGACATACTGCTCCAAACTGTAAGCTTGAAAAGCTTAAATCATTAGAATTAGATGAAGGATTATATGATAAACTTCATGGATTGTTATACACATCTGGTTCAGAATCCGATTATAATTCGGTAAGTGATTCCGAAGAAGAAGTCGAGTTAATTGACTTCTCAGAAGATGATCAGGTTTGCAATAATAATTGTGATAAATGTGATGATAATAATTGTGTCTGTGAAAATGATGAATTTTATAAATTGCAGGCTCAATTTCAAGATTTAAATGTTAATACTCTTACTTCTGATAATGTTATAGAATTATTAAAAGAAGTAACTGATAATAAACTTCGGGAGAAGATTATTGAATTAGCCTCAAAAGAGACTACTTCAGTATCTCAAAAAACTTTTGAAAAACCCAGAAGTTTTGATTATCAGCCTCCTTATTCTATTAACGAAGTTAATAATCGTTTAATGAAAAAGAATAATGATAATGTTGTGATAAGAGATTCTTCTTTCGATGATTTAAAAGAGGAAATTGAAAAGTTAAAAAAGGAAATTAAATTGATTAAGCAGAATCAACTTGTCTGCGATCATAGGATAACTCAGGTTGAGAAAGTTCATTCTTTAACTGAGGAATCTAATGATAAAGGAAAAAACGTCGTTGAAAACGATGAAGTTTTATCAGAAAATCATTTTGAAAAAATGAATAATAATAATTCGTTTCTCGGAATGATGCAAGTTATTACTGCTCATAAATGGTCTGTTAAATGTACTATTTTGATTGATAATAATTTTTCAATAACTGATATTGCTATGATTGATAGTGGTGCAGATGTTAGTTGCATTCAAGAAGGATTGATACCTTCAAAGTATTTTCAAAAAACTACTCATACAGTTAAATCTGCATCTGGGCATTCTTTAGATATTAAATATAAATTGTCCAATGTGAGTATTTGCCAAAATAAAGTGTGTATTCCTCACTTGTTCTTTTTAGTTAAAAATTAGTTATATCCTCCTATAATATTAGGAACTCCGTTTATAAATGCTATTTATCCTTTCTCTCATAATGATGCTAAAGGATTTATTGCAGGAAAAGGTGATAAACAGGTTAAGTTTGAATTCATAACTAACCCTGTTTCTAAAGAAATTAGTGCTTTGATTGATATAAAGCAAAAGCATGTTGATAATCTGCAATTTGAATGCTATAGCATGAATATATTTGAAACAATGAAATCAGTGAAAGTTCAAGAAAAAATTAAATTAATCACTGATCAATTATCTGTTGATATTTGTGCAGATCATCCCAGTGCTTTTTGGGATAGAAAAAAACATATTGTCACTCTTCCTTATGAAGAGGATTTTGTGGAGGAAAATATTCTCACTAAATCAAGACCTTGTCAGATGAATTCTGAACTTGTTGAATTCTGTAAAAAAGAGATTGATAATCTTTTACAAAAGAATTTGATAAAACCGTCCAAGTCTCCTTGGTCGTGTACAGCTTTTTATGTTAATAACGCTGCTGAAAAAGAAAGAGGTGTTCCAAGATTGGTAATTAATTATAAACCTCTTAATAAATTTCTTAAATGGATTAGATACCATATTCCTAATAAAAGGGATCTTTTATCAAGATTATATGATGCTAATATATTCTCAAAATTTGATTTAAAATCTGGTTATTGGCAAATTCAGATATTTAAAGAACATTCTTATAGAACTGCTTTTAATGTTCCGTTTGGTCAGTATGAATGGAATGTTATGCCCTTTGGATTGAAAAATGCACCTTCTGAATTTCAGAAGATTATGAATGATATTTTTAATCCTTATATGGATTTTATTATTGTATATATTGATGATATACTTGTCTATTCAAAGACTTAAAAAATAGACAAGTATTTTTCATCAATATATACAATAGACAAGTATATCATCAATATATACAATAATAAAATCCATATAAGGATTAAAAATATCATTCATAATCTTCTGAAATTCAGAAGGTGCATTTTTCAATCCAAAGGGCATAACATTCCATTCATACTGACCAAACGGAACATTAAAAGCAGTTCTATAAGAATGTTCTTTAAATATCTGAATTTGCCAATAACCAGATTTTAAATCAAATTTTGAGAATATATTAGCATCATATAATCTTGATAAAAGATCCCTTTTATTAGGAATATGGTATCTAATCCATTTAAGAAATTTATTAAGAGGTTTATAATTAATTACCAATCTTGGAACACCTCTTTCTTTTTCAGCAGCGTTATTAACATAAAAAGTTGTACACGACCAAGGAGACTTGGACGGTTTTATCAAATTCTTTTGTAAAAGATTATCAATCTCTTTTTTACAGAATTCAACAAGTTCAGAATTCATCTGACAAGGTCTTGATTTAGTGGGAATATTTTCCTCCACAAAATCCTCTTCATAAGGAAGAGTGACAATATGTTTTTTTCTATCCCAAAAAGCACTGGGATGATCTGCACAAATATCAACAGATAATTGATCAGTGATTAATTTAATTTTTTCTTGAACTTTCACTGATTTCATTGTTTCAAATATATTCATGCTATAGCATTCAAATTGCAGATTATCAACATGCTTTTGCTTCATATCAATCAAAGCACTAATTTCTTTAGAAACAGGGTTAGTTATGAATTCAAACTTAACCTGTTTATCACCTTTTCCTGCAATAAATCCTTTAGCATCAATATGAGAGAAAGGATAAATAGCATTTATAAACGGAGTTCCTAATATTATAGGAGGATATAACTGATTTTTAACTAAAAAGAAAAAGTGAGGAATACACACTTTATTTTGGCAAATACTCACATTGGACAATTTATATTTAATATCTAAAGAATGCCCAGATGCAGATTTAACTGTATGAGTAGTTTTTTGAAAATACTTTGAAGGTATCAATCCTTCTTGAATGCAACTAACATCTGCACCACTATCAATCATAGCAATATCAGTTATTGAAAAATTATTATCAATCAAAATAGTACATTTAACATACCATTTATGAGTAGTAATAACTTGCATCATTCCAAGAAACGAATTATTATTATTCATTTTTTCAAAATGATTTTCTGATAAAACTTCATCGTTTTCAACGACGTTTTTTCCTTTATCATTAGATTCCTCAGTTAAAGAATGAACTTTCTCAACCTGAGTTATCCTATGATCGCAGACAAGTTGATTCTGCTTAATCAATTTAATTTCCTTTTTTAACTTTTCAATTTATTCTAACAACCCGTCTGAGTAACATTGCCAATTATGCTAAATGTGAAAGTGAACCTCATCATCTTCGCTTGTTCAGAGATGACGAGAGTTGGAAACTATTACAGCAAGAGTTGTTTCAAGGGAAGAGTTGTCCTCCTGAAATTGTTGATGTGGGGTTTCGAATAGCCAAAAAATGTGGAGGGTTGCCTCTCTTCATTGTATTAGTTGCTGGTGTTCTCAAAGAGAAAAAGATGAAAGCAGAATTGTGGAGGGAAATAGAAGAAAGTCTAGGTTTGCTGAGTATTGATAGCTTGGAAGAGAGCATGTCTATAATTGGATTTAGTTACAGGAACTTACCGCACCAGCTGAAACCTTGTTTTCTCTATTTTGGAGGACTTTTAAAGGGAAAGGATATTCATGTCTAAAAATTGACTCGGTTGTGGGTAGCTGAGGGTTTTGTACAAGCAAATAAGGAAAACGGACTAGAAGATGCTGCAGAAGGTCTCTTGGAAGATCTTATTAGTAGAAATTTAGTCATGGGCGTGGAGAAGAGACCCAATGGAAAGCTTAAAACATATCGCGTTCATGATCTGTTGCATAAGTTCTGCTTGGAGAAGTCCAAACAGGAGAATTTCCTTCTTCATATCAATGGGTATAAAGAACTATACTGATTTAATTTTATCGTATTATTGTTTATATCAACTCTCATTTTCATTATTTTCTCTTAGAACAGATTCACTGGAGAGGATACATTTCCTGAAATGTCTAAGGAATACCGGTTGTTTGTTCATTCTTCTGAGGATCAGATTGATCTGTGGCAGCCATCTCGCTCAAATGTTCGCTCTTTGTTATTCAATGTGATTGATTCAGATAACTTTTTATGGCCGCACAACATCTCCTTCATCTTTGACAGCTTCAAACTTGTGAAGGTGTTTGGATTTGGAATCCTTCAACATTGGTGGTACTTTTCCCAGTGAAATACAAATTCTAATTCATTTGAAGTATTTTGCTGCTAAAACTGGTGGAAATTCAATTCCTTCATGTATAGCTAAGCTTTGGAAATTCAATTCCTTCATGTATAGCCCATGAAATGGCAAATGATGCGTTCAAAGTTACAATACAGCCTCCAGATTGGGATAGAAATTCATCTCCTTGACACGTTATCTGGTATGTTCTTGTCATGTTCATCGGAGTACATTATGTCCACTCATTCCAATTACCTGCTCTTAGTGACAAGAAGGGGAACAAAAGAAGTTTATATATGTGCTATATCCTTGAATCTGAGTTCCCTTTCTTGCTTTGTACAATACATAACATTTTCTCAGTGAATGTTCCGTTCAGGCTTGCAAACAGAAGATGGAGGAGGACCTCAGCTAGTTGAAGGATCTTCAGCAATAAGCCAAGTGTTCAAATAAATTTCAACTCTTAGTGATTTGTGTGAAACTTGTAATGGATTTATGAGCAAGAGCTCATGTCCTTTTTCTGAACTTTGTGGAACTATGGGAAATGTGAAACTATTGTTATCAGTGTGCAGCCAAATAAATTGCACTTCACAATTTAAACATTCTTTTTAAACCAATTGGGTGTTACTTATCCTGAAAACTAGTCCTCTCGCATATGTGTTGTACGTGCATGTCAAGTATGAGGACTTGTTTATCGAGGTCAAGATGATATAACAAAGTTTCAAAGCCATCACTCATTTAAGCCTACTATATGGAGGAAGATGAAGACCAGGTAAGTGCGTTAAAATGTGAGTTCTCTAAATTTCTGGAAATCATCTTATACCAATATTTACACTCTTGATCAAACATGAAAATAAAATTTCCAAGGAGCCATTTTGAAATTCTGGAAATCATCTTATACCAATATTTCAACTGAAGGAAAAGCAGTCATAAGGCAGCGTAGCCTGGATGCTACACATAGACGAAAAAAGATTCACTCGTATAATAGTATAACAAGCAGGAATTAAAAGCACAAATTCCTAATCATCATTAATTTATTTAAATTATCTGGCCCTATGCCTTCAAAAATACTACTAACTATTTACACTATGTCTCTCTCTGCGAGCTACAACTTGAGATGTTGTAGACGCAAAATGCAGCCCTTCAACATGAATTGTGCTGAGTGCTTCAATCACAGTGTAAACTATGGAAATCCTTCAAATTATCTTCGTTTTATCAAAAGTACTGAAGGAAGACATAACAAGATCCATACTTTAACAACAAAATTGATATTGCAAAACACTACTACTGTGATAAAGGGTTGGAAGAAGTTCAAGGAGTTACTGCAAGTGAGGAAGAAGAGAATGGACTAGTTTCTTGTGCCAATCCATAGGATGAGAAAGCCGGTCCGGCCTTCTCATTACGCACTCATTCACTTGGCTTGTTTTCGCGGTTTACATATTATTTCCAATTTGGGAGATGCCCGAGGGAATCCCATTAACTCCTCTGAGATTTTCAAGTATTGGCTTTCATGAACACTTTCATCTACTAAGAGGATGGTCTTCAGGAGTAAAGGTGCAGAGCGAAGTATAAACCTTACAAAGAGCAATTCGGGTTTTAAACCACGGAATGCTACTATTTTCAATGTTTGAAGCTTGTTGAATTCTTGTGCACTGTAGGCTGGTCCTTCAAAATGATTTACATCGACTTCCACGCCACCTTTCATTTCCGAGCTCCACTATAGGTATTATAAAAGTAAAATCAATAACATTTACAGTTCTTTACACAGAAAAAGAGTAATAACTCATGAACTCAATAACTTACCACCAATTTAAGGTTCTTCACATTGGGAGTACTTCTAAGAATTCTTAGAATGGAAAATACTTGATCCTCGTCGTCAAAATCGATATATGAACCAACAAGATTCATGTTGTCGAGGCGTGTGGGGAGCCTCTCTACTTCAGTACCAGAAGCAAAAGACTAGAGTAAAACAGTCAACCACAAAAGAGTAACATTAAATATTACAAATATATGCATCAATCTTGGCTATGCAAAAATATGGAAATTTGGCAGCTCACCTTGAGGTAGGAACTATCCATAAAAATATCACTAACTTGAGGATAACAGCTGAGAAGATTGGTCAAGTTCATCACTTTACTTTGATGTTCTCTTGATGCAAATACAATTGTTGTCAGATTCCGACAGTCCAAAAAATTATCCAAGTTAAGGGTATTAGGGCCAATATTATAGAAATTCAAATACCAAAGTTTTGGAGCATATATTTTCAAGTGATAAAGACCCTGGCAAGACATAAGATGAAGCTTCAGAAGGTTTGGCATCCACAAAATAGAAGTTCCATCATGGCGTACGAGGACTAGATTTAATGTAAGGGATTTGAGTTTGTGGAAACCCCTAAAGTTGACCGGTAGCCTGCAAACGCATTTGGACAGGTACAACCTTTCGAGTTGTATAGCATACATGAAGGAAGACAATTTATAAGGAACATTTTTTGTATTCTGAAGGGTGAGATCCTTGACACCATTTTTTGACAACAAAAGCATCCATTTATGGATAACTGAGTGCCGCAAAGAAGGCATTGAAGAAATGCCCAAAAAGAATGTCTTAATGGGTCCATCGTGCTGCAACAGAATTGTATTAATAATGTCTATTAATGTGTTTAATGGCTTGCTCTGACAAAACTGAGCAGAAAATACTAGTTTAGGGATTGAGGGCCAAACATGTCTCCACACACTAGACAAAACACTCATTCTTGCAGCTTCGTCAATAACCAAATTCTGCTGAATTTGGTGTTTGACATTTATCGGAAGATCGCTAAGCCTATCAACTCTGTCTCCTTCAACTTTAAGTCTCTTATAGCTACTTAGCATTGCCATTCTGTATTCTGTTCTGATGAAAACAAAAAAAGTCAGAGTTTCTTCAACATGACTCAAGTCTACCACAATAAGATTTAATATTTGTTGAATTTTTTTACCACAATACACATCCAGAAAGGGAGATTTACACACATTAACCATTAAAAAAATTGCATATTTTTGGATTTAATAAAAAAGATTACAGATTTTTGGGCAATTATTCAATCTAATATCAGGATAAAGTAATGATTAATTAACATAATCGTATTATACCATTAGAGTACACAGCGAAGTGAAGAGAAGAGAAAAACCTAGGGTTACATATTAAGCATTAAAAAATTGCATATTTTTGGATTTATAATAAAAAAGATTACAGCTTTTTGGTCAATTACTCGATATAATATGAGGATATGAAAGCGATAATTAACATAATCGTATTATACAATTAAAATTCACAGCAAAGTGAAGAGAAAAACCTAGGGTTAGATGAATGTTTGAGGAGTTGCGCTAGGAATTGTAAATTGGCACAAAATAGTCCAAAAGTATTTGACAATATCTATCTATATATAATAGGAGAAGTAAATTCAACAATTTTAAAATTCATAAAATAATTTTAAAATGTATCTAAAATTAACCAAAAATAAAAAAACAATTGACACAAACTAGCCAGAAAAACAACCTCAAGTTAGATAGACCTTCAAGCTAATCCACAAGTTGGACAACAGTTCTGGGTCTTTTACAGTGATTCTAAGTTCATATCCGAACTCTCTCAATACTGGGTATTGTATAGAAACTTATTCTTTCTAGTTTCTAGGGTTAGAAGAATCTCTAGTTATAGAGATTTCTTCCCAGTCCAAAGAGGAGAACCAAAAGACACATTGTTTTTCTTCAAACCGAAAAAAATACAGTCTTATTTTTTTAAAAAAAAAGAAAAAACAGTCTCTCCTTTTTCCCTTAGAAATAGGATTCTGAGTTCTAATTAAATATAGGCACTGTAGGGACCACAAAATTTATTATTGAGGCTTCCAGGAAATAATTTCAAATAATTAATTTGAATTATTCTTACCATAATAAATTACAAATCATTCCATTAGAAATTCCTGATTGCACTCCTCCATTTATATTTTGAAATTCCTAATTATCAATAAATTAAATTACTGAGAAATTTAATTCAATGATTAATTTCCTTTAGAGTACTACTTTACTTATTTCATGTGTCGGATTCATAAATCCACTTGCAAGGTTTGACACGATGAAAACTTACAAGCTTCTCAAAAAGACATCATTAATCTCTATATCGAGAAATTGATTCCATCAACTAACTTATTATTTCACAGAGGCGTATGCAGGAGGGGGTCACTGGGTTCACATGAACCCATGCTCCCCCTCCTGAAATCATATATAATAGTGTTATATTTTTAAATTTTTTTGTTAAATATAGATGTGTGAACCTACAATTGAAGAATCATATAATACGATGATGATTGAGTGCACCTCTAAGTGAGATTAGAAATTTGAATTTTATATCTATCTTGTTTATTTTTCTGTCTAAGATTGGGTTACACCTCTCTAAGTGATTATTGGTAGCACTTTTGCCGTTCTAATTAATTAAGCATTTCAATTTTAGACCTATAATTTTAAAATTTTAACTGTTTTCAATGATACAAACCCAATTGTCAAACCGATTAGATCCACCTTTTCATAATAGTGCACCCATTATCCCGAAATCCTGAATACGCCTCTGATTTCACCACTATATATTATTATCATTCAATCTACCAAACATATTGACCAATCTCAGAATCTCACCTTTTAATAAATCGAAACGATAATTAACATAAGAATCTATGATTTAATCCTCTATGTATAAGCTAAAACTCTATACACTAAATCATCTACTGTATAGGTAAACAGACACCATAAACGAATATATAATCTATTAAATTTTTTATCAAAACTGAATAAAAAATGATTTTATAATAAATATTATATCTAAACATATGGTTAATAGTATATATCCCAACATATGTAACTATAAACTTGTTCTTATATTCAGTTAAATAACATTCAAAACATAATGTATACAAATTTATTTTCAGATATTACACTCCTTCTCGGTATTACAGGCTACATCTCTCTGATGTCAAGCAATTGCTTAAGTTTGTTGAGACAGAGGTCAAAATGATTTGTCTCAAAGTTCCAGATTCTTCATGTTATAGCTTCCCCAAGATAAATGAACTAGGATTTCTCGATTGTTTCCTGGGAAAATTGGATGAGATGTTAAGTTCTAAGTTCGATTCGGTTATCGACTTAAAACTTCAAATTGTGTCAGTGAATAAGGGCGTATTGTGTCTACGAACGTTGACTGATCATTTCCCTGAAATCGACAATGAGCATGATGAAGTTCATAGTCTTATAACAAGAGTTAATGCAATTGCATACAAGGCAGAGTATGTCATGGACTCGTGCTTGACCTATCCACTTTGGTACAAAGTTCTTTGGATTTCTGAAACTGTTGAGAATATTAAGCTTGTAAAATGAAGTTGTTAGGGAAACTGTAACAAACCCGAATTGCTCACTTTATTGATAAGAGAACTGAAACACGATTACAACTTTAGAATCGTAATTGCAATACCCAAACTACTTAATTACAACAGAAATATGAAAATAACAAGTAACTAATGATAGAGACAAGAATGGGGATGAAAAGCTTAGACTCTAGAAGAAGAAGAGGACAAACATTTTTCTTCAATATGCATAACCCTTTTGTGTCAACTCCAAAACCTATTTAACCAATTAATAATTGGCCCTGGATCCCAAATAAAACTCTCCAACATTTTAATCAGCCCAATAATCTTGAATGGATCAATCTCATTCACCCCTTCTAGCCCATAGGCCCTTATGTAGTCATTTTGGTTCACAACAATACTCCGTCCTAAATCGAGAACCTTGTCCTCAAGGTTCTGCAGTAGCATAGACTGTTGGTTCAGCTGGTTAGTGCAATGCTTGAGCCTAGAGTTGCACCAAAGAAGAGGATAAATTTGGGTCACTTCAAAAAGTTCCAATTTGCAGGGGAGAATCAAATACTTGAGCACTTCAAAAGGACGACAATGTTGCTTTCCCAAAGGATTACCTAGCGGCAATCTCATGGAGTGTTGTCGGTGAGGTTGGAGTCTGACCAAAAACCAGTTGCCAACTTCCAAAATTTCAGCACAATAAGAAACAAGTGAACCACCTTTAAGTTGAATAAATTCCACCCACATTGTTGCATACCTCAAAAGCACTAAGAAGTTGTGTTGATGTTGAAATGTTGTTGTTAATATAGTTAAGACCAGAAAACACAACATAGCAGTGCACAAATATTATGTTCTCCATCTGCCACTTGACACAATAGATGTTGCAAAGAAACAAAGCAGCTAAATGTGATCAGATAGTAGCAAACTAATGACGGGTCCCAAGTCCTGCATCCACCAAGAACATTTCTTGCCTGAAGCGTAAAACTTCAGATTGTAGGGCGTTTCCACTACATAAGAAAAAACTTCCAGTAAATAAAGCAAGACTTATGGAGAGATATATCATTCTTCTATATTGCAATATTGTCATCTTATTGGATTCCTCTGTCCTTATCCAACAACTCAACAAAAAGTTACTGACCTTTGCTTGTAATAACTGAACTGATATCAACCAATTACAACCACGCTCTCTCTGATTTACAGTAAAACACTTCGACACTATCAAATGGAGTTCAGGTATGACCTGCCCTGTAACCACACACTTGTTCAAGAGGATAACAAAAACTAATGCAGTATCTAAGCCATGATGTAATCTATGGCGTGCAGCCCACTCTATCATCTCAAAGACCCCATAAAGTGTGTAACCTGCGGAAGGGTGCTCAATCTGAAACTTCACCTCATATCCACTCCTTAATACTATTACTTTCCACTCCAGTAACATGGTAGCAAGCACAATTTTATTGTGAAGATGTAAAACTGATGTGTGCTTGAAGTTGGCTGCCAAAACCTCATGTTTTACATCATAATAATATTCATGTAAGACTAGTGTATATGCAATTGACAGACATGTGTACAAAATGCGCAAATAGGAATTTACACACCATAGTTGTCAAGGATCCCACACTCTATTCATAGAGTTTGAATGCCCAATTAAGAAAAACCTGGCAGTACATCCCAGCAATAGCAGTTCCTTCGCATTGTATACTGTATTACTTGTTAGAGCCCTGAACTCGAAAGCTATTCCTGGTTCCCAGACACAAGGATCCACTATAGTTGTGGGAATGGTTACAGTAAGGAAATTAGCCTCAGTTTCAAATGGAAATTGACTCAAATTATGTTGACCATTGAACTCCCTGGTTGATTTTCCATTTTCAGTATTAGGAGGTATTTTAATAGAACGCATTAAACTTGTCGAGATATTGAGATATAGATATTCATTGCCCACAGGTTCCATGAAAAAATCAGCAAGATAACAGTCTTTGAAAGACTCCAAATCAGTTTTCCATTTTAGAGAGCCACTAGCAAGATAGTTAACATCTACATACCTCGTTGACATATATATCTCGTTCGAGATGTTCATTCGACCTAACAATTGTTGGACTATCAAAAGGAACTAGGATTGAAAATCGAGGTGCAATTGACCTTATCTCCCCAAATTTTCTGTTGTAGGAACTTCCATCGAGCACCTGGATGGTTACTTCAGGTGGTAAATAGTCATTTCTGCAGATGCTTGTGTCGGACACCTTAGCAACTACAAGGGCAGAGTGCTCTTCATCATAAACACTAGCATTAGGATCATGGAAATTGGGGCTCACTTTTGTATATGACATTTCAGCGGGATCCTTGGTCACGGCAGAAGGTTCCTGTACCAAAGCAGTTGTTGATTTGGATCTCTCGTTTTGAGGAGTTACTATGTTGTCAAAAATTGCTATACCAATGGTACTTTTATTAGTCAAATCCCAGGCATCTACAGTATGATACTTCTTAGGCAATTTATCAAACACATGGTCCTCTTTCAAGGTTTGAGTTTCATTGGCAGAGTCAAATACAAATGACGTCTGAAATCTGCTTGGAGTAGTTGTCCGCTCCACTGGATATACTTTGGTTTGGTGGCTAAAATGTTGAGTAAATTTCTTTTTGAAATGCACCCAATCGAAAAACTGCTTGTTGCGAAACAACCGATCGAACCATGTAAGGGCTTCACCATCAAGGTAGAAGGAAGGAAGAGGTAACCAATCCTCCTCGTCGAAGCCAAGGAAGGTGAAGTACCGCTCCGCCCAATAAAGCCAGCCCTCTGGATTGCCGGTGCCACTGAATCGATCCAGTATCACCACTTCCATTAGAGTACGAAAATGAAAGCACCAATGTAACAAATCCGAATTCCTCACTATATTGATAAGAGAACTGAAACGCGATTACAACTTTAGAATCGTAATTGCAATACCCAAACTACTTAATTTCAATAGAAATATGAAAATAACAAGTAACTAACGATAGAGACAAGAATGGGGATGAAAAGCTTAGACTCTAGAAGAAGAAGAGGACAAACATTTTTCTTCAATATGCATAACCCTTTTGTGTCAACTCCAAAACCTATTTAACCAATTAATAATTGGCCCTGGATCCCAAATAAAACTCTCCAACATTTTAATCAGTCCAATAATCTTGAATGGATCAATCTCATTCACCCCTTCCAGCCCATAGGCCCTTATGTAGTCAGTTTGGTTCACAACAGAAACATGTATAAGAATGAGGGTAGATGTGACAGTGCACAAAGTTAAAAAAACCTCAACTTATCTTGCGCCGTCCTTATCAGCTAATACTCCAGGATCAAATGAAGATATGGAGAGTTTCCAGGAGGCGATGAACCAAATGGAGAAACAGCTACTTGGAGGTTCACGTCTGCTAGATGTTATCTCATTGGTCGGCATGCCGGGAATTGGTAAGACTACTCCTGCCGAGAAGATTTACAATGATCCAGTAATCACCTCTCACTTTGATGTATGTGCTCAGTGTCGTGTGACTCAAGTATATTCATGGAGAGATTTGTTGCGTTCCATTTTGAATGGTGTGCTTGGAAGAGAGCATGTCTATAATCGGATTTAGTTACAGGAATTTACCACACCAGCTGAAGCCTTGTTTTCTCTATTTTGGAGGACTTTTAAAGGGAAAGGATATTCAAATCTCAAAATTGACTCGGTTGTGGGTAGCTGAGGGTTTTGTACAAGCAAATAAGAAAACCGGACTAGAAGATGCTGCAGAAGGTTTCTTGGAAGATCTTATTAGTAGAAATTTAGTGATGGACGTGGAGAAGAGGCCCAACGGAGAGCTTAAAACATGTTGCATTCATGATCTGTTGCATAAATTCTGCTTGGAAAAGTCCAAACAGGAGAATTTCCTTCTTCATATCAATGGGTATAAAGAACTATACTGATTTAATTTTATCGTATTATTGTTTATATCAACGCTCATTTTCATTATTTTCTCTTTAAACAGATTCACTGGAGGGGATACATTTCCTGAAATGTCTATGGAATATCGGTTGTTTGCTCATTCTTCTGAGGATCAGATTGATCTGTGGCAGCCATCTCGCTCAAATGTTAGCTCTTTGTACATTATTTCCACTCATTCCAATTACCTGCTTTAAGTGAAAAGAAGGGGAAAAAAGAATAAGTTTATATATATCCTTGAATCTGAGTTACCTTTCTTGCTTTGTTATCCATTTTCTCAGTGAATGTTCTATTCGGGCTTGCAAACAGATGACGGAGGACCTCAGCTAGTTGAAGGATCATCAGCAATAAGCCAAGTGTTTTGTGCAAACTTCAGCGGCAAAAACTTCAGCTTTCGATAGAAACAATAAGCAAAGATCAAATTTTGTGCAAACTCTTTTTGTTGAATTATACTTCAAAGAATGAAGCTTTCGATCAAATTTGTGCAAACAAAAATGAAATCTGAAGCTTCTCATCGAGATTTCAAGCAAAGATTCAATGGGGAATTTGCCAGAAGAACTGATCGCAGCAATTCTTGTAAGGGTTCCAGTTAAATACCTCTTACAGTTCAAATGTGTTTCCAAAAATTGGTTTAATTTAATTTCCAGCCCTGAATTTGTGAAAACCCACCTTAGTTTTTCTGCTAAGAATTACACCCGCTATATATCTCTGTTATTTTAAGCTGATTTGAAGTTTTGATGATTTAACAAACTTCTGGATCTAACAAAGGACCTGGTTGAGGAAAGACTGCATACATGGAAAAGTCAAAAGACAGCTGTCTAAAAGCTGTCAAAACTGATGTGGTTGGTACACGAATTTTTAGAGTAGCAGGCTCTCAGCCAATGGCTTTGCGGCTTTGCTCTAAGAGTTTGTGTCCATTTTATATTATCTTCTTCTCCAAAGACACAACTAAGATTTGGCAAACAAAGTTTTGAATTTCAAAAAATTCACAAGCTTACAATGAAAAAGTCATCTTCAAGGAAGAACATTGCTCATACTCAACAAAGGACCTGATGGAGTGTTGAAGCGTCTTTTGTTGTATTTTTGAGTTTTGTGTCTTGTGTTCTTATATTGTAAATCTACTCCTAAGTTGTAAAGGATAGTAGATCGGTTGCTTGTCTAAGCCTTTAGTTTGAGTCGGATTAACTAGAGTTAGTTAGTCGAATCATCTATGTTTTAGTCAAGCCTCTTTACATCATTGTTTTGATGTTCTCTTGGGTAGAGTTGCCTAGGAGTGTCAACTAGAGTTAGTTGATGTGTGGGTGCAGCAGAGTTGCTGCTTGTTTATGCTCTTATCTTCCAGATCTGTAGTTCACGGCTAGAGTTAGCCTTGTTGGGTTCTTGAAGTCTAGATCAACAAGAGTTAGTTGGTTTAATGGGCAATAGAGTTATTGCTTAGTTCTTTCATCATTATTGGGATTAAACTTCTCAATAATTGAAAACGGAGAGTGTAACAATTATTTCTTACTTAAGAAGTTTAATTTGTTCTTTTCTCTTTCTTTTTTTCTTTTTACCTTAGAGAAAATGTTGACTCTAAACAACAA
Source organism: Solanum appendiculatum (assembly GCA_018342035.1). Lineage (NCBI taxonomy): Eukaryota > Viridiplantae > Streptophyta > Magnoliopsida > Solanales > Solanaceae > Solanum > Solanum appendiculatum. Next base: position 255,032 of record JAGDQO010000158.1, on the reverse strand, counting down.
TGTTTCTGATCATTCTGTTGTATAAAACTTTGCTCAAATATAGATATAGGAAAAATGTCTTTCTTAATTTTTTCCTGTATAGTAGACTAAATTTGGAATGTTGCCCAAAATGTTCAAAATAGATACACCAGATATTCCTACTTAAATTGATTTATCAATTCTAATCTTAGAATGTTACTCAGATATTCAAAATAAATACTTCATGTATTCCTACCAACTCCAAAATTTATATGACGTCTACTCAACTGGTTATCCCCCAAGGTGTTAAGCACTTTCAGTCAGCCAGATTGAAATTAGGAGCAATTCTATCCTAGCAGTAAGACTTAAACATAAAACCCGCAACCGCCCTACTGCGCATCATTTTAATAAAATTACCTCTACCTGCCCCGCAGTGCACAACTTTAAACCTGTCCGCATAGGCTTAAACCTGCCCTGCCCCGCCCCGCCCCGCCCCCTTGACATCCCTAGAAGGTAGATGTTACCATCATTTTAAAGTTAACAATAAGTGTCCTACTTTAGTAAGAAATACTCATTTTTCAAAAGTTTGAATCATTTCGGGTTGAGCATAGGCCTTAGTTGCGCGGACTCTTTACTTTGATGCCGCATCCGTGTCGAATATACACTACTTTTGGCGAATCCGACACGCTTCCGTTGACATTTTTTAAGAGTCCAAGCAACTTAGGCATAGGCACAGTTGGAAGTGTTGATTTGCAGTGTCCAAGACACTCTAAAACTAACTTCTTTCTTTTCACTTTATCTCTCCCCTTTACAAATAGGAAGATCAATTTCTTTTTCTTTTTCTTTTTGAACCTATATGCTAGTGAATTAATTTTTTAATTTTCTGTGACCTTGGTTGCTTCCATTTATTCAATTAAATCTCAATTTGATGTAACCAAAAGTACACAACATTTTACCAACCTTAGGGGCTTAAACTGGTATTTAGCTCTTCAATTTTGCCTCGTCAATAAGGAGAACAACTTATACCTGCTGTAAGGCCCGCAACCGAATTCATATTCAACACCATCGTAGTACCCTTAGTTTCCCCTTCAGCTATATCTTCTCTGGTAGGCTCAAAGAATTCTTCTGTATCATTTTCATCTGTATTGAGTGCCTCTGAAATGATCAATAGGTTAAGTTGCCTATTTTTACAACGATGATTGAGGCCAAATATTTCATCACATCTGAAACATAACACTGGCTCTCTTTTTCGTGCAAATTTTGAATCATACAACCTTTTGAAATGTCCGTCGGATTTTGCTACTGAAGTCGCGTTGAAGCTAGTCAACTTTTCGGTATTATGCAATGGTGAATCAGTGTTAAGCCTTCTGCTCCAGCTCTTGAGTCATGTGTTTCAAGTATGTTTGCGACTCGAGGATAATTGGGTCTGAACTTCCTCTACTGGGTTCAAATTTAAAACCCTGAACTTGATGAAAAACATATTAATTTTGATCCTCCCCCTTTTAGCCATCTCCATTATCTCCCTCAATGTTTCATCCCATAAAAGCATCAATTCTACTCGAATTTCCTCTTTCAGCCCATTCAAAAACACTCCAGATAACTTTCCATCAGATAACTCCTTCCTCCTTCATAGATGCTGACACCTTTTCAAATTCTTCATGAAACGCTGTAACCATAGTAAGCTGCTAAACGAAATAAGAGTAAAGAGCACCAAGGCGCAAGTGAATATGCCAATGATTATTGGTGTAGCCATTGGCAGAATCAAAGCTTAAACTGTTAAACATGTTTAATGATCATTTTTAGCGACACTTGTTGTGGAGATAGATGAATTACAGAGATCTTGGAATAACAGTCAATTAACTTCTGATATATAAAGTTTGGATGATTTTCCTTGCTGCTAACAGCTTCCTTTTATTTCTTTAGTTAATCAAAAGGCGGAATCTTCTTTCACTTTAGTGATACCATTGAGTTGGGAAAAGTGAGTTGAAAGTGTTTAGCTGCTATAATCTTGAGTGTATCAGGCTCTTCTTCACTAGTTTCGCCGAGCTTTACTTGGATATGTATGTCCCATTTAAAATTTAATGGCCCAGATTTGCTTAACTAAACAACTGCCGTGACCATAGTTGAGAAGGTAGATTTTAAGTTAACAAGTACTGTCTAACTTTACTAAGAAATCCTCATTTTTCAAAAGCTTGAATCATTTTGGAAGTGCTGCTTTGCAGTGTCCAAAAGACTCTCAAACTTGTATCATTCTTTCTACTTCATCTTTTCCCCCCTTTACAGTTTCTTTTTCTTTTTCAAACCTGTACACCTGTGAGTTAATTTTTTTCATTTTCTTTGACCTTTGTGTCCTTTTATTCAACTGCTGATAAAACATTGCTCACTTCTAGATGTAGGCAGCAACGCTATCTCTTCCCTCTCAATTTTAAATTCTAATCTTTTTATGTAAAGAAGGGGTCAGGATATCCTATTCCTTGCATGAACTTTCTTTCTCTGAAATTAAATCTCTTTACATGGAAATTTCTCTTGGTTATGTCTTAGCTCATAAACTTTGCGTCGTCAGTAAGAACAACTTATACTCACATACTGTTGATGATTGCAGGTTGTTGTAGAATCATACATGTGCTCAGGGGGAACATATATATTTACTAGCTGATGCTTTGGCAACTACTTAGGAGAAACAGATGCAAGCTTTTTCTTTCAATAGCCGTCCAAATGACTACAGGATCATCGATCTACTCTACCTCAATTCACCATTTTGAACCTTATACAAAAGGTTTTTCCGTACTAGGAAGTAAGATTATATCCCTAGGGGTATTTTACATCTAGATGCTCTCTTGCTAGTAGAAGTAAGAGTAGCAAGGTTAGGACTATACTACTATATGCAAATGTCTGTACTTGCTGTAATAGTGACGAGGAGGAGGGCTAGTGTGTTATAGTACACCTCACCTCCAGATTTTGTTTTTCATCGATCAAGATTATTTTATAACATATTCTATGTGACAATATCAACATACTAGTATAACTATAATCGATTTGGGGAAGGTAAGACTATATATACAAACTTTCACTCGCTCTATCTAAATTAGCTGAGTTGTATGAAAATGGAAAATAGAGGGTGTAAAGAAGTACAAACTGTAGGGTAAGGCCATCTAAAGTGATCATCCCACCATGCAAGAAACATTTGCCTTGCCTCTTTTGGTAGCTTCCCTTTCTTCTTTTTCTTTGAGAACTCCAACTTAAGACTACTTAGATGACTCCCAAACTTAGGTAAGAGTCTATCTTTGAGTTCATTATTCAGTCTTATCCAATGTCACATCCAATCCTGCTGCTACTCCTTCAATTTCTAGGATTATAGGGTGGTCGTTATCCGAGAAAAAGGAGGGAACTCGTGGGCCAAAGTCAGTGAAGGACTCGTGTCCCAAAGGTAGAACAAAAGGACACATACAACTGATATGTCTGTATGAGATCCTGCAAGTTACAGAGGAATATTAGCTGGCACTAAAAAATTGTATTACTTGGTGGAGTATTTCTATTGGACATAGTACTTTAGGGCACGAGTGGAGCCTTCTTATTGGCTAATGTATTACCTTTGTTGCCTATAAATAGTAGTCTTTACATACTTTGTAAGGGGTTGGATTCTGACACTACAAAAGCAATACACGGATATTCTTGTGCTCCAAGCTTTCTATATTTTACTAAGTCTTAGCTCTCAACTATTTCCATATTCAATCCTCTCTGGATCTGTGACTGGTTATACTTTATCATCTCTGTGCCTAGTTGAAACATCAAGCAATAAAGCTCTATAGTTCCATTTGATTTGTTTTCTTTCCATTACTGTCTTTATTAAGATGATTCATAAACTTATTTAATAGCTAATACATCAATAAACGAGTCAAATCGATACACGTATTCTTGACCTCATAACCAATTTAACTGCACAGTTTTCCCGCTAAACATAATGGAATGAGTAAATGCATGAAATATGTTTGCGTCAAGCTCTGAATTAAGATATTGATTTTATTATTTGCAGGATTTATTAACTATTAGAGGTCAGAAAAGTATGCTTTCAATTTCTGGATGCATCACCTTACAGCATGACAGATGGAGAAGGCCTTGTTAATACTGAAACACCAGGACTGGATGCTAATCTATGATGCTTGTTCAATTCCTTTTCTGAAGAACCATATCCCAGTAATCAAAGGCAAACTTGTTTATTTGGGTTCTTTTATTGCAGATATTGTACAGCATCGCGATATGCATCAAGAGCTCCAATATCTTGTGAAATGTGTTCAAGATATAAAGTTTGTCTGTCTCTTCCTTGTCAGGGATTATGCACCTTCTTGGTATTACTGGCTATATCTCTCTGATGTCAAGCAATTGCTTAAGTTAGTCGAGACAGAGGTCGAAATGATTTGTCTCAAAGTTCCAGATTCTTCAAGTTATAGCTTCCCTAAGATATATGAACTAGGATTTCTCGATTGTTTCTTGGGAAAATTGGATGCGATGCTATGTTCTAAGATCGATTCAGCTATCGACTTAAAACTTCAAATTGGGTCAGTAAAGGAGGGTTTATTGTGTCTAAGAACATTGACTGATCATTCCCCAGAAATCAACGATGAGCATGATGAAGTTTATAGTCTTATAACAAGAGTTACTGCAATGCCATACGAGGCAGAGTATGTCAAGGAATCGTGCTTGACCTATTCTTATCCACTCTGGTTCAAAGTTCGTTGGATTTCTGAAGCTGTTGAGAAACATGTGAAAGAAAGAAGATAGATGTGACAGTGCAAAAAGTTAAAAAGACCTCAACTTATCTTGTGGGATCAAATGAAGAAATGGAGAGTTTCCAGAAGGCGATGGACCAAATGAAGATGCAGCTACTTGGAGGTTCGTGCCAGCTAGATGTCATCTCATTGGTTCGGCATGCTGGGAATTGGTAAGACTACTCTTGCCGAGAAGATTTACAATGATCCAGTAATCACCTCTCACTTTGATGTCCGTGCTCAGTGTCGCGTGACTCAAGTATATTCATAGAGAGATTCGTTGCTTGCCATTTTGAATGGTGTGCTTGAGCCTATTGATTGCAATGAAAAAGAAGATGGTGAATTAGCTCATGATCTGCGCCGATTTTTGTTGACCAAGAGATTCTTAATTCTCATTGACGATGTGTGGGATGATAAAGTGTGGGACAATCTACATATGTGCTTCAAAGATGCTCGGAATGGGAGTAGAATTATTCTAACAACACGTCTGAGTAACGTTGCCAATTATGCTAAATGTGAAAGTGAACCTCATCATCTTCGTTGTTTAGAGATGATGAGAGTTGGACATTATTACAGCAAGAGTTGTTTCAAGGGAAGAGTTGTCCTCCTGAAATTGTTGATGTGGGGTTTCGAATAGCCAAAAAATGTGGAGGGTTGCCTCTCTTCATTGTATTAGTTGCTGGTGTTCTCAAAGAGTAAAAGATAAAAGCAGAATGGTGGAGGGAAATAGAAGAAAGTCTAGGTTTGCTGAATATTGATAGCTTGGAAGAGAGCATGTCTATAATTGGATTTAGTTACAGGAATTTACCACACCAGCTGAAGCCTTGTTTTCTCTATTTTGGAGGACTTTTAAAGGGAAAGGATATTCACATCTCAAAATTGACTCGGTTGTGGGTAACTGAGGGTTTTGTTCTAGCAAATAAGAAAACTGTACTAGAAGATGCTGCAGAAGGTCTCTTGGAAGATCTTATTAGTAGAAATTAGTGATGGACGTGGAGAAGAGGCCCAACGGAAAGCTTAAAACAGGTTGCGTTCATGATCTGTTGCATAAATTCTGCTTGGAAAAGTCCAAACAGGAGAATTTCCTTCTTCATATCAACGGGTATAAAGAACTATACTGATTTAATTTTATCGTATTATTGTTTATATCAAAGCTCATTTTCATTTTTTTTCTCTTTAAACAGATTCACTGGAAGGGATACATTTCCCGAAATGTCTATGGAATACTGGTTGTTTGCTCATTCTTCTGAGGATCAGATTGATCTGTGGCAGCCTCTCTCTCAAATGTTCGCTCTTTGTTATTCAATGTGATTGATTCAGATAACTTGTTATGGCCGCGCAACATCTCCTTCATCTTTGGCAGCTTCAAACTTGTTAAGGTGTTGGATCTGGAATCCTTCAACATTGGTGGTACTTTTCCTAGTGAAATACAATTTCTAATTCATTTGAAGTATTTTGCTGCTAAAACTGGTGGAAATTCAATTCCTTCATGTATAGCTAAGCTTTGGAATCTCGAAACTTTTGTGATAAGAGGAATGGGAGGAGAGGTGATACTACCTAGTTCACTTCTAAAGATGGTTAAAATGAGGAATATACATGTAAACCATCATGCTTCATTTAGTGTGCCTGAGAACATGAGTGGATCACTTGCATACTCTCAATTAGATAATTTGGAAACCTTTTCCACTCCACATCTTGTTTACGGTGAAGATACAGAGATGATATTGAGAAAGATGGCAAAATTGAGAAAGCTGAGTTGCATATTTTCGGGGACATTTGGTTATTCAGAGAAAGTGAAGGGAAGGTGTGTTCGCTTTCCCAGATTAGAGTTTCTAAGTCACCTTGAATCCCTCAAGCTTGTGTCCAACAGCTATCCAGGTAAACTTCCACATGTCTTCAGTTTTCCCTCAAGACTTGGGGAATTGACTCTGTCAAAGTTTCGTCTACCATGGAGCCAAATCTCGAGTATTAGAGAACTTCCTAACTTGGAGATTCTAAAGTTACTTCTCAGAGACAAATCACAACAAAGACTTGAGTACAAATCGACAAAACTTACAAAAATGAGACAAATTAAGAGTTCACACTAAAGAGAGTAGGGATCTGCTACTGCAAGATTTACACTCTTGATCAAACATGAAAATAAAATTTCTAAGGAGTTCAAAGTCTTTTGGAACAAAGCCAACTTCTCAATCGACATTTACAGCCAAACCACCATCACAACAAAGACTTGAGTACAAATCATCAAAACTTACAAAAATGAGCAAAATAAAGAGTTCACACTAAAGAGAGTAGGGATCTGCTACTGCAAGATTTACATTCTTGATCAAACATGAAAATAAAATTTCTGAGGAGTTCAAAGTCTGTTGGAACGAAACCAACTTCTCAATCGACATTTACAGCTTCGCCTGCGTTACCGGTGTCAGGAGAATTGTCGTCCTCATCATCTGTGCATTTGTACTCATATTCCCACGATTCTCCGTCTTCTACATCATCATCATCATCATCATCATCCTCCTTCTTATTCTTCCCTGACTTTTTCTGCTTTATACTCTTACTAAAAGAATCAACTCCTCGTTTGGCTCTCTTTATCATCCTTTTAATTGTTGAACTAGCTGCTTTTGACTGCCTTTTCAATCTTTTTTCTGCATCCTCCAAACTCAGTTGGCGTGGCTGTATGAGTTGGGGTGGGGGTATAGGTTGCTGCTCTTCTGCAACTTCTGGAACCGCAGTAGGTTGCTGCTCATCTGCAACTTGTGGAACCGCAATGCTCTCTTCTGGATTGTTCTCTTTAGGATCATTGATCTTACCCTCCATTCTGAAACTGCTATAAATGCAAAAGCTATACCTGAAATCGACAGAATGGAGATATTTCAGGTTTCATTGATTGATAGGACTGGCAGAAACAGTAATAGTTAAATTGTATCAAACTTAAAGAAGTTTATATAAACAACAAACTGCAAATCAATCAACAAGTTCCTTTCTTGAACCAAGAAGAAGAGCCACCAAAGACACAAGTTTCATCTTCTGCTTGTGTTAAAGAAGAAAGAATATCATAGACTAGAAAATTGAAGGCAAAATATGGTGCAAGCTACAACTATGTAAAATACCATTGAAGCTACTGCAGGTATCTGGGAAATAAAGAAGTTTGTATAAACTACAAACAGCAAATCAATCAACAAGTTCCTTTCATGAACCAAGAAGAAGAATCAACAAAGACAGAAGTTCCTTCTTCTGCTTCTGTTAAAGAAGAATATCATAGACTAGAAAATGCAAATTAATCATTATGAACACTAAGAATCACCATACCTTTCTCTTCTTTCTCAGCTATGAGACTGCAACTTATCAAAATATGATCAATTGAAGAAATGAACTGTAAACTAGAGAGAATATTTGTGGAAGCTTTTCATCATATTCATTTCAATCACTCTGTTTATATAGAATGTTAAGCTAACACTACTAACTGCCTAATGGAATTGTGTAACCGACTAACAACCAACAATTTAATTAATAAACTCAGCATGTAAAATATCTTCAAGGCTTGAAGATTTGTTTAAATGTGTTTCAAATGTGTTTCTGTTTTATGTTTAAAAATGAAATTAAAAAAATCGATTCAACTTTTTTGAGAAAAAAACAATTTTTTAAAGAGAATAGTCGTCACTTAATTTTTGAGAAAAATTAAGAAAACTTGAAATTTTCAAAAGACTTAAACAGACAAAATCATTTGAAAAAAAAAATCAAAGGGGTTCGGGGTTCAAATTATTTGTACTTTTGTATCCTGTAATACCAACACAATAATTTATGATGGAATTGGAAAATATGTTGATTTCCAGATGGAGGGAATTATTTATGATTCACAAGAATTTTGAAGATGCATATGCAATTCCTGTTAAACCTCTCTCATGTGATAGTACATGAGATATACCAGGTTATGTGTCTAGTGGCGTAGCCACATAGGTGTCAGGGTGTCCAATTGGACACCCTTCCTCGGAAAAAAAATACCGTATATACAAGTAAAATAATGAATGAAATGATTAAATAACATATTTTGGACACCCTTAACAAATCAAGTTGTTATAGCCTAGTGGTTTCAAACCCTTAAAATGAGGCAGTGCTCGTGTGTTTGAATCTCACTAGCGACAAATGTTTTTTCCACTTTCTATTTCTGGACACCCTTTGTGAAATTGAGGTCTAAAGTTACATGCAATGCATACATTTTCAAATTTCTATTTCTCGACACCCTTTCTGAAATTGAGATAAATTACCCTGCTGAAAAAAATCATAATTTATTTTTATTTTGATTTGGTTGTTTAATTGTGACAAATTCATGTTTTGATTTATTTGTGTTTTAAGTTAATAAATTATAATTTCAGAACTTTTATTATGTGTACTAGTTAATCATTTCAGTGTTTTTCAAATGTATAGTCAAAAACAACAAAAATGCTGGTATGCAATAGATATCGACTGAAAAAATTAAGTCAAATCAAGTATGAAATTGGTATCCATTTGGTGTCCAGCTGATATCCCGGTGAAAATTTTTTAAAAAGCATATAATTGAGATTTCAACCGAATTAGCCAACCTAAAACTACTAAATGTTGTACCTAATTGATATACATTTGGTATCGATCTGATATTCCATTGGAAAATTTGAAAAAACAACATGTGATTGAGATTTCAACTGGATTACCCAACATATATAAAACAAGTTAATATTGTTTCTAATTGGTATACGTTTGGTATCCAACTGATATCCCATTGGAAAAATTGAAAAAACAACATGTAATTGAGATTTCAATCAAATTAGACCACCTAAAAATAGTTAATGTTGTATCCAATTGGTATTCATTTTGTATCCAACTGATATCCAACTAGAAAATGAAAAGAACAAAATGTACTTGATATTTTAACCAAATTAGACAACCTAAAACAAGTTAAAGTTATATTCAATAGGTATCCATTCGAAAAACTTATGTGTAACAATGCATATAATTGCTATATAAAAGGAATTTCAAAATGTTTAATTCTTACTATGTTTATGAGGTGTTTTTCAAAACTAAAAATTCAATATAAATATGGCTAATGCTAATATCCAATTTGTATAAACTTTGAATCCAATTGTTATAAATCTGTGAAGAATAAATCTGACAATGTTGCATATTATATATTGTTGTCAAAAACTGTAGCAAAAGAAATATACATCATCCAAAAATCAAAATATATAATAATTAAAAGTCTAAGCTGCAATCAACTATTTCAAAGTTCATTTCCTCTTGTCCAACGGATTTGCATTCCTCTTGGCCGGCAGAAATTGAATCAAAATATTAAAAAATGGAGCCTCTATTTCAACATTAGAAACCACTTCTGCAAATCTGGGACTCTTTCTAGATGTATGCTGATGTTTTTGAGACTTCGACATGTTTTTTATCAACCTAAAATTTTGATTCTTTGTAATTGTGTGGAAGAATTGTGCCGATTTTTTGAATGTAGAAGAAGAATATTGAAGATGTTAAGAGAGAAAGAGTTACTTCTGAGGAAAAAATGAACGTTGGGGTGGGGGTGTGGGCTTTGCGTGTGCGTAAAAAAGGAAATTGGGGGTGGGGGTGGGGGTTTGCCATGTGAAAAGTGAAAAAAAAATCCCTAAAAAGGTGTAATAGATAATTACAAATGATTCTCTCGTATTAATGTTATTTCTCTTACTTATTAATTAAAATGTAATTATAAAAATAATAACTAATTAATAAAATAAAATAAAATAGATTATAGATTAAAACTAATATGTTAATACTTGTAATTAAAATGTTATAAGTAGTAATATAAAAAAAGTACATCTAAATGTTGTAATATTAAGCCTTAAATAGATGTGTGGGGTGATTTTTCCTAAAATTGCCAAAAATATATGGAACTTTTGGGCCCATTTTCGCCTGGACCTGCTGGACATCTTTGGGCTTTAGCCTATTTTCGCCTGGACCTACTATGTATACAGAGAATGTATACTACTGTATATGGGCAGTATTTTGGCCTATTTTCCTGTATATCGGGCTGTATACCAAGTGTATACAGCCTACTTCAGCTTCCAACACCTGTAATTCCGCCTTCAATCTGTATTTTGACCTGCATATCAGTGTATACGGCATGTGTACGGCCCATTTTTTGGGATTTTGACCCCATTTCTTGTCTTCAACCTGTTCATCAACTTCAATATTTTGCAATGGGCTGACTCGAGGGAAAGGAGTGTTGGGTTTCGACATAACTCGAGATGCAAAGAACGAGTCTCATGGACTCGTGGCAGATTTTCACATGCAAGATAAGAACAAAGGATTAGAAGGTGCAAGTAAAGAAAAATAGAAAACATTATACGAACTTTAATGCAAATATGCTACTCCAATCATGCTAACTGTTATTACAAATACTAACCAAAAGAATCCTTGAATTTAAAATAGAGCCAATGCATTCTCAAAATGGCCTTAACATTTTCAAGGCATCAACAAATTAATGGAAAGTTAGAAACACTTTGAATACAAATTATACTCGATTTTCTTGTATGCCTTGGCCTTGACACATAACATAAGCAAAGGATATAATTCATATATAGACAAAGAGGTGATACAATTACCATTAATTTTAGTTTTAATATGACAAATAAGCAATGATCCAAAAGAAACATGAGTCCTAATCAGTTTAAACCAATTCGAATAACACTATATAACAAAGAATTTGAGGATAGATTTAATATTACCAATGTTGGGAAATTAAGATGGAACCTAAACCCACAGTAGTTATAACCATTAGGAGGCTCAAAAGAACCATAGCTATATTAAGAGCATGATGACCATGAAAGCAATTTGACATGCTAAGTGAGAACGAGAAAGACAGCAACACTAGTATATAATGAATTCAAGCGCTGGGATCAGACCAGAACATCAGAAATTGTTATTGATAAGGTTTGGAGAGAATAACTTGTTTATTACTCAATGATTACAGTGATATAAATACATAAAGAGTACTAACTAACTATGGTAACTAAATAATCAAATCCCTATAAATCAGCTAGACTACCATATATACAATATTTCATAGCTATAAATTGATTCTCTAATATGTAAATTGATTCTGTAGCACTCCCCCTCAAGCTGGAGCATAGATATTGATCATGCCCAGCTTGTTACAAATGTAATCAACTCGAGTTCTATTTAGCCCTTTTGTGAACAAATCAGCTAGTTGCTCTCCTGTCTTCACGTAACCAGTGGAAATCAATTTTTCCTGAATCTTCTCACGAATAAAATGACAGTCGACCTCAATATGTTTAGTTCTTTCATGATAAACCGGATTTGAGGCAATATGAAGAGCAGCTTGATTATCACACCAGAGCTTAGCTGGTGTATGATGCTTTATGCCAATTTCCGTTAAAAGATGATGTATCCACATAATTTCACACGTAGACTGTGACATAGCTCTGTACTCGGATTCTGTACTAGATCGAGATACAACACTTTGTTTCTTACTTTTCCATGAAACTAAGTTCCCTACAACAAACACACAATAACCTGTAGTCGATCTCCTATCAATTTTTTATCCAGCATAGTCAACATCAGTAAAACACTCAACACAAGTATGACCTTGATTGCTATATAATATGTCAAGTCCAGGGGCTCCTTTCAAGTAACAAAAAATCTGTTCCAAAGCTTCCCAATGTTTAATTGTAGGCACGGACATGAACTGGCTAACAAAACTTACCGCAAAAGCAATATCGGGACGAGTTACAATAAGGTAGTTTAACTTCCCAACTAACCTTCTATATTTCTCTGGATCATCAAAAGGATCACCATCATCTGTCATAAGATGTACATTAGGAACCATTGGAGTACTACAAGGTTTGGCTCCCAATTTTCCAGTGTGTGCAAGCCGGTCAAGAATATATTTTCTTTGAGACAGAAAAATTCCCTTCTTATTTCTATTTACTTCTACTCCCAAAAAGTATCTTGTTGCTTCCAATTGCACACACAAGTGTACGTGGTCGCAAAAGTAATAAGTGGCTCTTTAAGAACCGGAATATCGAACCCACAGAGACTTGTCAATTAACTATTTACTAAATTATACTAGTCTAATTATTTATTAAAAAGTGTCAAAAGAAATAAAAGAATGAAAAAATTAAATACTAAGATTAACTTACAGTGATTGGGACAATTCCAGGAATGCAACATGCATAGGGTTTCATGTATCGCATCTCATGTAATGAATTAACTAAGGTTATCAAATTACTGATTTACAGGGTTGATTTTATGATCATGATCTCTCGGCCTCTAATCGCCTACTCCAACTAGCTGTCTAACTACATCATTGAGCGGAGATAGGCAGTCCTAATTGGCGACCATTTATATTTCATCATGTTTCATAACCAAGCGAGGTGTTCGTCCAGGCGTCACTCCTGAACACGAATCTAAACAAAGTTAGAACAAGCTCTTTGCATTCTTTGGTCTATCTACCTCTTTATCTCTCGAGTCCAAGAATAGACAATAGATTTATTTCTATGGCTATCAAGCATGAAATACTAAAACAAGAATACAAAAGTAATTTAAATGATAACCAACATTAATTCAAAACAATCGATGTTCAACAATTACCCATGGCCGCAGCCTCAGAACAAGGGTCTTTAGCTACTAATACCTAAGAAAAAGAAGAAGAAAAGAACCCTAAAAAGTATTGACAATTTTTCCTTACAAAGTGTCTTCCTTCAAAAGTCCTCCCAATAATTATTTCTATAGACTATTTATAGATGTAGAAAACCTTGAATAAAATAATTGAGTCCAAAACAAATTAGGAACACAAATAAAATAATTGACTCCAAAACAAATTAGGAACACAAAACCGAAACGGAATTGGATTCCTACGTGAAGTGCACCGCCTCAAACTCTTGTTGCCTTCCCTTCTGCCACGTGGCACCTCTGGCACGTCCCTTAATTTGCACACACTATTGGAATATGTATATGTATAATTATAATATAATATTCAGTTTAATCCATTAAGCTGTCTGCTTGATTTTCCTTCTAGAATCATCATTTTTAATTTGTTTTAGCTACAAACTTCTTCATCTTCCCACCAATTTAATCCTACAAATAAAATACACTATTTAGCACAATCCATAAAATTCATGCTAAAAAAGGACAAATATAAATAATAAATATGAGGCAATTAATGATAAGAAAATATATTTTTGGCCTCAGATCAACACCCCACACTTAAACTTTTGCTCGTCCTCGAGCAAACATTAAAGCTCATCTTAAAAATCATACTAGGAAGCCATCACTTTGGTTGATACAAACAATTAGGCCATATTGAAATTTGAAAACATCAAGTACAATTCCCGCTCATTATGCAAGACATCCAAATAAACAACAAACCTCTAACCTCCTAACCTCAAGGAAAGACTCTGAACTAATCAAATTTAAGCTTGATCACCTACTCTCATCAAAAAAGTTAATAACATCACCTATCTATCATGAAACAAGTGCCCTCACAAGAAGAAATAGCCCACACACTCAATTCGAAAGATTGAATATAAATTAAGGACTTCACATCAAAGATCAAATCTCATACTCACCAATAAAATTCACATGTATGCTCAAAGAACCATATGCTTGCCCATTATGTACATCTCCACTAATTAAGCATGTTCAAATAGAATCAAATAGGACTTTAACGGGTTGTAATGTAGGCTAAGGGACGGTACACTTCCCTAAGAACTTTGCAATTTTAGACTTCATCACCCATTATTTTCTTCTCTTTATTTTCAGCCCTCTCTTCAACAATTATTTCACAAGTAATTCTCATCATCTCAAGAATGCTTCAATCATTTTTTTTTCTTTCACAATAATATATTTTCTTCTCAAAGAATTTTTTTTTCTTTTTCATGTCACATTCTTTCGAATAGGGCTTTTTTCACCACTTTGTAGCCATCATTGATTTCTTTTTCATTCAACCACCCCTTTTCTTTTTCCAGATATAACAATTATAATCAGTCTATGCTACAATGCTCAAGAAAGCAAGGTGCAAAAACTAGGGATTCAACAAAATAGTTAAGGGCAAAATATGGCTACCAACAAAAGGTTACAGGCTCAAAAGGGTGAACCAGTGATATAATATCTGAAAAGGCTAAAATTTACAAGACAAATCAAAGAAAGCCTATTATCATCTCCTAAACTGAGCAACACTTTTTATTTCGCTTCAATAACATGCAGGGCAAGTTCTAGACTAAGATGCAAAACATAGAATAAACAAATACTCACCACACATGACACAAGTATCAATCAAGATGGATCAATTCCACTTCTAAGAGAGACAGGATCATAACAAACTACAAAATAAAATAAGCTATTTACAAAGTCACAACCATGAACCTTGGTGTCAAAGAGTCTGCAATTTCAATAGCAATCAAGCATTCATAAGAAAGTATTATTCAAAATTAGGCCTAAATAGCAAGTATCACACAACTCAAAAGGGTCTTTTCTTTTCTCTAAAAAAAAATAAAATAAAAAATAAAAAATTTACTCCCTATCGGTTCAAATGGACTATCCTCAGGAAAAGTACCGAAAACAAAAGCCGAGGAACCCACCTAAAAATACAAAAGGACTTGATAAAGCAGTAAAAACTAGGAATTCATTCCTCCACCCCACACTTAAAAAGATGCTATGTCCCCAAAGCATCAAATAAAATTTAAAACAAGGGTTAAGACAACTCCCTGAGGCCTCTAGGCCTAGCTAGTAGCATGTTCTCTTAATTTTCATCAAGGATCGTCACCCCACACTTAAGCTCAAACGTGCTCCTTAGCTCCAAATTTTGGATACTCAGACTTCTCCAAAACCTATAATGATAAGACCAAAAGAAAAAGTGACACTAAAAACTAATAATAAGAAGCTACATTATAAATTGGGTTGTCTCTCAATAAGCGCCTAATTTGACGTCGCGGCACAACCTAATTAAGTTCACCACTTTTCTTTCCACTTTGAACTTATGAATTGTACCCCTAACTTTACATCAATTTTTCTGCTCCTCTCTAGGGGCGGTGGTATAAAGATAAAAGAACCAAGTAATAAATGTCGCATCTTGCACTTCTTGGCCCTTATGTGAGGAATGTTGTTTTGTCTATGCGGATTAGAAAAATTTAGGATGTCGGGGCCTTGTTCCTCATCTATAGTCAAGTGTTTTGAATGAGATCCAAGATGCCTCAACTCCAAAGCAACATTATTTACAACATTCTCACTTTTGTACTCTTTCTCAACATTGACATTAAGGAATAAGGTATAGTTGAATGGTTGGAATTCCTCTTTTTGCTCCACTATATCCTTCACATACTTGGCGTACTTAGGAATTCCCTGCAAAATATCAACCAAAGGGAGATTGATGTGAACTTGTTTAAGGAGAGACAAAAACTTACCGAAGCATTCGTCCTCGTTCTGCTTTTTGAACTTTTGAGGAAACGGAGGGGGTGGTTTTATTTGAGGAACAATCCTCTCAACATTCGCATCTTGAACCACTTTTTCGGGTTTCTTTTCTTCTCTCACCGCCTTAGAACTTCTCTTCTTTGGAGCTAGTTCTTCCAGTAGTAATCCACTCCTTGTGCTCACCGCATTCAGTTGCCTTGGGTTAGGATCCGTGTCACCCGAAAGACCTCCAGGAGGACGCACATTAACTGCATTAGCCAATTGTGCGAACTGCCTTGCCAGACTTTTCTGCGCTAACTGGGTACTTCTCAACTCTTCTCCCAACTTCCTATAGTGTTCTTCATTTTTGTTGTTGATTTCTGTACTTAGCTTTTGGAACAGCTCCTCATTAGTCATGCCCCCTTGCTTCGCACCTTGATTATTTGGCTGTTGAAATTGTTGTCCATTACCTTGCGGTCTATTTTGGTTCTGCCCTTGAGCCTGATTTTGGTGTTGATTCTGATTTCCACCCCATGAGAAGTTGGGGTGGTTCCTCCAACTTGAGTTATACGTGTTCCCATAATTCTGCGTACCATCACCTCTTTGGGCATTCCCCACTTCATCACCCCTATCAACATCACAGATAATAGAAGAATCATAATAAGGGGGAGGGGGAGGGGGATAAGAGTTAGGACAACCATTCCAATGACCAAATTGACCACCACATATATGACAAATAGGACATTCGATATCCAAGTGGGGTCAATTACAATAATTACAAGGATACTTCTCACCCAACCACGATTTATCTCAATCAGTCATATCAATAAGAGTACCAAATTATTCAAAGGGAAAAAAAATTAATTGTGTAGAAAGAGAAAAAAAAATTTACTAAAAAAATTAAAAATAAATAAATAAATAAAAAAGAAAAAGTATAACCTAGAAGAATAGTTAATTTCTAAGTCCCCGGCAGCGGCGCCAAAAACTTGTTGCTTCCAATTGCACACGCAAATGTACGTGGTCGCAAAAGTAATAAGTGGCTCTTTAAGAACCGGAATATCGAACCCACAGAGACTTGTCAATTAACTATTTACTAAATTATACTAGTCTAATTATTTATTTAAGAGTGTCAAAAGAAATAAAAGAATGCAAAAATTAAATACTAAGATTAACTTACAGTGATTGGGACAATTCCAGGGCTGCAACATGCATAGGGTTTCATGTATCGCATCGTATGTAATGAATTAACTAAGGTTATCAAATTACTGATTTACAGGGTTAATTTTATGATCATGATCTCTCGACCTCTAATCGCCTACTCCAACTAGCTGTCTAACTACATCGTTGAGCGGGGATAGGCAGTCCTAATTGGCGAGCATTTATATTTCATCATGTTTCGTAACCAAGCGAGGTGTTCGTCCGGGCGTCACTCCTGAACACGAATCTAAACAAAGTTAGAACAAGCTCTTTGCATTCTTTGGTCTATCTACCTCTTTATCTCTCGAGTCCAAGAATAGACAATAGATTTATTTCTATGGTGATCAAGCATGAAATACTAAAACAAGAATACAAAAGAAATTTAAATGATAACCAACATTAATTCAAAACAATCGGTGTTCAACAATTACCCATGGCCGAAGCCCCAGAACAAGGGTCTTTAGCTACTAATACCTAAGAAAAAGAAGAAGAAAAGAACCCTAAAAAGTATTGACAATTTTTCCTTACAAAGTGTCTTCCTTCAAAAGTCTTCCCAATAATTATTTCTATAGACTATTTATAGATGTAGAAAACCTTGAATAAAATAATTGAGTCCAAAACAAATTAGGAACCCAAAACCGAAACGGAATTGGATTCCTACGTGAAGTGCACCGCCTCAAACTCTTGTTGCCTTCCCTTCTGCCACGTGGCACCTCTGACACGTCCCTTAATTTGCACACACTATTGGAATATGTATATGTATAATTATAATATAATATTCAGTTTAATCCATTAAGCTGCCTGCTTGATTTTCCTTCTAGAATCTTCCATTTTTAATTTGTTTTAGCTCCAAACTTCTTCATCTTCCCACCAATTTAATCCTACAAATAAAATACACTATTTAGCACAATCCATAAAATTCATGCTAAAAAAAGGACAAATATAAATAATAAATATGAGGCAATTAATGATAAGAAAATATATTTTTGGCCTCAGATCATATCTTAACGGGCCCAAATCCTTCATTTGAAATCTGGTATATAGGAAAGAATTAAGGAAAGAAATCCCCGCATTATCACTTCCTATGATGACAATGTCATCAACATATACAACAAGGAGAATAGAGCCAAATGTTGATTGTCGGTAGAAGACTAAGTAATCACATTTGCTCATTTTCAACCCAAAATCTTGAACTACCTCACTGAACTTGCCAAACCAAGCCCGTGGACTTTGCTTCTAGCCATACAAATACTTCTTCAAATGACAAACTTTTGAATACCCCCCCCCCCCACCCCCGAGCAACAAAACCGGGTGGTTGCTCCATATACACTTCCTCTTGAAGATCAACATGAAGAAATGCATTTTTGATATCTAATTTATGAAAAGGCCAATTCTCAGAAGCAACTAGAGAAATGAACAAGCGAACAGAAGTGAGTTTGGCAACTCGAGAGAAGGTGTCTGGATAATCTACCCCATATATCTGAGTGTTGACACTCAAATTTGTCCCTCCTTTCTTTTAATTTATTTCGTTGAGCTTCTAAATTATTAATAAGTTGAATACTTTATATTTCGCTATTATTTTCGCTTATTACTATAATTACTATCACTTTAACTTTTATTATGATTATCATTTTTTTATTATCATTTTCACTATTTTTAAAATTATATATTTTATTATCAAAACTTTACTATTATTACTTTATTGTCGTCTTCTTTAAACTAGATTGTCGTTACTTTATTCCAAGTTTATTAATTAATAAACGTTTTACATCATATATATTGCGCTAGTTATTAAATTAGAAGCTCAAAAAGAATTAATTTAAGAAAGAAAAAGACCATAAAATTGGGCCTAATTGAATTCCAATTGGACCAAATATTTAGCCCATCAAATATGTCCAAAATAGGTCCAAACTCGCCGGCCCTTTTTGAAAGATATCAAATTCTCAAATTCCAAAACTTTTCAGCCGCTACACATCCCTATCTTCCTATTTCCATTCCTACACAAGAAGACACCAAAATACAGCCATGAACAGTCCCTGTCCGAGCTTTATTTGTGCAAGAAGTCTCTCTCTCCGCGATTGACTTGGCGCGTCCCACGTCTCTTTCCGATTTCATGCTTCGTAGGCATCCAAATCTTGAAAGACAAGGCGAAATCTCTCCATTTCAGTACACATATTTTTCACTTTTCTGAGCTCCTTCCTGCGATGTCTGAAAAGTTTTGATTTGAACGACTCTCTTTGACCAAGATTCAAAATCCAAATCCAAATCCCGCCCAAAGACAAAGCTGAGAGCCTTAAGCTTTTCTATAAATACTTGCCCTGTTAACCTTTAACAGGGGACAGTTTTTGTTTACTTAAAAAAAATCAACTCAACAAGTTAGAACATTCGAGATTTTTCATTGTTTTTTCACTACTGAAACTACCTTATCATTGTGAGTTCAATATTGTTTGCGAGGGAGTAGATTTGAGGCTGCCATCGACTCTAGTTCACTGCCCCACAAACGGTAATCTCGATCCCCTTTCTTTGTTATATTTCACCCTTCTGTTCAGTATGCTTGTATTAGCTTAGGAATTCATATCAATGTCTTGTTATTCTGTACAAAAAATGATAAACGATGATATATTGTTCAAGGCTTGTAGTGGTGATTACTATGTTCCTTGAATACATTATGTTATAAACATTTGAGATGTCTGGTAGTTTCATTAACCAGCGTGCAGTTTGCTGGTGTGAAACTTGGAAAAGATTGCATGTCATGGATGCTAAGCTGTTAGCTCAAGTGTAGCATAAAGTACTGGACTTGTGCTTATCAGAATTGGTTCCATAGTGGTGCAATTGGAGAGTGGCCCTTGTTTCTTCTGCACTGTGACTTGTGCTTTTTCTTCTAAATGAACTGTAAGGCCAATAATGCTCTATGTGCCAAAACAATTTACATACATGAATCAGATTCTAGTTTTCTTACCGTATCTAAACTAATTTGCTTCAACAACTCTATTTCTTAGTTCCTTTTTTATCTCTGTTTTTAACATGTACATGTGGCTATAATTGGAATCAAGAATTCTATTTCTTTGGTGTAGATATCATATTATATCTCTTGAATCATTAACTTTAAGATTTTGGAATGCTTATGTTGAGAATAATCTCTTGAATCATTAACTTTAAGATTTTGTTTAGAATGCTTATGTTGAGAATAATTTTCTCATTTGAAAACTTGTTTCTTACAGTATGAATTACAGTAAGTGTAATGTACTAGAAGTGTTGTTTGGTATGAGTTTACAAGCCTGTTAACTACTTAATTTATTATCTAGCTCCCATGCTCGTACGAGAGCAGACGGTTTTTCTAATTCTTTTTATCTTGTTTATCTATTTTGCATGAACGCCGGAGCCGAAGAGTCATCCTATGAGACTCAACGATACCATTTATCACTCGGAGCTTGCATATCCTATACATGGGGAGTCCACATCCTTAATCTGTCCCGCTTCACATTGTTCAGACATCGAATAACAAAGGAGATTCTTTCCTTTCGTCAAAGCCAAACATGGCCATTAATCACCCCATTTACTCAACTTGTTTTATTTGCTTCTATTGGTGTGACTAACATTTTATTCTCTACTTCTGTGTTCACTAATATATAGCTAGTAGATGTACTTTATTTGGATTTTGTTTAACCTCTAGGCAGTAGCTATGAAATATTTTTCCTTATCACATAAAATAAAATATAACTCTTATTTTGAAGACTTGAAAAATGAGACCATCTTCCAATTTTCAAATTTAAGGAACTTTCATATCTGTTATTACTTTAATTTTTCCAAAAACCCATGTATTATCTCTACACTTAGCATTTCGATTTGATTCTTACATCTTTTACACTTAGCCTAATTAATTAATTAAGTTTGGCCGGTTAACCATTTTTAATGAATCTTAAAGAATGCCTAACCCCTTCCTTTTAGATTTATTAAACTCTTACCTAGAATCTTATGTTTAGTAGACCTTAAAATGAACTTTAACTTGAGACATATGACTTTAATCAACTTTAGGTGTCCTAATTCACCGTAATAATTAGGTGGCGACTTCTTGACTTAGTTAATTACTTTAGAAATCACCAAAATGTTGTACACTATTTTGACTAGGTTAAAATGGGGTATAACACTGTGCATACCCTTTAGTCACAAGTTTGGCCTTAAGTCTTGCTACAAAAACATTTGGATTAACTTAAACTGTGAAGACCCACTTACATTTTCTTTCCCTTTGGTAAATCCACCAAATCCCACGTGTGATTTTCCTCTAAGGCATGTATTTCATCAATCATTGCATTAGACCATCCTGGATGGTTCAAAGCCTCCTTCACCGTTTTGGGTACAGAGATAGAATCTAGAGAAGCAATCAAAGATCTAGACGTGGAGGATAATTGGTCATAGGAAACAAAATTAGCAATAGAATATGTGGATTTGCAAGTGCGTGTACCTTTGTTAAGAGCAATAGAAAGGTCAAGATTTTCTGAAGGATCAGGTGACCAACAGGTGCATGACAAGTATCATCAGTCTCTCGCCTCCTTGAGTAAACTTGAACAATTGGCGGTCTTGCTACCTCAGATGGATCAGGTACTGAAGGTACAATAGTTGGGTGGTGATCAATAGAAGAACTGAGAGATGGAGGAACAATATCAGATTGTTTTGTCAAAACATGAGTGACTTGATAGACTAACCACTCATCTTCCTCCCCCTGACTTATAGAATTAGGAGGTGCGTAGAAGAATGGTGTAGTCTCTGAAAATACCACATCATTTGACACAAGATATTTGCCAAGTTCAGTAGAATAACAACGATACCCTTTCTGAAGGCGAGAATAGCCTAGAAAAAACACATTTCAATGCCTTAGGATCTAACTTGGTAACAGATGGACGAACATCTCGAACATAACATGTACTTCTAAACACCTTCGGTTCCCTGGAAATAGTGACTTATTAGGAAAAAGAACACTATAAGGTGTATTACCAGTAAGCACAGTAGATGGCATGCGATTAATTAGAAAGCAGGCCGTAGAGATTGCATCTGCCCAAAATTGTTTAGGTATCTTCATCTGGAATAAAAGTGCTCGAGCTGTCTCAAGAAGATGTTTGTTCTTCCTCTCAGAAACTCCATTTTAAGAGGGTGTATCAACACATGAAGATTGGTGAAGAATACCCTGTTGTCTCAAATATGACTGAAACAACTCTGACATATATTCTTTGGCGTTGTCACTTCTTAGAGTACAAACCGAAGCATTGAATTTGGTTTTAACTTTAGCAGAGAAGGCACAAAAGTGAGTAAAAACTTCAGAGTGACTCTTCATAAAATAAATCCAAGTCATTCGAGAGAAATCATCCACAAAAGTAACAAAATACCTATGTCCAGTTTTGGAAGTGACTAGACATGGTCCCCAAACGTCAGAATGAACTAACTAAAAAGCCGACTCAGCCCGATTATTAACCCTTGAACCTACTGAGTTGCGATGATGTTTTGCAAATTGACATGACTCGCATTCCAGTGAAGAAATATTCTGAAATTGAGGATAAAACTTCTTTAATAGAGGTAGAGAAGGATGCCCCAATCGACAATGTGGTTCAAACAGAGACACAACACTTGAGCCGACCACAGACTGAGACTTCCATTCATCAAGGATATACAGATCATCAGATACATGTCCTTTACCAATAACTTGGTTTGTTGTAAGATCACCAAACAAACAATGATCGGGAAAGAAAGATATATAACAATTAAGGTCTCTGGTAATTTTGCTAACAAAAATCAAATTAAAGGCCAATTTTGGTAGACTTAATACAGATGACAGGGTAATAGATGAGGTTGGTTTAACAATCCCATATCCAACAGTGTTGCAAGTTGATTCATCAACTACAGTAACCGGAGAGGGTGCTTTGTGTGATTGAAAGCTAGAAAATACATTAGATTACCCGTCATGTGATTTGTTGCACCTGAATCAATCACCCATTTATTTGAAGACATGATAAGACATGACTCTGTAAAAGCATTAACTGAAGTGGGTTCTTTCACTGATTTATGATATTGAGGGATTTTAGCAAATTCTTCCATCGAAACCAAAACCTTTTTATCATATAATGAACTAGAAGCAATCATTTCCCCAATCTCAGTATATCAAATCAGAATAATAAAGAAATTTCCAAAGCTCTGCAATCAAAATAATAGAGAAATTACCAAAGCTTTGCACCAATATGTTATCCCAACAGCTCTGTCCACGTCAACAAGTCAAATTGTTTAACTCAACTCAAAAAGAGCTTCACTCACATATAAAGGGCTTAGCCGTGAAGCAGTCAACTCTCAGCTAAAGGGTTCAACTCAAATAGACATAAACCATTCAAAGAGATTCCCCAACAAAATTCAAGATACAAAACTAATTGAACAGTAAAGAGTAAAATTCGAACAACACCAACAGAATTCAAACAATGTTGCAACTCAAAACAGATCAAGGCGACAGATAAAGAAATTCGAACTCAAATATGACCAAAAGAAATCACAGAACCTGGTTGTTGATGCTTATTCTTCAAAACTTGGTCCAATATCCAGACGACCACCGTAAGTCGGATCGAGAATTTCAAGGTGACACCAAATCAGGAATCCAGACCAAGATTGGTTCAGACACGCGCCTTCACGTGTGGCTAATTCCGGTGACGAACAATCGTGAAGTTCGACATACTACACTTTCTAATCCGACAAGGCTCTGATACCATGTTATTGATAAGGTTTGGAGAGAATAACTTGTTTATTGCTCAATGATTACAGTGATATAAATACATAAAGAGTACTAACTAACTATGGTAACTAAATAATCAAAGCCCTACAAATCAGCTAGACTACCATATATACAATATTTCATAGTTGTAAATTGATTCTGTTATATGTAAACTGATTCTGTAACAGAAATCAATCTTGAGCAATCTTAAGCAATAAACCACTCAAACTAAGAGAGAATGCTTAATTGTTAAAAGTAACAGGAAAGGACATTCTGCTCTATTTACCATCATTCATATTAAAATAACACATAGAGTTTATCACAAGGCAAAATAATTCTTTAAGATATCCGCAACTTTTTCCTACGAGTGAACCACTGTTCCATCATCCAAACACCCAAAAACTTAAAAGAAACAAACTTTTCGATAAATGGAAGCGAGTTGATGGATATTTAAAGAGCAAATCACTGCATTACTCATGAAATACATGATGATCTAAAGATATTCAAATGACACTTGAAGCAAGATACTCATATAAGATTAGTAAAAAAACTGAACTGAGGCAACAATTAACATGAAACCAAAGCCACAAATAAACATTTTGTTGATTAAATATGAAAGAGAAGAAGAGATTCTATCAGTAGCTACAGTTGATATTGAAACCAATTCGAGATTCATTAGGCAAAAGATGAGCTCAGACACAAATGACATAGCTATTCATGAATCCAACGCATTCAAATCTTCAACAAACGTGTTTAAATGTAAACGAAGGATTACACCTTAGTTTAAATGTGTTTCCAAAAATTTGTCAAAACCCATCTCAGTTTATCTACTAAGGATTACACCTGCCATATATCTCTGTTACAATTTGATGCACTACAGAAAGATATTAAATATTGTTCTGTTAGCTCTTTATTTCATGACTCTGTTACTGAGGCACTTGATTTGGATTGTCCCGTGAAAAATCCACCTCAACATGTTCATATTTCGGGTTCTGTTAATGGATTGGTTTGTCTTTCTTATGGGTTTGATGGGTTGGTGCTGTGGAATCCATCAATTAGAAAGTTCAAGAAAGTGTTCGACTTTGTGCCTACACAGATGCGTGAATGCTGGTCCACTTGTGGTTTTGGATATGATGAGATTCATGACGATTATAAGGTAGTGGGTATTTTTAGTAGCATGATTAAGGCTTATTTCGAGGCCGCGATATATAGTTTAAAGAGTGACTCTTGGGAAACACTTGAAGATTTTAAACCTGGGGTAGGTTACTGTGGTGAGACTAAGTTTGTAAATCGTAAGCTTCATTGGATTACTGTTGAAGTTTGTTTTTAGTTGCTGCATTAACTTTTAGTAAAATGAGTTGTTTAGTTTAAGATGAATTTGAATTTTGAATTTTAGTTAGGTTGTTTGAATTGTTGAGATATTTTAGGTTGTTTTAAATTTCAAATTATGCAGATTATGTTTTTTATGTTGGCTATTTAAAGTCCCTCAACGCTTAATAAAATTATTGAAATCTATTGAAAGACATTTCAATCCATTGAGAGACATTTTTAATCTTTTTGTGCTGCTCCATTTTTTAAAAACACCAACAATTACTCTGGGTAGACACCGTTGGGGCATCACGTCTATTGATTTGGTTGATGAGAAATGGGGAAAGGTGGAGCTGCCCAGCTACAACAAAAGAGGAGATTTGAATCTTGGAGTGTTGGGAAGTGATCTTTCGGTCCTCTGTAATAATGATGAGGAAACTCACTTGATGTGTGGGTAATGAAGGAATATGGAGTTAAAGCGTCTTGGACAAAACTGTATACCATCAGGTATCCTGAGAACTATAAGCTTTCTCCGCCCCTTTTCACGTATATCAAAGGTGAAATTCTGCTCTCGTTTAAATCAACTTTCGCGATATACAATCCAAAGAATGACTCTCTCACATATCCAGAGGTTCCTAATGTTGAGGTTACTGGTTTTTACAACAGAATTGAGGCGGAACTCTGCATCGAAAGCCTAGTTTGTCCGGATTTACCAAACGAAGATTGAAAGATGTCAGAACTCAGGTGAATGACTGTTGTAATAGTTAACAACTTGTAAGTATTCTTTCGATGCATTTTTCACGTGTTTTAAAATTCTGCTTATTTTGTCAAATATTGAACAAGATGTTGCATATTCAAGGACCATTTTTACACCATATCTACTTAGATATCTTGGTTGTCCTTTTCTGTTTTTGCCTACACCCAAGGAACAACAACATTTTGCAAGGACATTGGACGTTCCTTTGTCCTTTTAAGCAGTGTTTTAGGGGTACATGTTGTGTCACTAGACAAAGAGTGAGTAAAGAGCACCAAGGCACAAGTGAATATGCCAATGATCATTGGCATAGTCCTTGGGATGAATCAAAGCCTAAACATGTTTAATGATCATTTTTAGTGACACTTATTAAGGAGATAGATGAATTACAGAGATCATTAAATAACAGTTAATTAACTTCTGATTTTATGAAGTTTGGATGATTTTCCTTGCTGCTAATAACTTCCTGTTAGTTTTCTATAGTTAATCAAAAAGCGGAATCTTGTTTCACTTTAGTGATACCGTTGACTTGCGAAAAGTGAGTTGAAGGAGAGAACAATTTTAGGAAGTGTTTAACTGCTATAATCTTGACTCTTGAGTGTATTAGGCTCTTCTTCACTAGTTATTCTCTCTATTTCCTAAGCTTTACTCGGATATTTTACACATGTCCCATTTAAATTTTAATGGCCCAATTTGCTTAACTAAACAACTGGCGCGACCATAGTTGAGAAGGTAGGAGAGATGGCATTGGGGCAGGGCTGTTGCGGTGCTGGTTTGGTCTAAACCCACAAAGGCTTCAACCTGTCCCAACATAGAATTTTTTTTCTATTTTCAACCTGCCTACATAGCCAAAAAAACTTACTTTTAAAAATTATTTTATTATTAAAGCTTAAGCAAACCAGATAAAACATTTCAGTTTTTTCTGAAAACGGAGAGTTTAACAATTATTTCTTTTTCTTCTTTTTTACCTTAGAAGAAAATGTTGACTCTAAACAACAACACCGTAGACCAGATATGGAAAAAGATGAATACTTTAGACCTGATATTGGCTTCAATCAAACAACAATGTTTCTGATCATTCTGTTGTATAAAACTTTGCAAAAATATATATAGTGGAAAAATGTCTTTCTTAATTTTTTTCCTGTATAGTAGACTAAATTTAGAATGTTGCATAAAATGTTCAAAATAAATACACCAGATATTCCTACTTAAATTGATTTATTAATTCTAATCTTGGAATGTTACTCAAATATTCAAAATAAATACTTCATGTATTCCTACCAACTCAAAAATTTGTATGACACTTCTACTCAACTGCTAAACACTTTAAGTCATCCAGATTGAAATTAGGAGCTAAGAAGCATTGCAGAAGATGGAGCAATTCTATCCTAGCAGTAAGACTTAAACATAAAACCCGCAACCTGCCCTGCCGCACATCAATTTAAAATAAAATTACCTCAACCCACCCCGGCAGTGCACAACTTTAAACCTGCCCTGCCTGGCCCCACCCTATTGCCATCCCTAGAAGGTAGATGTTACCATCATTTAAAGTTAACAAAAATTGTCCTATTTCAGTATTTTTTATCAGATGTCCCCGAAGGGACGTCCTATTTTAGTAAGAAATACTCATTTTTCAAAAGTTTGAATCATTTCGAGTTGAGCATAGGCACAGTTGGAAGTGTTGATTTGCAGTGTCCAAGAGTCAAGACACTCTAAAACTAACTTCTTTCTTTTCATTTTATTTTTTTCCCCTTTACAAATAGGAAGATCAATTTCTTTTTTCTTTTTCAACCTATATGCTAGTGAATTAATTATATAGAAGTGTTGATTTGCAGTGTTTCAAGTATGTTTGTGACTCGAGGATAATTGGGTATGAACCCAACTGATTTATTGCTTGAACTTGCTGCATAACAGAATTTTGATCCTTCCCCTTTTAGCCATCTCCATTATCTCCCTCAATGTTTCAGCCCATTCAAAAACACTCCAGATAACTTTCCATCAGACACCTCCTTTCTCCTTCATAGATGCCGACACCTTTCCAAGTTCTTCATGAAATCTGCTAGACAAAGTAAGAGTAAAGAACACCAAGGCGCAAATGAATATGCCAATGATTATTGGCGTAGCCCTTGGCAGAATCAAAGCGTAAACTGTTAAACATGTTTAATGATCATTTTTAGTGACACTTGTTGAGGAGATAGATGAATTACAGAGATCTTTGAATAACAGTTAATTAACTTCATCTTTTACCCTTTACAGATAGGAAGATCAGTTTCTTTTTCTTTTTCAACCTATATACTCACGAGTTAACTTTTTCATTTTCTTTGACCTTCTTTGTGTCCTTTTATTCAACAGCCGATAAAACATTGCTCACTTCTATATGTAGGCAGCAACATTATCTCTTCCCTCTCAACTTTAAATTAGAAGCTTTTAATTTAAAAAAGGGGTCAGGATATCCTAATCCTTGTGTGAACCTTCTTTCTCTGAATCGATCTCTTTATGATGTAACTAAAGGCACACTACTCGCAAGCAAACCGGAAAGGATTTACATGGATATTTCTTTTGGTTATGTCTCCATAAGAAATGAACATTTGACCTGGCAAATAAGTTGATGTGGGCTTACTTTGAAACCAACCTTTATGAGTTTAAACTGATATTTAGCTCATAAATTTTGCACATCAATAAGAACAACCTATACTCACATATTGTTGATGATTGCAGGTTGTTGTAGAATCATACATATACTTACTAGCTGATGCTTTAGCAACTACTTAGGAGAAGCAGATGCGTCTTATACAGGACTACTGGATCATCGGTTTACTCTACCTCAATTCACCATTTCGAACCTTATACAAAAGGTTTTTCCGTACTAGGAAGTAAGATTATATCGTTGCAGGTTGTAAAAACTCTATGATGCTACTTAATTTTGTTGAAACAAGCAAGAAACGCTCATAAATTGAACAAAAGAAAATTAAACTTGTTAGTTGGAACATAATCATAAAGGTAAGTTTTGCTAACATTTCAGCAATTTCTTGGTACAATTTTGAAATATGTACATTTACCTTAAATACGTTAATTCAGTCTTAACTTAATTTTATAAGTCAATGAAATTGCTATTTAATAAACGAAAAAAAGTTCCAAAATAGTTATTACATGTTTCATAGGATTTTCTTCTTTCTAATTGACTTTCTAATTTACTGATTAATTCCTTCTTCTCTTTCTAATATAAGTCTTGACGTATTATTAATAAATGTCCCTTGATTTATTTTCTGTTCATTATGCTCATCAAGTACTTAAGTAAGATATGAAGAAACTTTATTTTTAACTTTCATAAATCTTGAGAAATAATTTATTTCCATAATAAAGCTTGTAGTAACTCAACAAATTTTTATAATATTTTTCCAATCATCTTCGTCGTATGATTGGATATATTTCTTTTGAAATAATTAATATTCTTCCAATTAATATATTTGAACTCTTCTTCTAACTTGTACAAATATGGACTTTTATTTAAGCAACTCAAGAGAATTTTAAGATCCACTTCATTTTTTTAACAAAAAGTAACGTATACAATTAAGCAATTGCCACTCAATAATAAATCAGATTGAAAAATAAAAGGGTGACATGAGAAAATAACACTTTCAAATCACACAAGGGCTCTGTTTCGCTGAAATAGATAGAGATATACTCTTGTAGTTTCTAAAATTATTGTGATGAAGTTCCTTTTCTTCAATATTTTTATGTTTAATTCTGATAGTCTAATTTATTTAACATTAACACTTTTCTTTTTAATTTCTTCCTCCATTTCCTCGACTCATTCTTCTTCATGCTCATTTGCTATTCTCATTGTGAAGATTCAATGTTTTAAATGGATACTTGGCCTCAAATTGTATATTATTTGTGCTGAATTTTTCTTCACGTATATAAACTGTGAATCAATTATCTTCGTAAAATCATTAATCATTAAGTGATAGTTAGTCAATTAGGCTTTAACTAGTTATATCAAATCACCACTCTTGATGAGTCAAATCTTGAAAATCGCATAACTGATATTATTTTTAATTTTCTCGTCTTTGATCTTTTTGAACAAAGCCGCAGGTTTACATAAAGAAATCTGTAGTTCGCAACTTCTATTCATTGTACTGATACATGTATTTATATGAAAACCTAGAATTCTATTTTAGGTAGAATTCTATTTTAGGCAACATACATATAAAAGGCAGCAAATAAATATTACTACAATAAAATTTCCCAGAATTACGGTCTCTTATCGTCAATAGTCCCCCTCAAGTTGGTGCATAGATATCTATCATGCCCAATTTATCAATCGCTTCATGAAATATTTTACCTGGTACTGCCTTTGTAAGGACATCTGCGAGTTGTTTATAGACTTTACATATGGAAACTGGATGATCTTCTAATCAAGTTTTTCTCTATTGAAATGATGATCCACTTCGACATGCTTAGCGCGATCATGTTCACTGCATGTTATGCTATTTGAATTGCAGATTTATTATAACAAAACAACTTCATAAGTCCAGAACTTTTAACTCCAAGATCACGCAAAACTCTTTGAATCCATAATAGCTCACATAAACCATGCGTCATACCTCGAAATTCCGCTTCTGCACTTGACCGAGAAACTACTTTTTGTTTCTTACTTCTCCAGGTAACAAGATTACCTTCAACAAATGTGAAGTAACCTGAAGTTGATCTCCTGGTTGAGCGATCTCCAGCCCAGTCAGTATCGATGTAGCCTTCAACAGTTGGTGTTTCATTCTTTGAGTACATCAACCCTTTTCTAGGAGCATTTCTCAAATACCTTAGGATGATCCTATAGACTGCATTCATGTGCTCTATACTTAGGGCTTGCATAAACTGGCTCACCACACTTACCGCATATGCAATATCTGATCTAGTATGAGTTAGATAGATCAACTTCTCCACTAGCCGTTGATAGCGAACTTTGTCTGCTAATTGTTGCACAGAAGAAATTCCAAGTTGCTGGTTTATCTCTATTGGTGTTTCAGCTAGTTGGCAATCAAGCATTCCAGTTTCTGTTAATAAATTCAATACATACTTCCGCGGGGAAAGAGAGATTTTCTGTCTCGACCTTGACACTTCAATACCTAGGAAATACCTCAGTTGTCCGAAGTCTTTCATTTCAAACTTCGTCGCTAAGTACTGTTGTAGTTTCTCCATTTCTTCGGGGTCATCACCAACTAATACCATATCATCTACATATACAATCAATGTTGTTACCTTCCCTCCATTTTGTTTAATAAACAAAGTATGGTCAGAGTTACTTTGCAAATAACCAACAGACTTTATATCTGACGAAAACCTCCCAAATCAAGCTCTAGGTGACTGTTTTAGCCCGTAAAGTGATTTTTTCAGTTTGCATATTTTTTCTTTATGCATTGGTCCTTGCTTAATGCCGCCTGGCAGAAACTCCATGTATACTTCTTCCTCCAATTCACCATTTAGAAAGGCGTTTTTTACATCAAATTGTCGTGAAGGCCAATCTCTATTCACTGCAATAGATATAAGAATACGAATAATATTGAACTTGCCTACTGGTGCAAAAGTTTCTTGGTAATCAACTCCATACTTCTGAGCATAACCCTTCGCAACTAGCCTCGTTTTGTATCTATCAATGCTTCCATCTACTTTAAGTTTCACAGTATATACCCATTTACAACCAATTGTCTTTTTTTCTCTTGGCAACGGAACCAACTCCCAAGTTGAGTTTCGTTGCAAGGCTTCCATCTCTTCATAAATTGCCTTAGTCCATTTTGGATCTGTTAATGCCTCCTGCATACTACTAGGAATAGATACTTTGGATAATTGATTAACAGTTAGAGCATATGAATCCGATATTTTATGACTTGAGATATTGTTGTTAATTGGATATTTGTCCTTGGTTCTAAGATCAGGTTCATATTGTTTTCTAGGGACACCCCTATTTAATCTTGGTGGTAATTGAGAAGGAGGGGTATTAAGAATTACCTGCGGTGCAACATCTTCTTAAACATTCTGTGAGGACTCTTCAGTTGATGGTGTTAATATGGGGTCTTTTACGAAATCTTCATTAGCCATCTATACTGTATCACTCTCAGATAGATTTGGCAAAGTTGAAGTCTCGATAGGCTGATCAGAGGAAATCTCTTCAATTGCATGTGTATTCTTACTCAATCTTTCTTGCAGTTCTTCCAAGTCTAAGAACTCAACTTGGTCCGGTGGAATTCTAGTATCTTGCTTGTTCGGCTCAAGTGCTTCACTCGCATTCTCCCCATAAAGAGTTGAACTGGAAACTCCCCCTCCATAATAAGGTTCGTTCACATGAAAAGAGACATCTAACGTAATATACAACTTCTTATTTTGAGGATCATAGCACCGATACCCCTTTTGGAAGTCCGAATACCCAACAAACACACATCTTTTTGCAAAGGG
Source organism: Solanum appendiculatum (assembly GCA_018342035.1). Classification (NCBI taxonomy): domain Eukaryota; kingdom Viridiplantae; phylum Streptophyta; class Magnoliopsida; order Solanales; family Solanaceae; genus Solanum; species Solanum appendiculatum. The sequence goes on along the minus strand of JAGDQO010000158.1, from coordinate 222,439 downwards.
GTCCAATTTACCTCTTAAGACTTTTGGAATATGGACATAAACTGTACATTCAAAAATTCGAGGTTCAAGGTTCGGCAGATGTGCTATCGTGCAAAATGACTTTAACTTTTGTTAAGGAGTTTGGAAGTCAATAATCTGGAAAAGAGCTCGATTGATAAGATAAATAGTCGACTTTACTGCATCTCCCCAATAAAAGTGAGGCATGTTCATACCAAAAAGAGAGGCAAGAACTACTTCCAAAATTTGTCTATTCTTTCTTTCTGCCAAATCATTTTGTTGCAGTGTATATGTGCAGAAAGTATGATGTCGTTCCCCAGTTGACTAAGATATTCTCCAAATGAGCCATCTATAGACTCCCTAGCATTGTCAGTCTACCAAATTCAAACTTTTCTTTGGTATTGAGTATGCACCATATTGTAAAATTCCTTAAACGTTTTCCATGCATCACTCTTCTTGTAAAGTAAAGACACCCATGTCACTCTAGTGCATTCATCGATAAAAGTGATAAAATATTGAGCCTTTGAAATAGAGGAGATCTTTGCTGGACCCCAAATATCAGAATGTATAAAAATGAAAGGTTCTGAACATTTATTCAAACTAGGAAAATAACGAATTCGATGGTTTTTTGCTAGTTCACAAATATTACATTGAAAATCTGAAACATCTAAATCAGCAAACAAACTTGGTATAAGTGTCTTAAGATAACCAAAAGAGATGTGTCCTAGTCGCCTATGCCATAGCCATATTTTTTCTTTATCCTTGTTAACTCCACTTGTATGACATGCCTATCCAAATTTATGTTTTCCATTCTCAGCCAACTCTAAATAGTATAGCTTGCCTCGTTTAACACCATAACCAAGAGTATTCTGGATTAGAATGTCCTAAAAGATACAAAACAAGGGCCAAAAAGTTACGGTACAGTTAAGAGAAGAGGTAATTTGTCTCACATACAATAAATTATTTTGTAGAGAAGGCACCACCAAAATAGTGTCAAGTGTCAAAGTACTAGACAATTTAACAGATTCCTCCCCCATTATATTACAAGTATTTCCATTACTTGTAAAAATAACTTATTGCGAGGATGGGTAAATAGTTTGTAACTTATTAGAGTCTCTAGTCATATGATCGGATGCTCCTATGTCAATAATCCATGTATTTTCCTTGAAAGTGACGAAAAAAATATCAACCTTGCCAAAGTTACTTGGTTGAGCCACATTGGCCGTAGGTTGTGATTGTTCCCCTTGTGTGGCTATTGCCATTTTGCTAGTCAAGTTCTTCCGTGATTATTTTGAAAAATCTCACTATTCTGGATATCCAATAATCTCTTAGCAACGTTGTTTGGTGTGCCCTTTTTCACTACAATGATTACAAACAAAGTTATTTGTTTTTCCTGATGATGAAATACTTCGACTCTTTTGTGTATTACGTTGAACCACCATGGCTGAACTTTCAGGGACTGGTCTAGAACTTTCCATGATTTGTCTTTGTTGTGCTTCTCTCCTTACACAAGCATAACAGATTTCCAAATCCAATTTAGGATCTTTTCACAAAATCTCACCACGAACTTGATCAAATTTTAGATCTAGTCCACTCAGAAATATGTGAACTCGAAGCCTGGCCACCATGGAATGTAAATGTACCATTCTTTCCATTGATCTCTCTCATGAGCGGACAGTCAATTTCCTGAAAAATTGCAACGAGTTTGTTATAATAGGTAGACAGAGGTTGACTATTTTGCTTGGTGGTGAAAGACTATTGATTCAGTTCAAATAAGCGAGTCTCAGCCGATCCATCGTAGAAAATTCTTGAAGCAGCTTCCCATATCTCTTTAGCGGTTGCCAAGCGAATAAATCTTTGCATCAGATGCGGGCTCATTGAATCAATAAGCCAACTTCAAATTTTGTGATTTTCGATGATCCATATGACATACGTTGGATCAGTTGGTGATAGTTTGGTCAATTTGCCGGTAAGATATTCAACTTTGTTTCTTGCTCCAATACGCATCTCCATTAGTTGTGACCATAGAGGATAATTTGTTTTGTCAAGAACTACACCAGTGGGAAAAGCATAATTGTCCAGTTGGACTATGATTTTTGGTGCAAGGTTACAGAGGTGGCTGGAACCACTGGATTTAAGTTTGATTCATCCATTCGAAAAGACGAAAAAAAAGAGGATTCAAGGAAAAGAAGAAAGAAAGAAAAAATAGTTGTTGCTTTAGAAAAGCTATGATACCATGTTGAACAAAGATGCAGGCTTACATAAAGAAATATGTCGTTCGCAACTTCTATTCATTGTACTGATACATGTATTTATATACAACAAAGAGAAAACCTAGAATTCTATTTTAGGTAGAATTCTATGTTAGGCAACATACATATAAATGGCAACAAATAAATATTACTATAATAAAATTTCCTAGAATTACGGTCTCTTATTGTCAATAGATCTCAAAATAATTATTTTATTTTTACTTAAACTTTGTGCTGGTTTTTAAAAAACTATCATACTCATTTTGGGAATCTCCCAAATTTCGATTGATTATTTGATTAATGACTACAATTTCTGCCAATCATGGCATTTATTTTGTCTTTTCCATCCAGTGCCCACATTGCGTCAGAAAATCTTCATCTTCGATCCGTTTTCGCAACGCATTTTAAGGGCTAAGATTTTCTCTCGGAATTTTTCTTTTATTTAAGTCATTGATCTCATATCTATAAGCAGGGGGTTTGCGTTCACTATTAAGCCTACGCTCGTTCATTTCTTTCAAGCTTGATCCTTCCCTTAGATTCATTACCTTATTCGACTGAATTCGTTGGTTCCGTGTTGGTCGTAATTCAGTTCAAGAAACTTCTCTCATAGATTCCCTTCATCAAGTTATCGTTAGCAATCATCTTAAACTTGAGAGAAACATAATTAAACATGATTGAATTCACTGTCAAAAATTAGGTGTCAATGAAAGAAAGAACAAAGAAAAAACTCACCAAAAACAAATTTGATTCAAAATGAAGAAACACGACAAGAACTCTAAAAGGAAAAAGAACATAGAAGAAACTTCGAAAGATGAAAGACTGAAGGCGCGAAAGAGGAGCAACACTAACCTTAGCGCCAAAGATCATAATAATAGCATCACAACAGTATCAATAAAAAAAACTGCATCAAAAAGGCCATATAATCACATCACAACAGTATCAATAAACTTGAGCGAAAATTTGATCAACTCGTAACAAAATCAAGTGGTTAATTCAAGAACAAAGTCCAAAGGAGAGAAAAACTTATTAAAAATGACAAATATACAACAAATATATTTAAAACTTGTTAAAAAGGAAAAATATATCACCTAAATTTAGATAAATGAGAAATGTCCATATAAACAATCAAAAACCCTATATTACCAACCAAAAAAAAAAAAGAGATATATATAAGAGCAGTACTTCTATAACTTGCGGCAAAAAATTCAGCTTTCGATAGAAACAATAAGCAAAGATCAAATTTTGTGCAAACTCTTTTTGTTGAATTTTACTTCAAATGCTGAAGCTTTCCATCAAATTTTTGCAAACCAAAATGAAATCTGAAGTTTCTCATCGACGCCTAAAACGGAGGAAACTGAGAAAGCGTACTGAAATTCCAAGCAGAGATTCAATGGGGAATTTGCCAGAAGAACTGATCGCAGAAATTCTTGTAAGGGTTCCAGTTAAATACCTCTTAAAGTTCAAATCTGTTTCCAAAAATTGGTTTAATTTAATTTCCAGCCCTGAATTTGTCAAAACCCATCTTAGTTTTTCTGCTAAGGATTACACCCGCCATATATCTCTGTTACAATTTTATAGACTACCGAAAAATATTAAATATTGTTCTGTTAGCTCTTTATTTCATGATTCTGTTACTGAGGCACTTGATTTGGATTGTCCCATGAAAAATCCACTTGTTCGTATTTCGGGTTCTGTTAATGGGTTGGTTTGCCTTTCTGATGGATTTGGTGGGTTGGTGCTATGGAATCCATCAATTAGAAAGTTCAAGAAAGTGTTCGGTTTTGTGCCTACACTGATGGGTAACGCCTGGTCCAAGTGTGGTTTTGGATATGATGAAGTTCATGACGATTATAAGGTAGTGGGTATTTTTAGTAGCATGATTGAGGCCTGTTTTGAGGCCGCAATATATAGTTTAAAGAGTGATTCTTGGAGAACACTTGAAGATTTTAAACGTGGGGTGAGTTACTGTGGTTCGGCTAAGTTTGTGAATCGTAAGCTTCATTGGATTACTTTTGGTAGACGTCGCTGGGGCATCACGTCTATTGATTTGGTTGATGAGAAATGGGGAAAGGTGGCGCTGCCCAGTTACAAAAAAGGAGGAGATTTGGAGCTTGGAGTGTTAGGAAGTGATCTTTCGGTCCTCTGTAATAATGATGAGGGAACTCACTCTGATGTGTGGGTAATGAAGGAATATGGAGTTAAAGCGTCTTGGACAAAACTGTATACCATTAGGTATCCTGAGAACTATAAGCTTTCTCCACCCCTTTTCACGTATAATAAAGGTGAAATTCTGCTCGCGTTTAAATCAACTTTCGCGATATACGATCCAAAGAATGACTCTATCACATATCCAGAGGTTCCTAATGTTGAGGTTACTGACTCTATCACATATCCAGAGATTCCTAATCTTCAGGTTACGAGTGTTTACAACAGTATTGAGGCGGAACTCTGCATCGAAAGCCTAGTTTGTCCGGATTTACCAAACGAAGATTGAAAGATGTCAGAACTCAGGTGAATGACTGTCGTAATAGTTAACAACTCGTAAGTATTCTTTCGCTGCATTTTTCACGTGTTATAAAACTCTGCTTATTTTGTCAAATATTGAACAAGATGTTGCATATTCAAGGACCATTTTTACACCATATCTACTTATATATCTTGGTTGTCCTTTTTTGTTTTTGCGTACACCAAAGGAGAGAACAATTTTAGGAAGTGTTTGACTGCTATAATCTTGACTCTTGAGTGTATTAGGCTCTTCTTCACTAGTTATTCTCTCTATTTCCTAAGCTTTCCTTGGATGTTTTACACAATGTCCCATTTAAATTTTAATGGCCCAGATTTGCTTAACTAAACAACTGGCGCGACCATAGTTGAGAAGGTAGTAGAGATGGCAATGGGGCAGGGCTGTTGCGGTGCAGGTTTGGTCTAAACCCGAAAAGGCTTCAACCCGCCCCACGTAGCATTTTTTTTTCTATTTTCAACCCGCCTGCATAGCAAAAAAACTTACTTTTTAATATTATTTTATTATTAAAGCTTAAACTAACCAGATTAACATTTCAGTTTTTCTGAAAACTGAGTGTTTAATAATTATTTCTTACTTAAGAAGTTTAATTTGTTCTTTTCTCTTTCTTTTTTTTCTTTTTTACCTTAGAAGAAAATGTTGTCTCTAAACAACACTTTAGACCAGATATGGAAAAAGATGAATACTTTAGACTTGATAGTGACTTCAATCAAACAACAATGTTTCTGATCATTCTGTTGTATAAAACTTTGCTCAAATATAGATATAGGAAAAATGTCTTTCTTAATCTTTTTTCCTGTATAGTAGACTAAATTTAGAATGTTGCCCAAAATGTTCAAAATAGATTCACCAGATTTTCCTACTTAAATTGATTTATCAATTCTAATCTTGGAATGTTACTCAGATATTCAAAATAAATACTTCATGTATTCCTACCAACTCCAAAACTTATATGATTTCTACTCAACTGGTTATCCCCAAGGTTGAAATTAGGAGCTAAGAAGCATTGCAGAGGATGGAGCAATTCTATCCTCACCGTAAGACTTAAACATAAAACCCCCAACCCACCCTGCCGCGCATCATTTTAATAAAATTACCTCAACCTGTCCCGCAGCGCACAACTTTAAACCTGTCTGCATAGGCTTAAACCTGCCTTGCCCTGTCCCACCCCATTGACATCCCTCGAAGGTTGATGTTACCATCATTTTAAAGTTAACAAAAACTGTCCTACTTTAGTAAGAAATACTCATTTTTCAAAAGTTTGAATCATTTCGGGTTGAGCATAGGCCTTAGTTGTGCAGACTCTTCACTTTGATGCCCGCACCCGTGTCGAATATACACTACTTTTGGCTAATCCGACACGCACCCGTTGACATTTTTGAAGAGTCCAAGCAACTTAGGCATAGGCACAGTTGAAAGTGTTGATTTGCAGTTTCCAAGACACTCTAAAACTAACTTCTTTCTTTTAACCTTTTCTTTTTACCCTTTACAAATAGGAAGATCAATTTCTTTTTCTTTTTCAACCTATATGCTAGTGAATTAATTTTTTCGTTTTCTTTTAGGGGTTAGAAAGTGTTTAGCTGCTATGATCTTGAGTGTATCAGGCCCTTCTTCACTAGTCATTCTCTCCATTTCGCAGAGCTTTACTTGGATATGTATGAGAGTTGAGACATGTCCCATTTAAAATTTAACGGCCCAGATTTGCTTAACTAAATTACTGTTTTGACCATAGTTGAGAAGGTAGATGTTACCATCATTTTAAGTTTACAAAAACTGTCTAAATTTACTAAGAAAACCTCATTATTGTGAAGTTAGAATCATTTTGGGTTGAGCATAGGCACAGTTGAAGTGCTGATTTGCAGTGTCCAAAACACTCTGAAACTTACATCATTCTTTTTACTTCATCTTTTTACCCTTTACAGATAGGAAGATCAGTTTGTTTTTCTTTTTCTACCTATATACTCGCGAGCTAACTTTTTCATTTTCATTGACCTTCTTTGTGTCCTTTTATTCAACTGCCGATAAAACATTTCTCACTTCTAGAGGTAGGCAGCAACATTATCTCTTCCCTCTCAATTTCAAAGTAGAAGCTTTTAATTTAAAAAAGGGGTCAGGATATCCTAATCCTTGTGTAAACCTTCTTTCTCTGAATCGATCTCTTTATGATGTAACCAAAGGCACACTACTCGCAAGCAAACCGGAAAGGATTTACATGGATATTTCTTTTGGTTATGTCTCCATAAGAAATGAACATTTGACCTGGCAAATAGGTTGATGTGGGCTTACTTTGAAACCAACCTTTAGGGGTTTAAACTGATATTTAGCTCATAAACTGATATATACTCACATATTGTTGATGATTGCAGGTTGTTGTAGAATCATACTTGTGTTCAGGGGAACATATATACTTACTAGCTGATGCTTTGGGAATTACTTAGGAGAAGCAGATGCAAGGTTTTTCTTTTCAATAGCCGGCCAAATGACTACAGGATCATCGGTCTACTCTACCTCAATTCACCTTTTCGAACCTTAATAGGAAGGTTTTTCCGTACTAGGAAGTAAGATTATATCGTTGCAGGTTGTAAAAACTCTATGATGCTACTTAATTTTGTTGAAGGAAACAAGAAACGCTCATAATTTGAACAACAGAAAATTAAACTTGTTAGTTGGAACGTAATCATACAAGTTTATGCTCTTGTTTTTTTATTTTCGTTTTTAAGATTCTGTTTGTTGTACACAATTAGATGTTTGATAACTTGCTCTACAAAATCTAGAGTTCATGCTGTACGTCTCAACATGATTTTAGGGCAGAAGATCAGATTTACATCGATAAGCACATACATCTTTTAAAAAAATATATTTAGGCATAGTTGTAAATTTAAAAAAAATCAATTTTTCATATTTTATTTATTGCATTGAATGTCAGTACATAGTTGGTAGTTGATGACACAAATCTAAAATCAACTTATGAAGGTATCATGCTGTATTAATATATTAGATTCGAAAACTATGTTTTTATTTGTGTTAAAAATAGTTTAAATAAAATTACAGTTGTATTTTCTTATTGAATCTGATACATATATGTAATACTAGGAAAGGTATGGATATTTTGATGAAATTCCACTTATTATAAAGAAGTGAAAGCTAGAAAAAACTTGTTTTCATATGAATGATCTGCTGCAATAATTTCTCATGTATTTCACTTGAAACAATTTGATGAATATAACATCTCTCAAAATAAGTCTTGAACACATCATTACCCATTAGAACTATACTTCACGAAGCTACCTCAAGCATCACATTATTAAACATCAATGCAGTTGAGGTAGAAAAGGAATGAGCAAAGACATAAAGTTGCCATGAAAGATATAACAAGTGCTCGAAAATATTCTATCAACACAACACTCTTTCGTAACTGTTATCACACGTATGCATATATATGCACATGGATTACAATCCACTTTCATGTGGCAAGTTGTTGGTGTTTAATAATTGACTGATAGTGAATCGGGTGCAAAATATAATCGATTGGATTGGCGTAAAAGTTGGTCAAAACTACTTTCAAGTCAGTTTTTGACTTCTGAAAGTGTTTGGCAAATATAAAAAGGGAAACTTACATAAATATACTATATTAAGAAAATATTTACCATTTATAACAATAACAATTTTTTTTCACTTGGTCACTTTTAATACATTTGTAATACAATTTTAATACATATTACAGAGAACAATTTATTAAACATATATAATACAAGTTTTATTGATGGATAATACATTTTAATACACTTATAATACAATGTGTCAATTTCTTACCAAACAAACATAATATATTTTAAAACAACTATAATACATATATATTGCATACATAATTCACTTTTAATACATATTGCAGATTTATCATAGTATTGCTCTATATTGCTATAAATGGTAATAAATAAATAAAATATAGCTAAAATGAGTAATTATTTATTAAAAGGTATCCATTCATGTAATTTTTCCAAAAAATAACTTAAAATAAGTCAAAAATGACTCGAAATAAGTTAGAAAGTGTTTGGCAAGGTCAAAAATGACTTAAAATAAGTCAATAACCAAAAGTAGGTCTCCCTATACTTTTTATTTTTTAACTTACAAGTCATTTAAATTTGACTTTTTATTTTTGACTTAAAAGCTACTTTTTTAAGTCAATCCAAACGGGCTCTAAACCTGCTTTATAGCTTTCATGAGCGAAAGAATTGATTTAATGTATTGTAGCACGGAATGCCTAAAGCTTATATCCAATCTCCATAGTTGTTGAACTTTGAACAAAACTAAACAATATGTTAAGTACCAGAAAGCTCAATGGTCATGTCAATTCATAAAAAGTCATATCTTCATTGGAAATTTAATCCAGCTTTACTTGATGTAATTTACTTCTAAGACAACAACCATAAAAAACTGAATATCTCGAGAACACTCATAACATTCATATAATCGAAGAAACATTTCACATTCATTTCTTATAACATATGAAAGATCAAGTGATCAAAGACACAGTTGCTAATTAATCTCAATCGACTTCTTAATAGTTAAGTCATTTTTTATTAGATTATCAGTTAGAATTATTTATAAGTAAACCAACATTTATGGTTGAACTCAAGAGAACTAAAGATGAGGTATGATAATGACTAAGACTCACTAATTTTAGTGAGACAATCATCTTCTTAAACATGTTTCCACAAGTTCTCAACATTTATGGTTCCCTTATTTAATTACTTACTATTTCTGAATTTCAAAAAATAGATAAAAGTAAATGAGGATAGTATGTGATTTATTAGTGTTAGCCTCTTCGATAACACTCATCTACCGACTAACCTTTTACTCTAATTTTTTACCTCCATAATTTCTATCTAAGGTCATGTCCTTAGTCATGTCTACTGACTAACCTTTACTCTAAACTTTCAAAAAACATTCTTAATACTTTCTTTTGAAAAAGGTCAAAATTATTCTGAGTTATGCAAATTAAATTAATAATATGAAAAGAAAAATTGACCCTTTAAATAATAATAAATGTTGTAAAATATAAGCAATATACTATAAGAAATAAAGACAAGATATGGGAGAGTAGAATGTAGAGATCATCTTATTCAAATGTCTTCAAATCTCATTTGTGTCATGTGTATCTTACAATGGTGAATGAACAACCCTATTTATAGGTTGAGAAATCACCCCAAAAGTCATCATATTAAGTGTCATAATAAATAGATACATTCTTATCCAAAAAGGTTCATAGAACCTAGGGAATATGAACAAGTAGTGCATGTATTAACTCAATGGGCAATCCACTCATTCAATGAATTTATAACACTCCCCCTTGGATGTCAATGGCTAATGTGCCTCGTTAAAACCTTACCAGGAAAAATCCAGTGGGAAAAAGCCTAGTGAAGGAAAAAGAGTACACACATCTCATTATACGCCTTGAGTGCTGCCTCGTTAAAAACCTTATCAGGAAAACCCAATTGGGACAAAACCATGATTAAGGAAAAGAGTACAACGCGTATTTCACTCCCCCTGATGAAAGCTTTACTTGATATCCCGGAGATGATGCATTTCAATATCATATCTCAACTTCTCAAATGTTGACATTGGCTACGCCTTAATAAATAATTCTGCAAGATCATCACTTGAACAGATTTGTTGAACTTCTATTTCATCATTTTGTTGAAGATTATGTGTGAAGAAGAACTTTGGTGAAACGTACTTTGTCCAGTCTCCTTTGATGTATCCTTCCTTCAATCGAGCTATACATGCAGCATTATCTTCATACATGGTAGCTATAATATCTCTTTTCAAAGAAAAATCACACAATTCCCGGCATCTGCATAATCAACAATCTGTATGTGCACCAATTGCACTAATACATGATATTTTTCAATTATTTTTATGAGATCGAAATTGATCTTTCTTTATGTTAAGCAATATCATAACCATTGGGGTACTCAATGGAATTACTTTAAGATCTTTTAAATCCTTCAAGGATTTTCATATAACCTCCATCGTCTAGCTAGACATGACAATCATTCATTACACATATTCAAGCATTTCATCTATTGCCAGACTGAAATAAGCTTCATTGCATCCACCACAGGAGAGTATATCTCCATTTAATAATGTCAGGATTTGCGAAAATCTTTTATGACCCGAGGCACACACCGTACTTTATATCTTACGGTTATACTTTCGCACAATAGTTCATTTGTACCCCACTGACATTATATACGGATCCATAGACTATAAGTCCAAAAACATCACTTTCTAAGTGAAATATAATATACTTGAATTGTGCATTTCATTTGGCCAATTATTTATCTGTCCACACAATATGGCAGTTTTGAATTCAAGATCCTCGTCATCATCTGTAGCATTAAGTGCTACTTCATATCAAAGATACCGTCGACGGTCTTTTGACTCGATTCCAATACGACATAACTTATTGAGATCTCTTCATATTCATCATTTCAGGTACCTGAACTTTTGCCAAGGTTTTATGAAGTGTTATGTCATCGTGCTTCTTTAAAGCACTTGCCTCATTATCATGACCATCTTGATCACTTGCTCCTCTCCTACCTCAAGAAATTTTTCATTTGGAATCGATTGGTCTATCACGCTTCAGGCGTACCATAGACTCTATCCTTCAAGGACTTCTCATTGGAGCATTTGCAGCTGAATTATAACATAGGGTCAGCAAATTCATCTGGCAATTAATTTGCATCATTATGCAAATGAATTATCTTTTGAACTTCAAGTTCACTTTTTTTTAACGAGGATCTAGATAATTCATCTCATAATTTTCAGCTGTCAATCATCTCTCCCCCTAATGTTAGAAAATCTAACATTCACCCCAGCATCATTTGAGGATCCATCTTTGTGCGTGGTGGAGCAATTAAATCAGATATCGCACATTCAAACTTTAGATGGAAATTATTTGTTTCCTGACCCTGAACCAATTATGATGGGGAGACCTTGTTGGCTTGATGCATACATGTGTTGCTACATGTTAAACAAATTCATCTCATACCAAATTTTATTTGGGAGTTTTGTTCTCATGCCCATTGTTTAGCTATAATTGGAGGCATACAATTTCTGTTAAACCAACCAGCATTATCAACATAATTTCATAGTTTGGAACTGTACTCTTAATTTAACAATTCGAGCAAACAACCTTACAAAAATCAATTTGTAAGTTGACAACAAAGCACATGTGACCATCCCATGGAGGCAACTCTTATATAGTTGCAAACGGTCCACATGGCAGGTGAACGGGCCCATATTCACCTTTTTATATGTTCCAAAATCCCAGGGAATACAATCTCAACCTTAGCTGGTATAATGATACAATGATCATTTTATCATGAGAACAAGCAACACAAGAGAATTTTTGAAGAATCTTTTATTTCTTCATCGTAAAGCCACGTGAATTCTCAATTACTTTTGCATCACATTGGAACCGGAATGGCCAACCGGTCATGCCAATTGATCTTTATTTCTCAAACCTCCCATAGAGGCGAGTGGAGGCATATATCAACCCATAATGATTTTATCATATATTGACCCATTCTCTTTCAGAATGGTCAAGCATTCATGATGCTTATCACACGTCACATTCTCTTCAAGACATGGACTAATCATTTATATGTGCTTCATAAATTTACATTATAAGCACATTATCATGCCTTTAAAAATTTATCATTTTTACATGACCCACCTCAACATCACCCTAAAAGGTCAAGTGTAGCACCACTTTATCTTCCTTTCTTTTGATGGAGGATTTTTATAAATTCATCAAATTATTAGGTCGCACAACGACCACAGGTCCAATGACCTTTCATACCATTATGATAATAAAAATTACCTTCACATTTTGAAGGACTATTTGGAGAATTCATAGTGTTCTTCCTTTTATAATTGCCTCAATGATGACTATTATAATCTTGTCCCTCAACGCCCTTATACATACATTCAATAACTTGTCATCTTTCAGACTTTTTATTCACTGCTACCACATTCATATGATAGAATGGAGCAATTGGGCGGATTTCAAATTTATCATGTACTGCTACCACATTCGCTTCAGGGAATGGAGCAAATTCAATGGGACAAATTTCATGACTTTTCATCAAAGCCTTAGTCATCATTATATCATCACTATGGTGCATTGAGACTCAAATTCAATGTATTACTCATATAAGGCGCATTAGGCCATAATTCTATGGGACTCGAACCCAATCCTTATCATCAAGGTGCATCAAAACTCAATTTGATGTCTTACCCTCTTGGTGCGATAGAACTTGAATCTACCGTCTTACCCTCAAACAGTTTTCATTATGGTGCATCCGGACTTTAACCTGATGTCTTACCATTTTGGTGCGATGGGACATGAATCCATCGTCTTACCCTCAACCAACGGTATAATAGACCGAAGTATAACAAGATTCACCCATTGAGCCTTTCAAAAACATTGAAATAAAATTCATAAAATATAATACTCAAACTCATGCTATCAAAATTTTATACCTTCTTTCCATTTAAGGAACTTTGTGGAGCAGAGAATATTCAACCAGTAGTAGTATATGTCTTTGGTTCTTGGTCAATGTTAATGACCAAACACTATTGTATTCTAAATCATAAAAAGATTTTAGAAAATACATACCTGATTTTATTCATATAATACCTTGATAATATTGCAGTAATTATCATTTTTCGTTCTTGAATCTCATAACGAGATAATCTAGAACATGAGTTAAAGAAACACTAAAACTCAATCTCAATTGGCTAGAGTCTCGTGCTGATAACGTGTTGTAAAATATAAGCAATATACTACAAGAAATAAAGACAAGATATGGGAGAGTAGAATGTAGAGATCATCTTATTCAAATGTCTTCAAGTCTCATTTGTGTCATGTGTATCTTACAATGGTGAATGAACAACCCTATTTATAGGTTGAGAAATCACCCCAAAAGTCATCATATTAAGTGTCATAATAAATAGCTACATTCTTATCCAAAATGGTTCATAGAACTTAGGGAATACGCATGAATGTAAGTAGTTCATGTATTGAGAATATGGACAATCCACTAATTCAATTAATGAATTTATAACAATAAAAATATTTTTGTTCAATTTCACGTAGTTCGAAGTTGTTAATCATGCTTTGATACACTTGTTTTCCCTCTTATTAATTTCCTTTTGTGACTGATCAAGGTTCATTAGATATGCATTTTGTCTAAAATAAAATAATATTAACTTAACTGAAAATCTCATTCTATACCCTATTATATTGATTTAGTTTTATTTAACTTAAAATATATAGAATTCGAAGTTTTGAAAAATAAATATTAAATTTTAGTAAAATTTGAATGTTACAAAATGTCACATATTCATAATTTGAATGATAAACCTACAAAAAAAGTAGGGTCCGGGGTAGAACTATTTTGGAAAAGTAGGATAAAAGATGAAATATGATTATTAAATACTCCATATGTCCCAATTTATGTGACACATTTCAAATTTCGAGATTCAAACAAGTCTATTTTCTACTGCAAATTTTTTAGCTATCTTTTAAATATTTTAGATTGTCAATTATTGTGATTTATAGTACTTTTTACTTAGTTTACAAATATATAAATTTCATTTCAAGAAAATTAAAGATTTTATGCACAAATTCCCAATCAAACTTAAACTATTTGACTTTTAAAAAATGAAACATGTCACATAAATTGGGATAGATGGAGTAATAAATAAAGATAAAATGAGAAGAAAATAATAAGGTAACGACGCGATCACATCAAATCAATCATTACATAAAATGAGTTTTTTATCGTTACTTAAAGATGAATTTAAACAATACGATACAATAGACTATTTAAGTAACAATTAAAACAAGCATTGTATTTAAACTAACAAAAAAATACAATACAATACAACAACTAACAATAATCTGAACAAGGCGTTAGTATCCCCTTTCAAGACCAAAGCTCAAGCCACTTAAGAGGTCGTTAGGTTGTTTGATATGTGAGATTATGATAATAATTTCAAAATAAAATTTATAATTAATCTTTCCATATTTTGTATAAAATATTAGCTTATTATGAGATTATTTGATTCAATCATAAGGATTAAAATGATGGTACTATTTCACATTAAAAGAAAAAACAAAATATAATTTCATAAAATATCCTTACTTATTTTGTCCTACGTACCAAATATACCTTATCGTACTTTGCCTTTTCTCTGAACTTCTATTTTCCCTCTAATTAATTTCCTTTTGGAACTGATACAGGTTCCTTAAATATGCATTTTTGTGTAAAATAAAATAGCATTGGTGGACACGTAAAATAACTTAATGCAAAACAATCATTCAGCTAAAAAGGAAAATCTCCAAAATTCAAATACATTTTATAATGATTTAGTTTCATTTAATTTAAAATATAGAATTCAAAGTTTGAAAATTAAATTTTAATTTTTTTTCCAAATTTTTCTCATACAACTTTAATCTAATTTCATATCCAAACACAATTTTATTTTTAATTATTATTTTCAATTTTAATTATAAATATTTTCTTAAATTTAATTTAATTATAATATTTATTATTGTAATTGTTTAATAAGATATACCCTTAAATAAGAAGCCTATGAAAAGTTTTGGCAAATACGAGGCGTTAGCCATGAAAATCAAATACTCCTCCACCAGTCCTATTTTATGTAACTTTTTTTTCAGTGTATCCAAAAAAATAGTACTTTATTATAACACTCCCTCTGTCCAACAATAGTTGTCCACTATTGATTTGGCACACTTCTTAAAAAACAATAAACAATAGGGGTAATATTACTATATTATCCTTTGACCTTATTAAATTTAATGCTTTGAAAAATGTGTTAGATGATAAATAATATTTAATAGAAAGGGTAAAATGGACACAAAAGGTAAATTATCTCTTGATTTTTTAAATTGGACAACTATTTTTAGCATAGTGAACAATTATTGTTGGACGGAGAGAGTACGAAACAATTTAACTTTATAATTTTTTTATCTTTAATAAAATAATTTATAACTATACAAATATAAATTATTAGACCATAAATTTATTTTTCTTTCTTAAACACTATACAAAATCAAAAGCTATTACATAAAATGGGACGAGGGATTATCATTCATTTAAAGTTGGTGTTGTCCAAATTTTCTACAAAGAACATATTTTAAAAAAATATATAATTTATACCTTTAATTTTTATAAACTAGTAAAATTGGTAACTTCACTAATTTACCTAAAATATACAAATCAAATTCTATTTAACAATATCTCATAATAAAATAGATTAGATCCTATATACGAGCCGATACGGTAATAATCTAATTCAAACACCCCTCCATAAGTGAAAGAGAATGTGTCGGTCAATTTAAACCCATTGCATGTAATCTCCACTATGTGTCCTTAAAGAGATCTACTGCTCACTTTTTCTACAAAAAAATAACTTCTTTTTTTTGCCTTTTTTTCAAATCTGCCAAGAATATCCATTGTAATTGCCAAAAGAACAGACTTTGTTCATATATTGTAGTAAAAATTGGTGTATACTACAACGAAATAATTGTTTTTTTTTGTTTTCAATTGATGGGGCTTTGAGATTTAGAATGGACTTGAAGAAACTGTCATTTTCTGATTCTTCTCCAAGAAGAAAGGTAGTTGTTTCTGGCTTTGGTTTGGGTGTTGCTGCTTCTTTCATTTTTGTTTGTATTCTATTGTTGAATTATTCAGTCAAATCTCCATTTGTAAGCCCTGTTTTTAGTGGTTTTAGTTACAGTGATAGTAATAATAGTACTCTTATTTCTTGGCCTTTCTCTTTCTCTAATGCTAGTGTTAGTTTGAGTTCCAAGGCTTCACAGGATGTGAAAAATGGAAACTTTAGTGTTCAAGAAACCAAGAAAATTGATGAAAGTGGAACATTTTCCAATTTGGGGGAAAAGGGGGAAATTTTAGGAAATATTCATGTCTCTAATTTCTCTGAAAAGGTAAAAAATGAAAGCTTTCTTGTTCAAGAATCTGGAATTACCAAGAAAATTGATGGGAAAGGAACTGTTTTGGGTATCCAAGATTCCACCAAGTATAATGCGACCTCAACTTATATTGAGGATGTTGTGGGATCAAGTGGTGGTGATAGAAAAAAGGTTGCAGTGGGTGAGGGTAAAGGGGGTTTATCTGTGGAGAAGAATGGTGTATTGTTTCAAAGTGATGGAGAATCATTGATTAGAAGCGATAAGGATTTTTACGGGGATTGTGATGTATATGATGGTGAATGGGTTAGAGATGACACGAAGCCATATTATCCTCCGGGTTCTTGCCCTATTATTGATAGAGATTTTGATTGTCACCTTAATAAGAGGCCAGATGATGAGTATATCAAGTGGAGATGGCAGCCATATGCATGTGACATACCGAGGTACGAGCACTAATACTCTCAGTTACTATGTTTGAAATTGACTATGAATTGCTATTTAGTCTTTGGTAATACCCTCAATGCATAAAGTGATATTACAATGTTGACTTTTGGATTGAACTTAAAGAACAAATGTTGTGGAACTAGCTAGTAAGACAGAACATAAAAATCTATATTCCGATGCTACTCCAAAAAGTATGATGTGTTTTCTAATCAGTTGATCCAGTGTGTTGGAATTGCTTATAAGTTTCTTAGGGGTGTTAGTTTTTGACTATATCTTGTGTGAAGTTTGAGTGCACACCTATGAAATGGAAGCAGATGCTTTTGTAAAATGTTGTAATGCCTAACTTGACGTCGTTTTAAATGTATTTCTTTACTGGCATTATTCACATTGCCAGTGAAATTTATTTGATTTACGTAGTCTATGTTGCATATTTAGTTATATTGGTCAATTTAACTGATTTACATCTCACACACTAGCCTCAATGCAACTGATTTTCTGGAGAGATTGAGAGGACAAAAGCTTGTTTTTGTGGGGGACTCGTTGAATAGAAACATGTGGGAGTCCCTTGTTTGCATTCTTCGCCACAGTATTCGAGACAAGAAGCGAGTTTATGAGATATCAGGAAGGCATGAATTCAAAAAGAAGGGCTTCTATGCATTCAGATTTGAGGCAAGCTATTTAATCTCTTTCTGTGACCTGAGAATTGCTAACTCTGTTTCCTTATCATCTTATCATGCTGTGACTTGCTTGCAGGATTATAACTGTTCTGTGGATTTTGTTAGCTCTCCGTTTCTTGTCAGACAATCAGCTTTTAAAGGGAAAAATGGTTTTTTCGAGACGCTAAGATTGGATTTGATGGACAAGACGACTTCAATGTATAGTGATGCTGATATTGTAATTTTCAACACTGGTCATTGGTGGACTCATGAGAAAACCTCCAGAGGGTTAGTACTTTACTTCTTTCACTAAAAGCTGGATCTTGCATGTCATTGTTGGTTGAAATTTGTAAACTTGCGCTCTTGGTGGATTATAGGGAAGACTACTACCAGGAAGGTAATCATGTGTATGGAAGGCTCAAGGTTTTAGAGGCATACAAGAGAGCGATTTCCACGTGGGCAAGGTGGGTGGATCAGAACTTTGATGGAAGCAGAACTCAAGTTATTTTTAGAGGATATTCGGTCACACACTTCAGGTACAATTCTTTGTTACATGTTGATTTAGCTATAACTCTAATGGGGATGTCATGATTCAGGAACTCTACTCGTGACTTACATGTTGTGTTTCTTTGGTATTGAGGTGTTCTTAAGGAATATCTTATTAGGAAGTGAAAATGAATAATTTAAATTGTAATCCTTTTCTCCAAGTGCCAGGGATTGTATACTTCACTGGCATTTGGGGCTTGGATTGATCAATGTGTCTCAGTGATGAGCTGCTGCCATGTATTTGGTGGCAGAGCCAGGATTTTTACCTAGGGGATTCAACATCTAATATATATACATAAGAAAGTAATTTGAGTAATTTTGACTTTGTATTTACAGTGTAATTTTCCAACAAAAAGGGTTTGGATGAACCCTTTGCGCGCCCTTAGCTCCGCCACTGCATGTATTAACTATGTATTTAGTCCTTCATTGACGGTACACGTGAACATTAGGGTGGAACTAGGGAAGTTGCTAGGTTACTGGTCAGCACAGTATTCAGCATATATGAAGGACAAAAATGCCGTGTAACTTTTAACAGAACCACCTTAAGTTCGGAGGCTAAAGAATAGTATCAATGTGGACTTTAGCAAAGAACAGAATTCCATGCAAGCAAATGATTCATATAGGTCATACTAACTAGTTCTCGTTAGGATAAAAATTTGGCTCTTGTTAGATTTTGTTCTTTGGGGGTCGCGATTTGTGTGTAAATACAGGGGTAAGTGTGAGATTTAAAGAATCTTTAGTCTTAGATTATCATATAAATAGGAAAATATAGTAATTTTTCTGCTAATTAGTTGTAGCATTATAGGTTAAATCATTAGTTAAATGTTAAGGTTATCTAGTTCTATGGTGTAAGACTGTAAACTGGAAGATGTAACTGAAGTGACCAATCTATGGGATCTCCTAATCATTTTCAGGCATAACATGGATCGTATACAACTATTGTACAGCGTAGCTCCTACTTTATGTTCAGACATAAACTTAATACTCAAAAATCATTTGAATGACAGGCATGCCTTTTGGGTGGAATGAGAACCTCTGGGAAGGTTATCTCTAAAAATGAATGTATCTCCTGTTTTCTGGTAGGCTTGTTTTGTGGATGTATAAAGGTCTATGCTGTTTAGTGAGATGGTCAAGTGTTTGCTCACTTCAAACTTGCTGTCTTTTAAATCAATCTGTTAACCAAGATTTCACACCGCGTAATCAATATACAGAAGAATAATCACTTTAATTATCAACTAGTCACAAGACATGTTGATTCCTTCAAAATTAGATAAGCTATCACATTTTTTGGAGTTCTTTTATTTCATTACATGTAATCTGCTATATTGTTGTCTCATATAGACACTAGCAATGCTATGGTTTTATGTTAAAATAATCTTGCTTTTTGATCATCCCTGTTATAAATTTGTGTCTTTGCTGCTTTGGACGCTATTGAGGAACGGCAATCAAACTATCTTTTTATGCAGGGGAGGTCCATGGAACTCAGGCGGGCAGTGCCATAAAGAAACCGAACCAATATTCAAGAAGGCTTATTTAGCAAAGTACCCTTCAAAGATGAAAGTCCTACATCACGTCCTTCATAATATGACGACCCCTGTCACATATATGAACATTAGTAGGCTTACTGACTATCGGAAAGATGGTCACCCATCGATATACAGAAAGGAGTACAAGACAGTAGAAGAACAAATGGCTGGAGTACACTCTCAGGATTGCAGTCATTGGTGCCTACCAGGTGTACCGGACATTTGGAACGAGTTGTTATATGCATCTCTCCTGAAAAGCAGAAAAGGCTCTTGGAAGAACTGAACTTGAACTGGACTTTTCTTTTTGGTCATTCTTTTGTATTTTTTGGTTCTTGTCAATATAAAGCCGGTAGCGATACGGAGGTTCTTGTGTGTTAGATCAGTCTTGGAGTTGGAAGTTGATCTGTAAAATTTGTACAACATTTGCTATTGAGGAAAGTAAAAAAATAATAAAGCTTCCTGATTTTACAATACCATCTTTTCTGTGATATTGGACAATATGGAGTGTAGTGTGCTGCTAAGTGCTAATACATTGAATTGTTTATAGGTCTCCAAATGAAGTACCAAATCCTGTGTGTTATGTGATGAATATTGCATAAATGTGACATTTAACTTAGCTAAATTTCACATTTATTCCCTCCAACTTTGAGTGTGTATAAGTAGACACTTAAACTTATATAAAGTTGAACAAGTAAACACATGAGTCCTACGTGGCATAATACACATAGGACATCACGTAGGACACAAAATGTCATGTAGGATGACACGTAGACGTGTGTGTTTATTTGTTCAACTTTATACAAGTTTAAGTGTCTACTTGTTCACATTCAAAGTTAGAGGTCATAAATGCGAGTTGAAGCCAAGTTAAATGGCATATTTATGTATTATGCATTAATCCTATCATCTCTATAATAACATACTTAGTATAATCCACAAGTGGGGCCTACCCAGTATATTCCATAAGTGGGATTTGGAGAGGGTAGTGTGTGCTTAGATTTTATCCGGAACAGGTTTGAGGAAAAATGAAATCCAATCATCTTTATCACACTGTTGTTAGACTTTTCAAATTTGATCATTGAACAAGTCCTGTTCCCTAATACCTACATATTTGTATAGCTTTTAACCTATCTTGTTCTTCAAATTCTGAATGACTCCAACGGATTTCTCATTAACATTCTATTTAGATGGTTGTTACGTATTATTTCATAATATATTGTATTATATTGCTGCGTATTATATCATATTATTTTAATGAATACAATATTTGGATAGATTGTATCGTTCTCCGTTGTTGTATAATATCATGCTTCAACAATTTGAAGGATAAACCTACAAAAATAGTAGGATACTATTACAAAATAGGATTATTAAATAATAAGTGAAGATAAAATGAGAAGAGAATATTAAAGTAATGATGTGATCACATCAAATCGGTTGTTACACAAAATGAGATTTTTCTTCATTACCTAACCATGAATTTAAATAATACCCTACGATAAAATTTAAGTAATAATCAAAATATAAACATGATATTTAAACTAACAACGCAACGAGAAACAACCATTCAAACAAGGTGTTAAGGATGGGGGTGTGTTACTCAAGGTCTCTGCAGGGTAAGTGTGTAATATTCTGTTTGACAGTATCTATGCATCTTTTTGTCCTTTCCTTTTGCAATTAGTATTTGCTTTATTCATCTACAAATTACACACAGTTTGGACAATGCCATGAAACTATTCAAGTTCTGATCATACAAGTGGATTTTCAGGTAATTGTGAATCAAGAATTTAAAGTTTATGAGCTTTTACATCGCTTTCAAATTAATATATAACTACATTGGTGTGATTTTTTTAGGGAAAAGACATCAAATGCACCTTAAATATTAATTTAAGTATAAAAAGAAGACAAAAAAGGATAAAGAAAAGCTAAAAAGGAAAAGAGACCCACAAACAATTAAGTATAAATATTAATGTCCAATTAAAAAAATGGCATGTGGTCAATTTAGTCAGTTTTTTATAATTATTTTTGCTCCACTCGAGTTTATCATATTTTTTTCCTTGTCACGTCATTCTTATTTCTTTGGATTAAAAAACGGCAAATAAATTCACTTTTAATATGTGTAGGGAAATAATAGATTGCTCAATTAGTTTGAGTGTAAAATCAATTTTTCAAAATAACTTTAGAATGCATTTGATTTTTTTCTTGAACTTCTTATTATATATACATGGTTTTAAATATATCATAGGTCATTTATCGAACTTCTTATTATATATACATGATTTAAATGTTTCATAGTGGATGAACACAGGCGGTATCATAATTTTGGTCAATTTGCAAATCGAAACATTTATCTAAATGACATATAAATGCAGTCATGTTCACTAATGTTGGATTAATACCTTTGAGAAAATATAAAGGGATATATAATTGGGGGCACCTTGATTATATGCTATCTCCATCAATAATAGGTACTTATCCGGTAATTTTTTCACCAAGGCTTGAAAAAATAAAAGAAGAAAGAGAATTATTATACTTTTATTTCTACTGAAACTTAAATTTGAGATTTCATGATTCTCCTGTCACTTTATTAATTACTAGACCACGTTTTTGGGTGCACAAACACAATATATATTCCAACATAGGACTTGAGAAGAGATGTACAACAATCTTACCAAAATCCATTAGAATCAATTAGAACATTCACACTGCATGTGACCTTACAAATAAAACACAAATATACACAAGACTAGATAATATTACTATATAATATTAATAGAGTACAACATTTAGTTGAAAGCCAAGAAAGACTCCAAAACGGAGTCCATAATTGCCGTTTTGTGACTTGCCGGTTTGCCATGCTTTTGCCAAGTTCTGGAATTATAGCACAGAATTTGGCTAAGTATGAGCAAAGTTGAAATTTATGTTGCTCGGACTCTTTAGAAATACTGTCGCAATGTCAGATCCTTTAAAAATATATTATTTTTGAAAGATTCAACATGCACCTGTCAACATTTTTGAAAAATTCCGAGGAACATAGTAGAGGAGGGCATTTAAATGTCCTCCCCACTCCAAGTTGCCTACCTTTTCTTAAGACCCATGGATTGCTTCATCCCACACCATTTTTTCTCACTTACTAATAATCTTTCAGTTTCAAGAAGGGTACTCTTGAAACTAATAGTGTTATTTTTGCTTTAATATTATCCAATAGGCTCTTGAGACAAAGCTAGTGGTAAGTTAACCCATAAATTGTGTCCTTAAATAGAAGAACTCAACAAATCATTACATCATAAACCACTAATATATATTATGCTTTACCTTTTTCTTTTCCACTTTGCACCCCACATAAATCTCTTTAGATTTCACCATGAATATGAAATGTTGGTGGTTCACAAAAGCTTTTTTAATTATGCTATATAAAATATAATAATAATAATTAATATACTTAGCACTTAGTTTCTTTGAGAACGAAATTCGAAATTCATCCTTTACGTACCTAACATTATAAGCAAAGGCATGCGCCTATATTTGTGCGTAAAAAGTAATAAAACTTAGGCAAATATTAAATTTGTAATCCATAATTTTAAAAAGAGGAAATTTCGCAAATAATCATTAAAATAAACTTAATTAGGCTCCATGGCTATAGTTTGCTAATTACGATTCGTAGGTACATGTTAGAGGCAGCAGAGAGGCGAGCGAGAGAGGGCAGAGAGGCAAATAGTATATGTATATCTGTCGAATTGTATATGTATATCTGTCAGATAATTATATATATGTAACTGGTATACATATGTATATGTATATCTGGCGAGTGAGATTGGGAGAGGGGGGAGAGATGCGAGCAAGATTAGGAGAGGGCAGAGAGAGGTGAGCGAGAGAGGGCAGAGAGTGGAGAGAGGCGAATTGTATTTGTATATCTGTCATATAATTGTATATGTATATATATATATGTGTGTGTGTGTGTGTGTAAAAAATAATTTTTAACCTATGTACAAAACACAATTTTTTTAATAAAGGCTATTCAACTTATCACCCTTCACTCTATTTGACTCCAACACCACTTAATTATAATCCAAAAGTTAAATCCATCATCTTTAAATTCTGAATCTGCTTATGCAACAAATTATCAAAGATTTAATCAACCCAAAATCAATTATTTATAAAGTTAAGCCAATCACAAAATTGTACATACATGAAGTGATGTAGTTTATAGCCAGAAAAAGTAGTCTTATATCTCTTTTATTCCTTTTGATAATTGAATAGTGAGCAGCCATTAAAGCTTAGTGGAGTCCAACAAATAATATCAATGAACATGAGATGACTAGCTAGCTTGTAAGTTTACTATATTATTGCCAAATGGTGCATTACTTTAGTCCTTTTTTCCCTCTTTTTTTGGGTGTTGTACTAGTGAATCCACTCACTCATCCACCATACTTGTCCACATCTTCCCCTTTATAACTCCATGTATCAACTCAGTATTTCGCTAATCCCATAATACTTGTCGGCCAATTACAAAAAAGAAAAGAAATAAAAAGGAGAGAATAGAGATAAAAGTATTCTTCTTTTTTTTTTCTTTTCATTCATCAATAATTGGCTAGCTATGTAATAATTGCTGTACTCTATTAATATTATATAGTAATATTATCTAGTCTTGTGTATATTTGTGTTTTATTTGTAAGGTCACATGCAGTGTGTAAGTTCTAATTGATTCTAATGGATTTTGGTAAGATTGTTGTAGATCCCTTCTCTAGTCCTATGTTTGGAATATATATTGTGTTTGTGCACCCAAAGACGTGATCTAGTAATTAATAAAGTGACAGGAGAATCATGAAATCTCAAATTTAAGTTTCAGCAGAGATAAAAGTATAATAATTCTCTTTCTTCTTTTATTTTTTTAAGCCTTGGTAAAAAAATTACCTGATAAGTACCTATTATTGATGGAGATAGCATATAATCAAGGTGCCCCAATTATATATCACTTTATATCAATTATCATGCATATTTTCTCAAAGGTATTAATCCAACAATATTAGTGAAGACGACTGCAATCAGTGGCGTAGCCAGAAATTTCATGAAGGGTGTCCAAACTTTGAATAGTAAATGTAAAAAAAAATGATGATTTAAATTACCAAAACAAATAATCAAGCTAAGCAATATTTAATCAAATATAAGAATAATTTTAATAGAATTAACAAGTGTACCATTCAAAACTAACATAAAGACAAAATAAACTACTATTGAAAGCATAATTTAAATATATTATTACAATTGTACTCGACGAGGTTTCATATCCTGAAACGTTTTTATAATAGACTCATTAGAAATATTACGAAATACTTTCTTTTCTACATAAGGCAATATACAACCGTCTAAAAACTCATCATCCTTTCGATTTTGCAAGTCATTTTTGATATACTTCATTGCTGAGAAAGCTCTTTCAACGGTTGCAATAGCAACTGGCAAAAGCAAAGCAAATTTCACTTAGCGAATTCAATTTTAATTGAAAAAAAATCCTTTATTACTTATTAGTCCTTATCATAAAAGGAATGAACAACGAAATTAAAGCTTAATTTAAAGTAAAAAAATAAGGAAATCACAAAAATTTTATACTATTTTTAATTAATATTTTTTAAAAAACGAAATTAAAGCTTAATTTAAAGTAAAAATAAGGAAATCACAAAAAGTGGGAGGTGAGATTCGAACTTGGGACACTCAACACAAACTTGACACTATTTTCCACTAAGCTACCAAACATTTATATGAAAATTTCCCAGGTTTATTTACTTATTAAATTCAAGAAGGCAAAATAATTACAGAAAATGAAAACGCGCGTACGAGGATTCGAACCTGGCCGCGTGTGAGTTTGCGACGTGTATATATAGGGTGTCCAAAACGCTATATATACTTTAGTTTTTTAGGGTGTCCAAAACACTATATATACCATATAAAGTCAAAACTTTACGTGTATATATAGTGTAATTTTTCGACGAAGGGTGTCCAATTGGACACCCTGGAGTACACGTGGCTCCGCCCATGATTGAAGGAGTTGGAAAAAATTAGAGATCAGATCAGACAAGCTATGCTTATTATTCTCTAAATTGGATTAATTAAGATATCTTGGTTTAGGTCAAAAAGAAAAGATAATAGGAATATGTTGTTCCTCGTCTGCATGATTATTATGATAAGAAATAATTATAAAGTAATTAGTAAATAATATCTTGATTGTTGACCCTCCAAAGTCCAAACTAAATGCACTTCCAATTTGGTTTTCAATACAATTATACTTACTTTCTCCCAGAATCTTTGGGGTGATGTATAAGAGAATTTGATATATGTGTTAATTATAATATTATTTATTTTTTTATTTGGTAGAATTTTTAATCTATGTATAATTATTAAAGTTATCTATCTTATTCAATATTATAGGATGTATAATTAATGGATAATAAATCATGATATTAGTAATATAAGGACTAATGATACATGAATAAGCGTTAACAAAGTTCAGAAAGAGCAATACTTCAAAAGAATGTGATAATAGACAGTAATTGCAAAGATGAAGTCAACTACAAAACTCTGACATGTTTTTCTTCTCTTTCTCTAATTATAAGCACAACAAATGCAGGAATAATTTAAGATAAGATAATTAAATAAGCATAATTAGTATGCTTTCATGAAAATGAAGGTCTATGCAATAACTAGGAAAGTAACTTTGACTATTCCTAAATCCTAGATGTTTCATGACCCAATTATAGTGTGCTTCAACAACCAATGAACCAAAACTTTTGCCACCAAAAGGCAAAACCAATCAACAAAAAGAAGATTAGCATTTTCAAAATGTTATGCTTTCTTTAGACAAATTATTTTAGAGGGGTACAGAAAGGTAAAATTAAAGAGGCAACATATATTCCTCTTATTGTTAGAAGCTATATTAGCATTTTTTTTATTGATCAACAAAAGTTACATAATTAGCTAATACCAAAATTAGTTCGTGGCATTTCCAAACACTAATTATTTTGTTCCACATAGAAGTTGAAATATGGGAACTTACCTAAATTCCATTAGTTTAGGAATCAATTACTTAGATACACTCTACTTTGCAATATTACACATCTTACTAGATTTTGGTGCCTCCAGATACATCCAAATACATGTATCTCGGATACATGGGGACAAAATTGGGTGTAATTTGTTCTAGATACGTTGTATCAAAGTGGATTCGCATGTATCGGGATACATAACAAATCTCGCTCACCACTCTCCCATGTATCTTGTATCCCAGGTGCATGCGAATCACACCAAATACATGTATATAGTGTGTATCTAGTGTGATTTGCATGTATCTTGGATACATACATATCTCGCTCGCCTTCCTCCCTAATCCCGCTCGCTTCTCACCCTAATACATGTATCTAATAAGTGTATTTTCCTCATGAATATATGATAGGAAACTCTTAATTAGTGGTAAGATACGTAATATTTTGAAAGTATGGTAATAATAGTATATATGATAGTGAAGTATGTCTAATTAGTAGTTTTTCCAAAAAGGTTTAGCTAGCTAATTACTTTATTTGGTGGGATACTTTCAATCTTGATAAAAAAAAAAAGGTTCTTTCCATAAGAACCCAATAAAAGAAGTCAAAACGCAACTTTTAAGTGTCACAGAATTTGGAACGTGGCTTAATGATATTCGTATTTTGTGCATTTGAATTAGTGAGATAATTAGTAAATAAACTTATCCAAATTAGAAGAGAAAAAAAAAGGTCTCATGTTTGAAGGTATCCATTGATAATGACTCTTCCTTAATTTGAAGACAACCACGAAGGTTTTGACTTAATACTTCAACTTTAAAGGGTGACAATAAGTCAATAATTAATCACCTTACTTTTCACTTAATGCTCATTCCATTGATGTGGGGATTTGCTTGGTTGACTAATTAATCAGAATATTAGTGCCTCACTTTAGACTAATCATTTTTAATAACATTGTTAAATTTTTTCGTTGCTCACCCGATGTCCGGTCCCAAGACGGGCTAATTTGGATCACCTGCAAAGTCCCATTTTGGGCAGGGGCGGATCTAAAAGAGAGCCTACAGGTTCATGGATCCGCTTATTATATATTAACTTCAAGTTGATGTAGGAACCATAAACTCTAAATCCCGAATTATTCCCTTCTTTAAAGACTACTCTATTCTCAAAGTTCAGACCTCATCACCTTAATCGGTGTGATATGAATAATAAGATAGAAAAAATGATAATTCAAATTCTGGCAGGAGAAACTAATTGAAACGTCTGATGGTATTATTTAGTTAAATCAAATATCTCATCTAAAAACGTAAATTGTCACTAAACGAAATAAATTGTATATACTTTAGTTGTGTGACACAACATATCAAGTCAACACATATAGTACTAATAATTCTTTACAAGGTATCTCACGTGTAGATATATTCTGATATGTTTTAAAACTAATTAATATTTCAATGGTCCAAATTAAATAGGAGTCTACAAGTTCCACTTAGGAAAAACATTCTATAAATAACCAAGCCAAAAACACACAAGCAAAAATCAAATTGTATTTACTTCCAAATATCTCCAACTTGAGTCTCTAGTTTACTTTCTTTTCTTATGATTTCCCTATTAAAACTCCAACAAATTAAAACAACGTCAAAGGTCAGATTTGTCCCTTGCCTTTTTTTATTTATGCTAATAATAATGAATTATATAACAATCTTTTTTTTTTTGTTGCAGCATGTTAACTAACTTCAAGAAGTTGTGATATCTGCTTTTAAATTGCTTTCATCAAAAAGATAAATTCTGGTACGTGACTTCGACATGCATCTTTTTGTCTTGTGTTGACACAATTCCATGGCATTCAAATTAATTAAAGTGATGTATTATATATATATATATATATATATATATATATCTACTCTTAATTAAGTTATATAATAGAGGTGTTTTATAAGTAAGTTCGACATGCATCTTTATGTTTTATAAGTAAGTAGAAGTATATATTTAAATGAGCTGGTCATACACTTCAATATATTGTTAGAGTAGAGAGAGGTTCTGGGATTGGATATAACCATCACTCATTATCAAGAAAGATATTATTGCGTGTTTGGCCCATAAAAAAAGAATCAAACTCACACATGAATGAGCGTATTGAGAATATTAGTATTGATGTGATTGTACTCATTGATACAAATTGTATTCGTTAATACACTTGACATAATTGTATTCATTGATACAATAGTGTTGTTTGATATGAATTGTATTCGTTGATATACTTGATAGAATTTTACTCGTTAATACACTTGATACATAGGGGATACACAAAGAACAAATACACTGGATATTCGTTGATACAATTATATTCTCTGATGCAATTGTACTCTTTGATACACTTGATACAATTGTATTTATTGATACAAATCAATTGTATTGGTGATAATACCTAATACAACGAATACGACATGTATTAAGCCTTTCTCTCACTTCTCACCCCTCTCTCTCTCTCAAATCTCGCTCGCCTCTCTCATCACCTCTTTCCTACTTAGAACACGTAACTATGAATCGTCATTAAGAAAATTTTAGTTATAAATCTCTAATAAAGCCCAAATTATAGTCAATTTTGAAAGTTACTCTTAAAAAAATAACCAAAGGTTCATCTGCTTAATTTTCTCAAATAGAATTAATTAACATAATATGGCTCAACTTTTAAGTATTTATCCAAATTAGTCAAAGTAACAATAGATAAATATTATATTATATAGTAATATATATATATAGATGTGTATATATATATATATATATATATATATATCTTATACTAGTTATATACTATATATATACAGTTATACATTATTAATATCATAAAGTATATTACATATACATGCTGCCATTAGCTCAATTTTTTTAGGTTGGGCAACATATTTGTGTAAGAATCCTTTCTATTTTTTTTCAATAGTCATACCGGGTAGAAATCTTAATAAACTTGGTGAGAGGGAGTTGGGCCGTTGTATAAGTTATATCATGTTATCTCCAATATACAACAATAATAAATGTATCTCCATATAAAGAAAAAAATCATACTCGAACTTGAAAATACGTAATTTAAATTTTTAAGGTTAAAAGTCAAATTTATTAAAATTAAAAGTTTGTTCATGGACAAACTTGGTCAAAACTTTAAAAACATCCACCTCTAAAATTATCCTTATAAATCACCCGTTAAAGACATAATTATGCCTTTACTAAACAAAAAAGATATATACCCTAATGTCACGTAAATGGTTGGATTATATCCTTCATATTTTGAGGTTTTCAAATGTGCACATTCTTTATTTTGGTTCCCACCCGGTGTCCAGAGCTCACATTAGAGCCCCGACTAAATTCCCGACTAAATTTGGATCGCGCACTGCAGGGCCCATTCGGGGGTGGCACTCCCAACAGAATTTTCTCCATACCCAGGGCTAGGGCCCATTCGGGGGGGGGGGGGTACTCCCAACAGAATTTTCTCTATACACAGGGCTCGAACCCGAGACCTCTGGTTAAGGGTGAAGCACTTCCACCAGTGCACCACAACCCATGTTGGTCAAATGTGCACATTCAATCTCACATGATATTGATATTTTAATGAGATGGATACCTCATAACATCTCGACGCTCCAACTTATTTTATTCTCCCTCCCACTTTTATATTTCCACCACTAGCATGAATACTGATTGCACATAACACAGGGGTAAATTTTACCCTTTGCCCTATAAAGATATGCTAAAATTACACTGAAATTGCTAATGTAGGAAACAAAATAATCTCAGTGACCATACTACCCAAAGTGTGTAATCATGTGTAGTACTTCCCTTGGATTCCATGTATATTTTTTTGGCATTGCAAAACCAATCCAACGGTTCTTGTAACTTCAGTGAATAGGTGATATTTTTTCTTTCTTTTTTTAGCAGCTTTAAATGTCAAATATTAATCAAATTCACAATCAAATCAAATCAATCAATCACAAGTCTCTATCTTTGCTTTACTCTGGAAAAGTCCTGCAATTTTTGCAGCAAGAAATTATTGCTTTACTTAGAGAATGCATGTAAATAATTCTAATAATGTGAATCAGGGTTGTGATGAAGTGGTAAGTACTCCTTCATTCTTAATCAGATGTCTCAGGTTCGAGTCGCTTTTGTTAGGGAGCATTTTGTCCCCTCCCCTAATGTGAGACTTTTCGACTCGAATTCAGATTTAATCGGACTCCAATATGGGTGTCGAACATTGAGTAGGAAACCAAAAAAAATTATTGTTACAAATTTAGATCTTACCATTAAATTATGTGGTCCATTGGATGAGATTGTTGCTCTATTTATCAACGATCTCTGATTGGAGTTTTACACATTTTTTTTTTGTTGATATGGAGCGCTTCCCCTTGAATGGAGTTGTTCAAAATGAAATTGTAACTCGTAATCAATAAGCCAACAGCAAAATCGGCTTATTGGTATTAGGTTTCAAACTAACGATTGGTGAACGGATTAAAATTTTATAGTTAACAGTTTATCGGTGCAGGGGCGGATGACTCAATTTTCTTATTGGATAAATCGTTAACTCGTTAAGAATTATTGTAGTTATATTTTTACCATCATTATATTTGTTAAATAAATGTTTATGTGCATGAATCCCTCAAAATTTAAACTTTTATATATTTCTCACTGTGATTTACAATGACAAATTACCAACTACCAACTTAAGTAAGCAAAAAAAGTTTGTTTTGTTTGATTGGAGAACGGAGATGAATATATTGGTGAGTGACAATGAAATAAGGAAACACGAAATGATTAAACTAACCCTCCATCCGATAATTATCCGTTAATTACTAATTTGATACTGAACCAATCGATTGCTTATTGATTGACTAGCAAATTAGTATATTTAAAAGTCAATATCTGATAAGTCAAATCATTAAGCATAATTATCTGACTGATCCGTCCAATAAGCAGGCAGCTATAAGGAAATCATCATTTAAAAATATAAACATTTAGTTAGATTTTAATTTTCAAATTCATATTTTTCGTTAAATATGTGGACTACATGTCATCTTGATATCTAAGATTATTACGTGCATTATTTTCCTTAGTGCGACAAAATGTAAAGAATTCAAACAACGTGTTGGTTAACAATTTTTTTTAAATCAATAGAGACCAATTGAATAAAGTGACTCATAACACTATTAATTGCGGTTTGAGGTAATACAAAAGCATCTAACTTACCATTTTTTATGCATCAATATTATGCAAAGCAAAAAATAAAGTATGATAACTTTAGAACAAGAATATAAAAAATATTTATTATTTGCATGCAAAGTAGATGTGGAAATTCTTGTGAAAAAAATTTAAAAGAACATTCTTGTCTAAATTCCAGTGTCAAGTAGGGCTTCCATTTGTGGCAAGTTTATACCATGGAAGAATTCGAATTTTATTAAAAGCAACCCTAATAAAGGTAAAAGAAAAGAAAATAATGTGACTATATCTTCTACAATTTCTACTATGATTGATTCATGAGAATTTATTGCGAGAGAGGAAAATGGACGGACTAAGTTAATTTTAAAAGGTATAATACATAAACATGACCCTTAACTTGGTATCAGCGGGCAACTATGATTTTTAACTTTGGGTGTGCACAAGTAGACACTTAAACTTGTATAAAATTGAACAAATAGACACATCCGTCCTACGTGCATTATGCCATGTAGGACATGTGTGTCTACTTGTTCAATTTTATACAAGATTAAGTGTCTACTTGTGCATACTCAAAGTTGGAAGGCATAGTTGTCCGTTGAAGCCAAGTTAAAGGTCATGTTTATGTATTATGGTATATGTATATCACATTTTATATCAATATGCATCACACACATTTTCATGGATATACAAAAAATATATACATGATATATACAAATATACATAAGGACCAAATCTTCTCCAAATGTGCTCTAATTTCAAATTAAGCTTCCCAAAGATGTTTTCAAGCTATTTTTAACAACATATTTATTTGGATTTCAAATTTCAAAAGTTCAACCTTCAAATGACAATAAAGTAATTTTCAAACATTTGAAGTTACTGCTAGTTGTAATGTATATCTTCTGATTTATTTTGTTTAGTTTTATGTGAACGCGAAATACGTTAGGTATTAGATGTACCATTAATTTTCGAGTCATTCCTCCTACTCCACCCAAAATGTATATTACTACATTGGGATGGTTATATCCTTTAATTTGAATAAATTTATTGTGCTTAAGAAAGCTAAAAGACAAGAAATTACCATTTATTAATGAAAGCAAATAATCTTCTAAGAAAGTGACATATACATACCATAAATCTTCATTCACTTATCTCTTTCAATTAAATATTAGGATTACCTAATATTTTCCATTTTAGGCCTCATGACTAAACTGCTGAAATGTCCAAATTAAGCAAAAGAATGAGAAAATGGGAATCGATCCTGTTGGCCATTATAAAACAGTCATAATCATTATTGCAATTATTTAAGTTTTGAGAATAATCTTTTCTTTTTTTTTACTAGAGTATACATATCTCAATAAGATGTATATATATATATATATATATATATATCTACCTCAGTAAAGAAAAACAAAAGAGGATATTATTCTATTATTGATGCATGAAAGACGCCGATTGGAGAGGCAGAATATAATGTCGGTCATCCTAAAAAGAGCGAAAATCATTATAGTTTTATTGTAAAGACTTATGAGTTGAATCAGGGGCGAACCTAGAGTAAACCCCTCGGCAAATTAATATGTTTTATATTTAAAGTATTTTTAAAAAAAATTATGTCTATATATTGATTTTGAACCTCCTAAATATAAGATTAGAGGTTTTTCGAATTCCCTGAATTGAAATCCTAGATCCGCCACTGAGTTGAACCATACGTGGCCTAAGAATTTGAATTATATGAATTATGATGTCAAGACTCAAATCTAACACATAATTTATGACAAGACAATCGATAAGTCATTACCCAGAAAACGAATCGTCTAAACTAAATTACATGTTGACAACAAAGAATAAAAAATAAAGAACTACTAATAAAATCATCTTAATAGATGAAAAGTGTGAAAGCATAAATACATAGCAATAAGATTTGCCCATACCTCCCAAAATAGATCAAGTCATGAAGCTACTAAATTTAAGTACAAAGATACGAAATACAACTCATTGATATTAAGTGAGTAATATTTCATTGAACTTATATTGTTTATCCTTATTAATTTGGTTGAAGAAAATTGAATGAAAATCGTTACTAAGTTTTATTGAGCTATTTTATTGCTTATTGAGTTTTGAAGATTTGGGGTGAAATCTAACAACTAAAATTATTGAGATTGGTATTAGAAGATTGGATATAAAAAAAATTAGAGTTGATTTGACCAATTTTGAAGCAAAAATGTGTTGGTGAAATTTTTATTGATTATACTATGATGATTCATCAGAATTTTAAGGTTAAATCATGGTAATTCATTTAAATTTATGACTGTAAATTTTGCTGACTATTGGTCAAAATTTTGCTACGTAATATATATTCGCCTCTAATCTATGTTTATATAAAAAAAAAATAAAAATTCGAATGATAATATTGAAAGATCCTACTTTTTCAAAACTCCCGTGGTACATTAGAAAAATAGAGCAGTGTAAATGTGACAATCCAACCCGCTAGTGATATTGTCTGCTTTGAGCTTAGGTTTGCACGACTTTAAAATGTATCGCTAGTTGGTAAGGTCTACTTACTTATATACCCATTATCTCTCCTGTATTTTTATCAATGTGGACTTCTTGTCTTAAGCTGAGTGTCTAAACCGTTGGATATAGTTAACTTGGCAAACTCCATAGAGAACAAAACCAATTAATCCTCTACAATAAAAAGAAAGGGAAAAGTCTATCAAATTAACTTTTAGGGGCAATATTTTTCTAATATGAAGGATTAATCTTTTAATTACAAAGTACATGTAACCCTTTTTAATCCCTTGATTAGATAACTAATAAAGTTTTTCTTCATACATGTAGCTCTAAAGTTCTTTGATTCTCTTTTGATGCATTAATTTTTTTTATAAAAAAATTATATTCCATAGAAGATTAAACTTAGAAGTATTAACAGATCAAAGTTTCTCTTTTTACTATTCAATAAAGTTATTCCTATAAACATCACAATCTGAATTGTCTGATCAACTATCATTTTCTCCTCTTTATAGGAACTATTGCCAATAATTTTAGTTCTTTAGACAAATTTTTCAACTTTTTATGTTTCAATTTTTTGTATCTCAACCTTTAAATATTCTAACATTTTCAAACTTATGCTATTATGATCTCTTCTATACTCTTTATTTGTTACTTTTAATTAAAAAAAATAATTCACGAAATATTTGCAACTTAAAAATATTAGAGTAGACAATACTCCCTTTGTCCCTAATTACTTGTCCACTTTTTAATTGACACACTTATTAAGAAAGCAATGAATGACATAGCAAGTTTACCATTTTACCCCTATTAATTATGAAACGAGTGAATTAAAAATTTAAGATTTTCAAGAAGTTCATTAATTAATTGAGGATATAATAGGTAAAAAAAAAACTGTCCTTTCTTGATTTGTTAAAATGAACAAGTAAAAAGGGACAACTAAAAATAGAAAAGTAGACAAGTAATTAGGGACAGAGGGAGTAGTAAATATAACCTATCGAATAAAAAAGGTTAAACCAAAATAACAAATTGTCATGATTTATAGAGGAAATATGTTAGTTGGCTATTTATCTCCCCTGAATAATTAATTTGTTAATAAAGATTCAATTTCCTACTTTATAATTTTCTAAATCCAATTTTTATCCCCCTTCTTTATGCATGATAAAAGTAATTTTTAAAAAAACTGTTTATTGTAACTGAACATAAATATGGTAAGCAATTGCACATAATATGTAGCAATATACATGAGCACAAAGCATGTAGATATACATGAACCTATATAGAATTCTGAAAATTAAGCTTATTAACACATGTATTTATGTCATTTTCCTATTTTAAGGCTGCACTGAGTATGAATATGGTGGATTGAGTGTTAAATCATGATAAAATCTTTTTTAGGGATTGCATCAAACTTATAGAATACATAAAATTTGACTATAGGATCATTTTCTGTTAATAAAGTAAATCTTAACTTATCTTAATATGAAGCTAAAATTCGACTTTACCCTCCCGTTAAGCTAGCTTTTAGTTTCCAACCACAATCAACAATATTCAAACTTGTTAATTCTTGATTCTAAAATTCTAATTTTCAATCAAACTTAGGCTCTAATTAGCCTTAAAAGTTTACAATTCTTTCGTTCAAGAGAATTCCTTCAAGAAAAATTTATGTTAGGAAACTCAAAAGTTGGTGCCTTAATCCTTATTAAAACCAAATTCTTCCAATTATAAACACCAACTTAATATGGAATATTCTCTCTGCTTCTACTTCGAGAACATAGGTTAATTATTTCTCTAGTTAATCCACGATTTTTTGTAATAAAGTCTTTTACGCACTTTTTTTGCGTCAAATTAAACTTCACCCACTTCTAGTCAACATAAATACGTGGATTTGAGTATGGGAGGAGAGTCACTGATTAATAGGTGGATAGCAAAGGAGGGCATTTTCGTCATTAAAAGAGATGGCTTTGACTATGCGAAGGCCACCTTTAGTTGCTTGTGAAAACAAAACATAAGGTACTCCCCCGTTCCTATTTAGTTATCACCATTTTAAATTTCACGTCGTCGTTTAAGAAACTAGGTAATTTTACCATTATATCTTTATTTAGTGTTCTCTTGAAGTCAAAATTTCAATAAATGAATATGAATTAATTTATTTTGATTGATTAATTTGACCAATGAATATGAATAAATAATTACTTAGTTTTTCTATGTTGATAAAATTCATATTTTTAAGGCTAATAACTCTCAAGGGTAAAATAGGAAAAAAAATATCATTTATACATTGATTCTGTGAAATGACAAGTATTAAGGAATATTTATTTTTAGTAAGGACAACATGTAAATAGGAACGAAGAGAGTAATTAACAAGAATAAATGATCGATGAAGAGTTTGGGTAATATAATATAAATGGAAAGAGCACTAACAATGGCCATTTTATCTCATGAACCTATTGGCTATAATACTTTACAAATTAAAATGCACCACCTTAACTTGTTCCCCTCTTTCTTGATTGAAATTTGAATTAATTTGGTGTTGATTAATTTGCAATTTCTATGTCCATATTTAAAAAAATTCAGTATTATGATTCATGTGCTGCCTTTAGTGGTGGAGTAAGAAATTTAGCGAAAGATGTGCAAATTTTCTTCAATTGTGAAGAGTGGGCAAAATAAAATAAATACTCTTAATAATCAATATTTAATCTCTGTATATCATATAATTTTCTAAACGAATGTATCGATTGGGGAACTAACTCAATATCATAATCCCAAAGAGTCCCTTCACAATTTACTCCCTCCATTTCATTTTACTTATCCTTATATTAGAAAAATAAAATTTTCTTCGAGAATAGAACATATTTTTTTGGTAAAAAACAAACAAACTATTCTTTTAATATTAAGGGCATAAATAAAAATAATTGTCAACTTTAATTTTGATATTCTAATAATTATTATGAGTCAATTTGCTCGAAGCTAAAACGACAGTTATAATGATATTCAGGGAGTAATCTTTTAGGAGCCCTCACAGGTTGAAGAGTGTACTCAGTGGAAGAAGCTTGAAGCAGAAAAGGTAAACTATGTTAATAATCCACTAAAAGAATTAATATTTTTTGTTGAAATTTATTACTGAAAAAAATTTCGTAATTATTTTTATCAATATTTTGATTGAATCAATGAAAAAAATATTTTTATACAAAAAAAATTTAGAAAGTCTCCTATTGATTATTCGTGATGGAAAAAACTTCTATTTATGATAGTGATTGAATAGTAGAAATTACTTAATGACTTCGTAGAGAAAACTTTTAAGTTATGTTTGGGCATTGACTTAATTTGAAGGAAAAAAAGGATTGTGAAGCTTCAACAATATTAGTAATTGAAAATTAACACTTCAATTAAAAATACTCGTTAAAGCAGAATTTTAATATTTTGTTAATTATGTTTTATATATTAAAGTTCAGATCATCATTAGTAAATATTTAAAATGAATTTTAACTTATTATTAATTCATCCAAAAGATATTTATAATTACATATTTTGCCCCATCTGAGCCCACCATATATTTTTGGGTGTAAAACTCGTAGGAGCTGTAAGGTTCATAGAATAAGGAATAATAATTGTAAGATAACACGTGAGATTATTATCTCATGTTTGGTTATTATTTTTGTTTTCAATATACATATTTTCAAGATTAGTTATATATTATTTTAATATTAATTCTATATCACATTTAGTATGTAGAATGACCATTTCAAAATAATTAACTTCGAGACAAAACAATCGGATGATAATCAACATTTGGATGGTGTGATTTCAAATTTTAAATTATTTTAAAAGTAAAATTTGGGATTCTAAATTGTGTTTTTAATTTATTTTTTAAAATGTATATCTCGCTGTATAAATTTATGTTTTGTAGGAAAAATAGACTTATAATTTTAAAATTTGTAAAAAAAAATGTTAATGTTTCAGATAAAAAGATTGATCGCATCATGTAAAATGATTATATAAAAGAAAAACTAGTTAAAGAGTGTTTGGATTGACATATTAAAAATGGTTTATAAGTCATTCTCAACTTATAACTTTTACCCCTCTCTTTTCTTTTCTTTGCCTAAAAATAAGTACTTAAAATCATTTTTTATTTTTCCGAAACATTACAAAAATTAGAAAAAGAGTGTAAAAGCAAAAAATATTTTAAATAAGTCAATCAAAATAGTGTCTTGTTTTTTTTATTGTTGACTAGTAAATTTTGTAAAATTATGTGTATTTGTGATTAATTTTTTTTTTTGTTGATAAATGTTGTTAGGACTGTTCATGGTTATGGTTAAAAAACAAATCGAACTGCAATCCGAACCAAATCGATTAAAAAAATTGATATTTGGTTTGGTTTGATTTGGTTTTGATTTTACTAAAAAAACAACCGCAAAAATAACCAAACCAAACAGAGGAAATTAGATATATGAATTTTATAATTATTTATATATTATTCACAAATAAAATATAAATATTTTGTTACATTTTAATTAACTTTGAAGTCCTTAACTTTACAATTTTCTCAAGGTAACACTTAAAGTTTAGCCCAACTATTACAACCCTAAGTCCAAGTCCATCAAAATCCATTACTTTTGTCTTTACATATCCTATCTGACATAAGATAGTCACACTTACTTTTAATTGAATCACTTTGTTCATGTAATAATCACTCTAGTATTGCTTAATTGAACCCATAGTAGCTTTCCTGTGGATTGTTCATGTATGAGGTGTCTGTGTCTATCGAAATATTTATGTTCTCAAAATATTGTTACTTTCAAACAGAAAAAACTAGAAAATCGAATCAAACTGACAATAACCAAATCGATGGTTATTTGTTTTGTTTAGTTTGGTTTGGTTTTGATTTTAACCAATAACAAATCCAAAGGTTTGGTTTTGATTTTAACCAATAGCAAATCCAAATCGAACCACGAACACCTCTAACCGTGGTGTCCCGAGCAAGTTTTCACGCACCTCGACTAATTCCACATATGGGAAGAATCACTTAGTGATTTTTTTTGTTTCCACTAAGTTTTGAACCTGAGACTTCAAGGTTCTCAACCACTTCATTGACCACTAGGCCACACCCTTAGGTGCATAATTGAAAATATTCATTTATAAAAAAAATAAAGATATATGATTTCTCAATGCAGTTCCTTAGGATATTTCAATATCTTGTCTTGTTTATGAACTATGAATTACACATTTGGTAAGATTGTATAATAATTGAGAAAATTTTGATAGTTTTCACAATCCGGGAAGTTTTCATGTTTACGAGAAAAAAATATAATTTAAGAAATACAATTTGCATGTCCAAATAAATTTCAATTTCAAATCATGATTTCATATATCATATCAGAAGTCTTTTTAAATTTTTTTTTGTGTTAAATCAAATTATATCATATATAAATTTTATGTTAAATCAAATTATTTTATATAAATTAAAATCGAAAAAGTATAATGCTAAACACATTATGTAATATACATATTCTATTGTACCTGCATGCTACATTTTAAAGCCAATAAAATAAATTAAATCACGGAAGCATCTAACAAAATAAATATATGCACTGCGTGATTTAATTGCATTATTTAATTTTCGCATTATAAATCTAGGTATGAATAAATATTCTATCCACCTTTACAATTACGCAGACTTATAACCAGGAGTAGTATTCCTATATTAGTTGTCCACCTTATTAAATTTAGAAATTATTAATTATTTCTTTCGATTAATAATAGTTATCCACTATACTATTTTAGGATATTCAATAATATTTGTCTACTTTATAAAATGGATGAATAATTTTACACATAGTTCCTAATTTACCCTTATCATTAATTATAGTCATTATTTTACTAATACATTTTTCAAGACATTATATTTATTATATTCAAAGAGTAACATAGTAAAATTATCTTTCTATTTATAGTTTCTTAAGAAATGAGCAAAGTCAATAGTGAACAAAGCATTGTTGGACAGAGGAACTAAATTTTTTTTATATTACTCTTGCAATTAATTTCTTTGAAAGTGTTAGCATTTATTTATAAAATTCTCAAAAAGCTTTTTAAGAGGTGAATTAGTAAAATTACCTTTTTATTTCTGATTTCTTAAGCATCAAAATATAAAGTGATCAACGGATATTAAACGGAACGGAGGGAGTAATATATATCAGGACTAACCAAATAGTATATTAGATTCTTTTATTTTATCTCTAAGTATGGGACCTCTCTTCCTCTTCACCTTCCCTTCTTTTCCTCTTCTCCTTTAGTTTTTTTTTTTC
Source organism: Solanum appendiculatum (assembly GCA_018342035.1). Lineage (NCBI taxonomy): Eukaryota > Viridiplantae > Streptophyta > Magnoliopsida > Solanales > Solanaceae > Solanum > Solanum appendiculatum. The sequence goes on along the minus strand of JAGDQO010000158.1, from coordinate 181,432 downwards.
CTCTCCCTTTTTAAAAAAGAAAAAAAAAAACACAACACCCACTTCAAATATCAAACAAAAAACATCATCTATCTCATCCAATTTTCCATTTGATTAGTATTTCTTACTAATTTACACACTACTTTGTAATTTTAGATATATGGATGATGAAATGTATGGTTTTCATTCAACAAGTCATGACGATTATGCGGATAAAGCTTTGATGTCACCGGAGAATTTGATGATGCAAACTGAGTACAATAATTTCCACAACTATACCAACTCGTGCATCTTGACTTCTAATCCGATGGTGTTTGGATCCGATGATATTCAATTATCATCAGAACAAGCTAATTCTTTCAGTACTACAACTCTTCAGAATAATGATAATATTACTAATATTTATCAAATTAGAGCTGGAAATTGTGGCGGAGGCAGTGGCAGTGGTGGTAGCAGAAAAGATCATGATAATAATGATGATAATAACAATAATGAAGATTATGATGAAGATGGTTCAAATGTTATCAAGGCTAAAATCGTCTCACATCCTTATTATCCCAAATTACTCAACGCTTATATTGATTGCCAAAAGGTTAAGTATAATATCCCTTACTATACTATAGTTATCAGACTTGGATACATGAATTAATCTTTTAGTAAATATTTTCTATGATCTAACTTTTTTTTTTTTTTTTGGATTTTCTTATAAGATTTACCCTAAATATCTTTTTATCATCATTTCTTAGATAACCAATCTTTAGCTTAGGTTAATTTTGAATTGGTTTTTTTATAATTTAAACTGTCAGTGTATATAACTTAAATTGTTACGGAATTTTGTTTTACAGGTTGGAGCACCACCGGGTATAGTAAATCTGCTAGAAGAAATAAGGCAACAAAATGATTTTCATAAACCAAACGCTACTTCTATATGTATAGGAGCTGATCCTGAACTTGATGAGTTTATGGTTAGTTGTTTTTTTATTTTTATTTGTAGAATTTATTGTTTGACTTTTCTTGTTTCTTCTGGAAAGTTAATTTAATTAAATTGAATTAAATTATCTACTGTGAATAGTTTGTTTGAAATCTTGACCATATATGTTGTTTATTTTGTTTAATAGGAAACGTATTGTGATATATTGTTGAAGTATAAGTCCGATCTGTCTAGGCCTTTTGATGAAGCAACAACGTTCCTCAACAAGATTGAAATGCAACTAGGTAATCTTTGCAAAGGTTAGTCAAACATTATATATATTCTCCTTGTCTAGGAAACGACGTTGTTTGTCTCGATATCTTTTACATGTTACTATACTAGAAATAAAGGTTAGGTTTTCTACCATGAATCAGTGGGAAATTTGTGCGGTAAGACATTATTTCTTCATTCATTTCTCATCGAATCAGCTCATTGAAAAAAATGTATGATGGGAAATAGGTTCTCATTGAAATAGAGGAGAACTTTCTATGTTTTCCGTATGAAAACATTATACTATTTTTTCTTTTCTTAGGGAGAATAGCTATTGAATATTATCTAGTGAAAATTTGATAGGAAAATAGTGATTTTTTAAGTAGTGGAACATATAATATATAGTAACATAATATGAAGATCGATGGACTCCAAAGAGAAATTGATCGTTATAGTGAAACGTTGTTATAGAGTGAGCTGACAAAATGAAATTGGTCATGTTTAGAAATACAATTTCTCTGGAGTTGGTATAAGTAATTTTTTGTTTAACTATTTTGCACACATAGAGATGTTGAAACACCTCTTTTCCTTCAAATTCTTGTATTCGCAATATGTTGCGATAAAATGAAAGACGAAAAGAATTGAACACACATCTATTACACGAAATACCCTCACTAATATATTGTCATTGAACTATAAGAGGAGGTAAACTCATTTTAAGTATGGTGCAATTAATAATAGAGCATAGAGCTCCAAAAAATATGACTAAAAGTTGTCAGAAATGAAAATAATGAGCAAGAGTTTCTTGCCTTAGTGTATTCAAACCGTGACTAAGTATATGATTTTGGAAAATTTTGCTAATTTTGTTAGAAATAATTCAATGATAGTAGCAAAAAAAAACTATGTACTAGTATTTTTTTGCCCTCCTTGAGGGTTAAGATGTTTTTTCATCAGTGCAACATGGGACCTTTGATATCCTAGTTTTACTCATATTGTTTTTGTGGTGCTTCACTTGTCTCTCTTGCCTTTTGTTTATTTGTCAGGAAAATTTTCTTTTTTTGCATTTAAAACCACTTTAGCTCAGAGATTCTGATTTTGACATATCACAATTGAGGTGACATGGCTATAGTAGCTCTTTCAATAAACAGTGACATATGTCCTCTATACTCTATATCTACCCTATTACTAGATCACTGCTCATGTTATATTTTATATATATATATAGGGAAGGTGATCATTATATATATTTTATGTACATTTATGTGACTATAGTACTAGTATGATTTGAGCAAATTTAACCTTTTACAACTATTTGTTTAGTAATAAAGATTTTGCAAATTATGGAACATATGGGAATGGCCAGCTTCTGTTTGATCAATGTTTGATTGACAATCATGCAAGTTTACAATACATTTACATCTATTTGTTTTTGGTATTTTGATGATGATTGCACAAGAAATATATACAAGTTTATCACTTATTGTTAAGTGGTATTGTGTTTTCATTTTAATTCGTAACGTTGTTAAATTTGATTGTTTTGATGTAAACACTAGGTGCTGATAAGTATTTATCCGATCAATTGTTGGGTATTATGCCCTACGATTAGTCGATAACTCGATACTTAAACGTTTAAATCTAAGATATAATCAATTAGCAAAACTAGTTCCTATCAAATTGTATGAAAATAGGGTTTATGATTCTTGTACTTGGAATACTGTTGTAGCTGGAGCTGGCTCACGCGTATGATTAGACATAGATGATTGATAGTAGTACAGATTTTGAGTTTTCAACTTGGATATATAACTTCATTTTGGTTAAGGTCACTATTGTAGCATTATTTTACAATCGTCTTCGAGGTTTGATTTCTCATATGGTCACTTAGTCAACAATTTTCTATCTCAAAGTCATTTTTTTTGTTGAAGAAGATTGAAATCGTGAAGAAATATGACTATATGAGGTACTAACTATTAGTTAACTGATCATTTGAAAAAATCAATTATACTTTTAAGCTAATGTTATTTGGTGCATATTGTTGAATTATTCTTAAGTTTTGCAATTTCTTTATTTGGGAAGATATGATATAATAAGTTGTAATAGCATTTTTGAGAAGTCCAAACAACACAGCGCGGACAATGATGTTGGCCTTACTTTGAGCCCGTTTGGATTGACAAAATAAATAATTTTTAAAAAGTTATTTTTAAGTCATTTTAAAAATAAGTAGTTATGTGTTTTTGATGCGTTTGGCAAAAAAGTGTTGAAAGTCACTTTTTTAATCAAAATGTCTGAAATATCTTTAAAGTTGTTAACATTATAAAAGAATTAAGAACTAAAATGTAATATACTTGGTCAAAGTATAATGATTTATAAGTTAAGAAAAATAAGTAGGGGACATCTTACTATTAATTTTTAATTTATTTTAAGTTACTTTTGACTTATTTTAAGTTATTATTTAATTGTCAAAAATTCTAATAAATCAAAAAAAAATTTAAAAGTTAGTTTAACCAATTTAAAATTCCATCCACGGCTCTTTGTCTAATTATGTGAACAATGACCATATGTTGAGTACAGTCTACAATAGTTGGATGCATATATATTCTCAGATGCAATGTGGCTTGCATGTGGAACCACAATTAATTGGTCTTTCCAACCTCTGCAAAGCCTTCATGATATTTTTTTTTCAAGTTCCAATATTATAGTGCTATGTGTTCTTGACAGACACATTGGGAATTGTTTGATGTCTTATTGGTGTGCAGTTAAAGTGATTATATAATCTTCGTGTATTTAATAATAATATCTTCAGTATAATTTCACAAATAAAACATAGAATAAGTTTGTTATACACAATCTTACTCTATATTATTCTCAATACTTAAGAGATTTTAAATCCAAGAATCTTAACTAACATGTCACGTGACAACATTAATCTTTTGTTCAATTCTCATGATCAAATCTTCTGTCCTATGGTCTGGCAGCCTTTTTTAACTAAGCTGTACATGCTAAGTACAATTGGAACTTATTGTTTATCATTATGTTTGCTTTAGTTTGATCTAGACTAATAATTCATTACCTAGATTAATGTATTAAACTAGCTAAATATGATATAAAGTTGTGTTATTTTATGCTTTCTCCACACATTAGAAGCTGTCATTGTTCAAATAGTTTAATTAAGTTGAGGCAAATGGCATAATTTGATCTGTATAGGGCAGGGAGCAGATGGGTAGATATATTCTTTGTGTTTGACAAACTATATAATATAAGTAATAATTATTTTTTGTTTCAAAGTACAGATTAACTTTTTAATGATACAGAGTGAGTAATTTATTAATCTGGCCTCGTGTGCCTTTGTTTTAATTTCAATAAAAAGATTATTAGTTTTATAAGTTCTAGTGTTGTATGAGTGATCAATTGCATATGTTCACGTGCTTAGGTTTGCATTAAATTGATAAACAGTTGGATGCTGTTTTTCATATTGTTTTGTACTTGTGGCTTTATTTTATGTTCAAAGTTTATGCATGCTTGAGATGTAAGCTGAATTAATACATATAATAGTTAATATTAGGGTCATTGGTATAGTAGATAAATTAAACTAGTCAACTTATAGTGAATAAGTAAGGATTAGTATATCCGACCTCAATTTGCTTGTGATTGCGGAGTAGTAATTATTGTTGTGGTTGTTAGTAGTACCAGACCTTCTTGATCTTTAGGTCTTTACCTTGTTATAACAGCAACAACATATTCAATGAAATCTCACAAAATGAGACGTGGTGAGAGTACGTAGATTATATGCAGATCTGACCACTATCTTTGTTAAGTGTGTTTACTATGTTGAAACCAATTTCTGTTTTAGGGCAAATTAAGTTCCTTCACTACTAATGATTTTATCTTTTAAGTTCTTAGCAAGAAACATGAGTTCTCCGTTTGTTCTCTCACCTAAACTATCTCCCTTACACTATTCATGTATATTTAGGTTCTTCATTGGGATTCATGTAGTTGTTATATATACATTTTGGTAGACTTTTCCAACTTGTTAGAAGAGGTTTTGACTTATTTTTATCATTTTAGTTTAAAATTAAGTGTCTATAAGCATTTTTTGTTAATTTATTCAAAGACTTAAAACTTACTTTAATTTATAAACACTTAAAATAAGTCAATGCATACATGCTCTTAATTCATTTTGAGTTACACCTTGGGAGAAATCTATCTTCATTATGATGTATTCACATCATTTTAGTTAACCTAGGTTGTTTTTTAGTCTTTAATAAGACTACATATACATCACCCTCTTCAGACTTCATCTGTAAAATCATACCGAATATGTTATTGCTATTTGAATATAGTCCTAAGAGTATTTCTACATTCATAAGTTGATGTAAACGACGATAATGTCTACTCTTGTTTGCTTATAATAAATAGTACTAGTAGTAAAGAAGTTAGAATTATTAAAGAAAGAAATGAATGAATGAAGGGACATTTATTTGATTATATTATATAGTTATAATATATATATAATGGGGCATTGAAAAAAAGGTAGGACCAAAAAACATTAATGGGAGAGAAAGCCCGTGTAGAGCGGGTGGTCGATATATCACATGGACTCCCGTGCTTTACGCTGCCAATCCTAACTCTTTTCTTTTGTTTTTTCCTTTTTATTCAACAACTACTACTATCAATTATTAATTAGCAAACACTTGCACACGCACACAATTAATTTTAACCTTTTTTCCTTTTTCTTTTCAGTTTCAATTTATTTGATATTATTCGATTATTAACTCCATATTTATTTTTATCAATATTAATACTCAAATAATATCACATAAAATCAAACCGAGGAAATTCTATTTTCGTACTCTAGCTAGGACGAGAGTGCCACACACAATCAAGTACTTTTTCATTCTTAATCAGAAGTCTCGAATTCGATTTTTCTTAAGTACGGAATTACCTTTGTTAGAGAATGGTAATGTGAGACTTCCCAATCCGAAATTAGCCAGGCTTTATGTGGATATCGGACATTAGATGAGAAATCATAAATTAATCAAGGAAAAATTATTTTATTTTCCTTACTGAAAACCCACTGAGAGTGAAAGTGCTTGCAGGGCAGGCCATATAATGGTAGTCAAATCTTGGTAGGCCACTCTGTGGGTTCAGTCCAGTCATGGCTCTTTGTGCTCCCCAATGTCTCTTTCCCAATATACCTATCAGTTCTATTAATTTGACATAAATTTTTAAAAAGTAAAAAAATTTCTTAATATGAAGAGTTATAAAAAATATATATATATATGTTCTTTTTGAAATGAATTAAAAAATAAAATAAATAAATGAAAATAAAAAAGATACTTTTCTTTTTTTCATTATAGAAGTTTTTTACAATATATATATATATATATATATATATATATATATATATATATATACCTGATAAAATAACAATCAACAAATAGGTAGTTGTCTTTTATCAAACGGTCAAATACGTAGATTGTCCATCATTTTCTATAATAGTCCTTTATAAATTATACCAGTAACAGAAACTATTTAATTTTAATTTTAATAACATGTGTTTTTAAAATGAAATGCTTAATAAGATTATATAATATTTATATTATATTATATATATATATATATATTAATTAAACTTATAGAACATAGATCTTTTTTTTAATATATATTTATTTCTTTATACACATTTCTTCTATCTGAGTTAAATACTGTCGTATAATAAAAAAATAGTGTATACATAATCTTTAAAATATATCATCTTGTTTGCTTTATTGAATTGGCTAAAAATTTTTATAGAGCTTTTGCTGATGAGATATCCTTGCAGCTTTTCACTACATTTTTAGTATAACTGATCCACTTTTATTACAAAAGTTAATTGTCTTGAAAAAAAAATCAACATCATCTGGAGGTTAAATTTTTTATTTTTATATAATTTTAATAATTTTTGGAGAGTATGAGCTACTTAGATTCTAACAAAGTTGGATGTCATAATGGATCATTTGATATAGAAGGTAAGTCAGTTTCCTAAATTAACAATCTTTCAAATTATGTAGCCCAACAATATTGCTGACAAAAATTTGTGATCGAACTTGTTAATTTTTATAATAAGCTTTTTTTTGGCATAATGATCTGATACATGAGATTTACTAGCCCAATGAATTTTGAATGGTGATGTAGGGCATTAAAGGGGTTGTTTCGTGGCTGGTTAGGAAAAATATTTAATATGTATTAGATCCTAAATAAGTAATATCATGTTTGATAGTTGGTTTAGACTACGTAAAAAATTAATATAATATTTGATTTGCAATTTAGAAACATACATAACTAATATATACATGTTTAAGTTAGGAAAAAATCTATGTATAATTTTATGCATGATATAAGATGGAATAACCACTAGATAAATATCTACATACTGCATAAATTTAAATAATATATAAATTTCCTCTTAACTAATTTATGTATTATTAATAAATGCATAACTCTAATCAGCTGTTAAACGTCTTCTTGCTATATATGTAGTCTATGGTTGGATCAGGTTGAACAAAATTGTTACACAACCTGATCTGGAGTTCTTAAAATTGTTCCAAATTCTTGATGTGTTACTTTCCTTTTGTAATTTTGTGTGGTAATTTTCAACATTCAGCCATTCATGTCTATCAATTTTTTTCTAACAAGGTCTACAACTTTAAGCTAGCATTAATCTTTTGGTGAATGACTCAGTAAATAGAGGCACTATTGCATTAATCAGGGGCCAATGTACACCCTAGTTTGTTGTGCACGTGAACTTATGATTTTTTCGCTAAATTAGATATTTTATGTATATATTTTTTAGAATTGATCTAACATTATCTAATGGCACCCATTTTTCTAAAAGGCTAAATAATGCACTTAATTATATGTTAAGAGTTATTTACCTACATAGATCAATTCTCACTTGGTACTTACTTTTTTTCTCTTTTTCTCAAGTGATGCACTCATTAATTGGCATAGTTCTTGCCATTAACTAGATGAATGATGAGCTTACACATGTACAATCTCTTAGGAAATAGTTTAGATTCTTCTCGAACGTGTTCCTTGCATGTTGAAGTGAACTAGGGGAAGTGTCAACTAGGACTAGAAAGTGGTTACTCCTGTCAATGAATTGTGCTAAAGAAGTCTTATAGAACTTATTTAACTTACTGGAACTTTCTAAAATTGTTGCCGTATCCGTATCGAATCCTATAAATATACAACTATTTTTGAAGATTCGATACGCATTCGTCGACATCAACCTAGAAACTTATATCAAACTCTCTCTATATACATATCTTGATCTAAAGTGGAGTTAATTAATTGTGGCAGATGATGGTGGTGTATCATCAGATGAGGAGTTGAGTTGTGGTGAGGCAGATGCATCAATGAGAAGTGAGGATAATGAACTCAAAGATAGACTTCTACGTAAGTTTGGGAGTCATTTAAGTAGTCTTAAGTTGGAATTCTCAAAGAAAAAGAAGAAAGGGAAACTACCAAAAGAGGCAAGGCAAATGTTACTTGCATGGTGGGATGATCACTTTAGATGGCCTTACCCTACGGTTTGTACTTCTTTACCCCCTCTATTTTCCATTTTCATACAACTCAACTAATGCTTATATATTCTTCTTGCTTAAAACTTTGTATTTAATTTATAAATAGAGATAAATGTCAAAAACACACCTAAACTATCCCCTTTTTTTGAGTTTCATAGCTGAACTATTGGGAGTGTGGTTTTCATACCTATCACTTATTAGTTTGAGAAACACACCTCTCTTTTATTACACTCTCTTCATGGTGTGTGTACTACACTCTCTCTTTTATTTAAAAATATTTGCCACATCACATTCTACATGGATAAAACATTCCACCTTGACAAAAATTAAATAAATTAGTAGTATTAATTAAAATTAAAAATTAAAGAATTATTATCCCAAAAAAAATAATATTTTTTTTATAATATAAAATAAAATATTTTTCTTACCCTCATTCCCTTTTCAAATAATAATTTAGATATTATTTAAAAAAATAAAAATAATTCCATCCTACCCCACCTAATCCTCTGCTTCCAATTTTTTTTCGTTTTGTGTATATATATATATATATATTAAAATTTTAAAATAAAATAAAAATTTCTACCCTTGCTTTCACCCTATAATTTCAGTTGTAGTGTTATAACTGAAATTATATGTTTACTAGTACATACTTTCACCATTCCACTACTGCATATATAGGTTTTTTCTTAAACATGTATAAACCTAAGTCTACTGAATTGCATTGGAACTTAAGGTGTATTGAAAGTAAATTCTGTGTATAAAACTTTCATATTGTAGTTTGGCTTGCATCTGGTCCCAACAATTTGTAACTCTTAGGGGTTGTTGGTTGCTAGTTCAAGTTACGCAGGACTTAGTTATTTCATCTTTTATCCTGTATAAAATATTGAATTGACTCATAACTTGTACATATTTTAGTTTCGTGGGATGATAACGAATGGTGTGTTGATATTTTGATAATAGGAGACTGATAAGAATTCACTAGCAGAATTAACAGGACTTGATCCAAAGCAGATCAACAATTGGTTTATAAATCAAAGGAAGAGACATTGGAAGCCATCAGAGAATATGCAGTTAGCTGTTATGGATAATCTAAGTGCTCAATTTTTCTCATCAGATAATTGAGTTTGACTTCAAATTGTGAAATACTGCCCATCATTTCTCTTTTTATTATATATAATATATAAATAGTATATTTTTGGGAAAGAAAGAAGCTATTTTATTAATGAAGTCTCTATAAATAATGGTAGAGATTAATTAATGTTGAATTCTTCTTGATCATGTAAATATTCAACCTAGCTAATTGTCAAAATTAATGCTTACCTAATATAACAGAAGTGTCTACTCTATTGACAATATGGTGGTTTAATTAGAGTTACTTTGAATTTTCTATGCTTGGAATATTATCGACGTTTTTGTGGTTTGAGTCCTTTAGATACATCGTAATTATTTTTTCTATTTCAATATATTGACCTTATTTAATTAGGTACGGAGATTAGAATGCACTCGAATATTAATAGCTCCATACAATGAACTGTATGTTTGAGATTGAGTTGAGTTGAATGCACCTACTCCATCTTTCATGAGTGAATATAAAAGAGAAAAACATGCCTTCTATAGTAAAATTCCTATCTATGTTACTCCTAATTTATCAAAATAAAATAAAATGGAGATGTTAGTGAAGACCCTTTCAATGTTATCCCAAAATCAATAAAAAGAAAGAATAAAGAGAAAGATGTTACAATTGATGATTCGATAGAGTATCCGCATAGTGATTTTGAAGATGAGGGTTCAATTTAAAAAAAAATTCAATTGAACAAGGTGTCTAAACCAATTTCTTTTATAAAAAAATCGAAGGTACTAATTTTAAAAAAAAATTGAATATGCTTTGTATTAAAATTGAATATATGCATTTTATATTAATATAAAAATGATGATTTTTAATAAAAATATGATGTTGGTGATGAAAAAAAAACATCTCTAATCGAAAAGATATTAAACGTGATAACATAAAAAAAGATAAGGTTAACTTCTTTTTTTAAAAGTTTAAAGGTGGGCAGAAGATGCCCATTTATCAAAAGAAAAAAAATAAAAAATTATATACATGGAAAAAAAGATAAGGTTAACATTATCCTCCAAGATATTTTATTTTTAAATTTTATTAGTTTCAAAATTTATCTTATTTTACTTGTCGACTAATATTTTGGGATATTTTGTTCAAACTCCTATATGTTATATTAATAGGAAAACAATTTATTGTAATGGTTCATTTTTAGTTAATGATTTAGTTCATTTCAATTTTATGATTTGTATTATGTTTATTTTTTCAAACCGTTTTTTTAGCCAAGGAAGAAACAATCACATTGTTATTCGTATATCACTAGTCATGTATTTAATGAGATGAGTGAGCATCTTTTCAAAATCAATATTCTACATTTGTTTAAAGAATTTTCATTTAAATATCTGCTTGATTTGCTTTAAAGTAAGGTTCAACCTCAAATTAAGCTCTCTATCAATAAATACACTTTTAAAACACTCGAAGAATCAAACCCATAATTTATCATTTTCTGAATCAACAATATCATGTGCAAATGACATAAATACTACCTATAAATATACACAACTAATTCCATTAAACATATATGTAACATATTAAATAAGAAAATACAATTGTAATTTTATTTAAACTATTTTTAACACAAATAAAAACATATTTTTCGAATCTAATATACTAGCTATCAACATGACACCTTTATAAGTTGATTTCAGATATTTGTCATCAACTATCACTATATATCGACAATTTTCTTAGTACTAACATTCAATGTAGTTAATAAATATAAAAAATGATTTTTTTTAAATTTACAACAATGCTTAAATATATATTTTTTGAAAGATATATGTGTGTAACACTTCATTACTTGTGATAGAATGTGCTTATCGATGTAAATCTGATCTTCTGCCATAAAATCATGTTGAGACGTACAACATGAACTGTAGATTTTGTAGAGCACGTTATCAAACATCTAATTGTGTACAACAAGTAGAATCTTAAAAACGAAAACAAAAAACAAGAGCATAAACTTGTATGATTACATTCCAACTAACAAGTTTAATTTTCGATTGTTCAATTTATGAGCGTTTCTTGCTTCCTTCAACAAAATTAATTAGCATCATAGAGTTTTTACAACCTGCAACGATATAATCTTACTTCCTAGTACGGAAAAGCCTTTTGTATAAGGTTTGAAATGGTGAATTGAGGTAGAGTAGACCGATGATCCTTTTAACTATTTCACTTCAATTTGAGGTAGAGTAGACCGATGATCCTTTTGTATAAGTTACCTGAAAAATAAAGCCTTATTTTCTACTTCTTAATTTGTCTAATTCACTTTAATTTGAATCAATCATATTTTAAAAGAAAAAGCTACCTAATTAGACATACATTCATATCATATCTACTAATCTAATCTATACTTTTAAATAATTACTTATTATCCCACTATTTATTAATTATGTACCATATTCGGAGTAAGATACATTACAAGTAGCCTAAAATAGAATCCTATATTTAATTTTCTCCATAATTACTCTTTCACTCCAAATCAAACTCCTCTCTCTCCTAATCCTTCCCTTCCAATATTCTGACTCAAGATTCTTACGGTAGCAACCGTTATGGCCAACAACAAATTAATAAACTATGAGTCTATGACCAACATTCTGACTCAACTTCTCCACTTATTTCTCAACATTAACAAACAATTAAACATGCCAATGTTCATCAGCACAAAAAATAGTTGTGTTGCACATTAAATTTCAGTCTGTCAACGCCATGATCGACACAATGTCGATTTGGTAAAGTTTTCATCGAATACGACAATTTATGGCCGGAGAGGAGAGAGAGACGACGAGGAGAGGAGGAGAGATGGTGGTCAGAATATGTATTTGAAAAAATATACATATGTATCTAATTAAAAGTTTATGTATCTGAGTTTTTTTGAATTTTTTAAGAAGAATTTCATAAATTCAGGGAAGAGTGCGTGATTTACTCCTAAATTGATGCATTTTAGTAACATTCCTTATTTAGGTACACATAATTAGATGTATTTGCATAGCATGTATACGAGATACATGTATCACGTATATGAGGCTAAGTATCCGAGATACACATATTTGGGCACGCGTATCTGAGGACCAATAAATGGTAGGAATTGTAATATCGAAAACTCACGGAAAGACAAGTAATTAGCTCCTAAACTAGTGAGATTTATGTTGTTTACCCTCCAAATTGGCTTTGTAAGACCGTCTTCAATTATCTGAGGTGTCTCTTAGACATTTCAAGCTCAAGCTAATTAGATTGTCAAATAATTAAATTTAAAAAGGCATTGTTTTAACTTTGAATGCCTTCTGAAGCGTAACAATCACTATGGTTTAGACCTATTTTTGTAATTAAATATAATACAAAATATATACAATTAAAAATGATACTCTAATTGGTATACTCAATCAGGTGAAATCTCAATCTTTTTTTAATATTCCTACTTCTTCTAGAATATTTTGATAGTCTATGTAACAATTGATTCAATCATAAAAGTTTCAAAATTATAATCAATAAGAACTTACCTAAAATATATACATTTATAGTGTTATATAACGCATAATAATTTATGTATGTCTATTCGTATCTTACAAGTATCTAGGATAAAATCCTATTAAACATGTGGATATCACAAAGAAATCACACAAGAGTATCTGTAACTATTCCTTTAAATTGAAATCTTCCGCCATTTCATTACTTTGAAAGTCTCTTAAAGCAATAATTTTTTGTTTAAGTCGTGTTATGTTTGTGCATTTTTCATATTTGGTAAAGATTTGGACAATAATCACATTTATAGTTAGATGATAAGATCAACAATCCAGTAGCATTTTCAGCAGTTTCATATGCGGAGGAACCTGTACCGCCATCCCAATTCAGTTGAATCGTTTAGTAAAAATAAAATGGAGAAAAAGGAAGGGAAGAATAAGATGAAAGAGGAAGATAACGAAGGAGAAAACATTGGTGAATCTGGGAATTTCATGAGATTATATATTAGTTTTTTTTTTTATATGAGATAATAATTCTATCATTTTAATATAAATAATTGGAGAAAATACTTCCAAAATTAAGAAATATCATAAACCGAAATATGAAATGAAATTAGTTTCAAAATTTATATAAAATTATTATCTTTATTGCATGTATCAAATGACCAATTAAAGTTAATTTTTGATCTTGAAAGGACATATTAAACTTTGTGTAGAGAAAATATACTTCTTTGAACCATTATTCAACAATTTTTTTTTAAAAAGAAGCCAAACACAAAAGGAAAATATTAATTGTTCGTCGAGGTTGATTACTGTTGTAGAATAAGACATTAAGCTCGTTATAATTTCATTGGGCCAACGATAGTAGTGCCCTTGATTGCATTTTCAAACCACTTGAAATTGAACAAAAATATTCCTATCTATATATAATAAGAGAGGAAAAAAGTGACGCATGTCAGCACCACAAAAATTTTCAATTTTAATTTTCTAAATAATTGATTTTGTATTAATTAGTTATTTTCAATTTAAATTTAAAAATGTTTAAATAATCTATAAAAATTTTAAACGTATTCTTTTTTAAATTAGAAATAACTGCTTTCTATTCTTTTTATTTTATAAATCTAAATTAATTGATTGTTCATGTTGCTTTTATAAATCTAAATTAACAAATGTAGTAATAGTGGATTGTAAAAATGCACCCATAATATAAATTTTAAAGCACCATAAAAAAACATATTTTTTAAATTTTCTAAACTAATTACATGTAATAGGATTAAATAATAAATTACTATCTTATTTTTAAAATGATTTTAAAGTAGTTTTCAATTAAACGAGAAATAATTTTAATATAGTTCTAAAAAATATGGTGTGTGATTCCTCTTTGTGGGAAGTTATTATATAATAATAATAATAATAATAATAATGATAATAATAATGATGATAATAATAATAACAATAATAATAATTATTATTATTGTTATTATTATTATAATACAAAATTCCACGGTTACAAAAGTTATCGTTTCAAAAACAATTTAATCTTTATTTTAGAAAAAAAATGCATCCAACTAAATAGGGAGTTTTAAAGCTTCCCATTACGCTCCTACTTCTAAACAAATTGAAAAAGTTTTCAATAAAAACTATTTTAGAAACGAATTAATCTTGTTTTAGAAAAATTTGAAAAAAAAAATGCATCCAACTAAATAGGAAAATAAACGTATCCAACTAAATAGGGAGTTTTAAAACTTCCTATTACACTCCTACTTCTAAACAAATTGAAAAAGTTTTAAATAAAAACTATTTCAAAAATGAATTAATCTTTATTTTATTAAAAAAGATGCATCCAACTAAATAATAATGCACCATAATTATTTTACGGTTACCAAATTCAGATTTTTTTTTTTAGAAAAAATGCTTTACAAGAATGTGTAGATCAATATTTTAAAATGAAAAAGAAATTCAAAACTACCTAAAAATGAGAATAACTTAAACTACCTTACATAATCTACACATCTTCCCATTCCCTCTTTTTCCAATGCAGGATCTCACACCCATCATTTTCTTATGGGAATTGAAAAATATGCTCCTCTTTATAGATTACAAATAGCAGCAATGGATTATTTTCAAAATTAATTTTCATGAGGAAAAACATATTATGAAAGAAACGTTTTCCAACATGAAGGTGGTTCATATATAGCTTTCTTTTTCTACTAATTTTTTCTGTATTAATGAATTGTCTTTATTTGTCTACTTTTTAAAGTTATATAATGTACTAATTCCTAATCCGTATTGGTGGATTAGTATTTGAAAGGAGATCAAATTCATGCAACCATTACAAGGTTTGTGAATTCATGTATTATGCTAACAAATTTTAATTTCAATAATTAAATATTTTCATGTTAAGAATTTTTAAATTGTTTTGTATGTTAAATGACTATGAATATTTTGATGAAAACTTGTCAGTTCCCTTAGCATTTAGGAATACAAGATTTCATATATCTTCATCATCAAAAGGCAAAACTCCATGTTCAAACTTGATTTCATACATTATTGAGTAAATTTTAGGAATAGCAAACATTAAAATCATATTAGCGCTCTATAGTTACAGTTTTGCTATTTGCGCTCCATAGCAAACATAGTTTGCTATGGAGCATCAGATTTGTATAAAATCGCAGAAATTGTATATGTATATCGGTTAGATAATTGTATATATGTAACTACTATGTATATGCATCAATGATTGTGTTTGTATATCTACATAAAATTTGAATTTGTATACAACTGAATTGAGTTAAAACGTTTTTATTTGTATATCAAATCTCTTTCGCGCTTTATACAAACACAAATTATACATTGTATTTTGTATAATTGTGTTTGTATAAAGCGAGACAGAGAGAGAGAGAAAGGCAAAAGAGAACTGGGCAGGGACGATTTGTATTTGTATAATTATAAGTGTATATGATGGATAGATATGTATTGTATTTGTATATATAGAGTTCTCTCTCGCTGTATACAAATACAATTTATACATTTGATGATGATTGCACAAGAAATATATATGTTATGTAACAATTAAAATAATGACATACAAAATTGTTATGTAACAATTAAAATAATCATGCCCGCACATGAAGGGGCATGTTAAGTATATAACCAAATAGTAAAAGATGCAAGTTCTTGATACTTTGTATCTATACTACTTTTTAGGTTCTTTCACACAGAGATGGGTTAAAGATTTTAATTTAGTAAAATTTTTAGGAATCCCATAGTGTAAGGAGCAAATTACATTCTATCCCTACTCTTTTTCAATTTATAAAAATTCCCTAAAATTGCTGTCATCCGGATACATCCCATTTGATACATTATACTACTAGTTTGTTGAGATTAAAAAGGAAATTAAATATAAAATTAAATGCCAGTTCCCATCTCTCCCAAATCGTAACAGATTAAAAAATGAATATTTTATATAGTTATGTATCATAAATAAAAAAAATCTATGAATATGATATACAATGATTTATTTATAAAAAAATGTTGCAAATACTTAACAACATATGGATACATAACTAAGTTATACACATAATACATAACTATGATTATGATACAAACTCATTTTGTTATAGTGTTTATGTATCAACAGTAATATTTAATAGTCTACATATACATAGCCGTCTACTAGTTGAATAAGGCTAGGTGTATATATCGATAGTAAAAGATAACAAAATTTGTAATAGTTTTGTATTTAATACATAACTATGAACATGATACATACTAATTTGTGTTTCAATAAATTAGGGCGATGTATTAAAACTAATATTTGAAAACGATATATTATACATGATAAAATTGTAATATATCATAAAGGTGAAACAAACGAATTATGCATTAATTTAATTAGAATCAAAATCAACTAGATACATTAAAAGATCTACTGAAAGCAACAAAAAATAAAAAAAAAATCAACAATTTGATATGCTAAAAGCAAAAAAAAAAAAAACAATCAAGAAATCCTTCTGCACTTTCCCCTTTCCTTTGTATTAACTCTTGTAGCTTTTTTCACTTTCAACAATGGCGTCACCCATGAATCTCGACCGAAAGCCCTTACCGAAGCCACCAACAACTCTTGATAAAATTGTAATGTATCATGATATTGAAACGAATGCATTATACATTAATTTAAGAAACAAAAACAACTAGATACATTAAAAAATTGAACCCATATGTAGCAGTAAAAGATGAACAACAAAAAATCGAAAAAAAAAGAGTTAACAATTTGATTTGGTAAAAGCAAAAAAATGATGAATAAATCCTTCTACACTTTTTCTTTTGCTCGTATTAATTCCCGTAGCTTTTTTTCACTTTCAACAATGGCGTCACCCATGGATCTTGACCCAAAGCCTTTACTGGAGCCACTAACAACTCGACATTTTCCTCCTTTTTTAGGCGTTTTTTCCACAATCAATTTTGAAGTTGAAGATGCATCCTTCTTCGACTCGACTAAATTTGTAGATGAAAGCTAAAAAAAATAAATCGATATCTGATGAAGTGGAAAGAAAAAAATGGAAGAAGAAGAAGATGAAGACGAACTACTTTTTCAATAATTTGCAATCATAAACTGGAAAGAGAAAAGATTTGAAATCCAAAAATAGAAAATAGAGTAATGAAGATAATTGGTGATACATGGAGTGATTTTTAGGCGTGATAAAAGGAAAAAAAATCTTGGGGTGATAGTTTACTATGATGTATCCGGAAAAGTGAGAGAAATTATGAAAAAAAGGGATTTTTGTAGTTTTTTAGAATGGTAGAAAATAATAGAAAATAGGGTAAAAAATGATGTGTAGTTAGGTAATTTTTCCTTTAATTTATGGGTTCTAGATCATAACCTTTTTTGTTTACTAGGTTCTGCATTGATTATTTGAGAAAAACCCCAAAATAATCTCTTATTTTTGGATTGAGACTTGAAGTCATTCTTGTTCTTTTACATGGCACACATAGTTCTTTATCTTTGGATTCAGACTTGAAGTCATCCTCGTTCTTTTGCATAGAGCTCTAATAGTTCCTTATGTTTGCACTATTGATGTACTTTTGGTCCTTCTTAAAACTTCCACCTATTTATAACATTAATTTTATCCACAATTTAATGTATTAATGTACATATAAATTAGGCATATCGAACGAGCTCCTAGTAGCCCATAATCCTTACCAATTTCATAGCCGGTATATTATTGATACTCTTTTTTTCATGTTTAAATTCAATTTGATTAAGAATTTTATCTAGCAGAATTTATCCCTTTGGAGATATGTGGGGATAGAAGAAATAATGAGCTACGATGTTGACAAGCTTATTCAAGTTAAGTATATGTATACCTAAATTTTGTCTCCATGTGAAGAAAAGAAGTACTCCCTCCATCTCATTTTATATGACACCCTTTGACTTGATACGGTGCTTAAGAAAAAAAAAATAAAGACTTTTGAAATTTAGGTCTAAAACAATCTTTAGATATTTGTATGACTGAAAATCATTTAATTAAGGGTAAAAATGGAATTTTAAAGTTAAATAATTTCTAATTATAGTAAGATTATATTCTTTTTAAGACGGATTAAAACGGAAAGGGTGTCACGTAAAATGGGCCAGAGGGAGTATATGATATGTTTCCTACCTCTAAGTACTAATGCACTTGAAATCTAAATTCCCAAAATTTTTTAATTTTTTTTTGTCCTTATAAAACTTTTTAGAGTGCGTTATTGGTTGCTGCCTTGCTGGTTAGAGTTATGCACGTATAATTATGCAGGATTTAGTTATAATTCATATGGCAGTTGTTTCATCTTCTACCCTGTATAAAATATTACGTGAATTGACTCATAACATATACGTGTTTTAGTTACGTGGAATTATGAGATGATAACCAATGTTGTGTTGAAATTTGATAATAGGAGGCTGATAAGAATTCACTAGCAGAATCAACAGGACTTGATCCAAAGCAGATCAACAATTGGTTTATAAATCAAAGGAAGAGACATTGGAAACCATCAGAGAATATGCAGTTAGCTGTTATGGATAATCTAAGTGCTCAATTCTTCTCATCAGATGATTGAGTTTGAATTGAAATTGTGAAATACTACTCATCATTTCTCTTTTTATTATATTACTATATAAGAATACTATATAAGAAAATAGCTGGCCGTCAAGATGTCACCTTGAGCTGTGTGCTTACCTCCACATTATCCTGCTTGGCTTACTGGTTTAAGCCTGACTTTTTAAGGACAAGGGGTGCAAACCCAGGCAACCTCATTTTTTATTTCTGTTTTTGTTTCAACTCATTTGAAGCTTTTGACATTTCATATTAGTTATTCCATCTTTATTTTACATAAAAATATTTTTAATTTTTAAATTTCATCAAAATATTTTGTTTTATATAATTAAAAAGATATTATTATTATTATAATAAAACCTTATCTACATAAATGAATTTTTACTCTAAAAACCAAATTAAATAAGTACTACTTAATTAAGTGTAGCAGATATCTACGATGTTATAAATTAAAATTTTTGATTTATTTGTCCATTTTTAATCTATAAATTACCTTTTATTTTGAAAATTAATGTCATCTTATATTTGATTCTTGCTTTAATAAAGAAGCTATAACATTTATCTTTAACAGGACTGCAACAGTATTTGTTTTAATCGTTCCGCTAATTCTAGAAAGATGTGAGCTCCAATAAGACAATTATTTAATTTAATTTTATTGCATTTCATTAATAAAAAAATTATACTAAAAATCACGTAATTTTTTGTAAGTATTATAGAAAATGTCTCATTTATTTTTCTCAAATGAATTACCGTGTTATATTTAGACAAAGTTGAGTGTTGATAATTTTAATATAGTGAATAAAATTTGAATGATCATTCATGAAATTAACTCACATTTAACTAAAAAGTGATCACTACTACTATTTGATTTTTTTTTTTAGTATTATTAGTCCAAGTTTCACTCGTGGCTAAATATGGATGTGATTAACAAATTAAAGAATCAAATAAGCAACTCTTAGGTACTACTTAATTAGGTGTAGCAGATATCTACGATGTTATAAATTTAAAATTTTGATTTATTTGTCCATTTTTTAATCTATAAATTACCTTTTATTTTGAAAATTAATGTTAGATTGTTAATATTATATCTATAAAAAAACAAATACCACCGCAAAGAAACATTACGAATTTCAAATAATGATGATTGGGCCCGTGCAAAGCACGGGCTTTCCCTTTCTAGTAATATATATATAAATAGTATATTTTTGGGAAAGAAAGAAGTTATTTATTAATCAAAGTCTCTATAAATAATGGTAGAGATTAATTAATGTTGAATTCTTCTTGATCATGTAAATATTCAACCTAGCTAATTGTCAAAATTAATACTTACTCCTTTGATGATATCACAAAATGTCTATTCCTTTGATGATATGGTGGTTAGAGTTCCTTTGGATTTTCTATGCTTGGAATATTATCGACGTTTTGTGGTTATTAGTATGCTTTCGATACATAATACTTCCTCCATTCACTTTTAGTTGTCATAGTTTTCTTTTTTAGAGTTAAACGATAAAAACTTTGACTAATTATATTTTTTACTATGTGTTTTTTCATCATATTGATATGTAAAAGATTGGTGGTATTATTTTGTTCTCTGATAGTATTTTATTCTTCATTTCTACTACTACCTAATGCTGCATTTATTTTACTTGAGACGTACAGCATGAACTGTAGATACTGTTGAGCAAGTTATCAAACATTTAATTGTGTACAGCAACCAGAATCTTAAAAACGAAAACAAAAAACAAGAGCATAAACTTGTATGATTATGTTCCTACTAACAAGTTTTAACTTTTTGTTCTTCAATTTATGAGCATTTCTTGCATCCTTCAACAAAATTAAGTAGCATCATAAAGTTTTTACAACCTGCAACGATATAATCTTACTTCCTAGTACAGAAAAACCTTTTGTATAAGGTTCGAAATAGTGAATTGAGGTAGAGTAGACCGATGATCCTGTAGTCATTTGGCCGGTTATTGAAAAGAAAAAGCATGCATCTGCTTCTCCTAAGTAGTTGCTAAAGCATCAGCTAGTAAGTATATGTATGATTCTACAACAACCTGCAATCATCAACAATATGGAGTATAAGTTGTTCTTATTGATGTGCAAAATTTATGAGCCAAGACATAACCAAGAGAAATTTCCATGTAAAGAGATTTAATTTCAGAGAAAGAAAGTGCACGCAAGGAATAGGATATACTCACCCCTTCTTTATATAAAAAGATTAGAATTTAAAATTGAGAGGGAAGAGATAGCGTTGCTGCCTACATCTAGAAGTGAGCAATGTTTTATCAGCAGTTGAATAAAAGGACACAAAGGTAAAAAAAAATGAAAAAATTAACTCACAGGTGTATTGGTTTGAAAAAGAAGAAGAAACTGTAAAGGGGAAAAAGATGAAGTAGAAAGAACGATATAAGTTTTAGAGTCTTTTGGACACTGCAAAGCAGCACTTCCAACTGTGCCTACGCTCAACTCAAAATGATTTCAAACTTTTGAAAAATGAGGATTTCTTTGGTAAATTAAGACTGTTTGTGAACGTAAAATCTACCTTCTCAACTATGGTCACGGCAGTTATTTTGTTAAGCAAATCTGGCCATTAAATTTTAAATGGGACATGTCTCATACATATCCAAGTAAAGCTCAGCGAAATAGAAAGAATGACTAGTGAAGAAGAGCCTGATACACTCAAGATTATAGCAGCTAAACACTTTCAACTCCCTTTTCCCAACTCAATGGTATCACTAAAGTGAAAGAAGATTCCGCCTTTTGATTAACTAAAGAAATAAAACGAAGCTATTAGCAGCAAGGAAAATCATCCAAACTTTATAGGCATAATACATAAATATGACCCTTAACTTGGCTTCAGTGGACAACTATGCCCATCCAACTTTGAGTGTGCACAAGTAGACACTTAAACTTGTATAAAACTGAACAAGTAGGCACACACGTCCTACATGGCATAATACACGTAGGACACAAAATTGCCATGTAGGACAAATGTGTCTATTTGTTCAATTTTATACAAGTTTAAGTGTCTATTTGTGCACACCCAAAGTTAAAGGTCATAGTTGCAAGCTAGCGTCAAGTTAAGGGTCATGTTTATGTATTATGCCAACTTTATATATCAGAAGTTAAGTAACTGTTATTCAAAGATCTCAGTAATTCATCTATCTTCTCAACAAGTGTCACTAAAAATGATCATCAAACATGTTTAACAGTTCAAGCTTTGATTCTGCCAAGGGCTACGCCAATAATCATTGGCATATTCACTTGCGCCTTGGTGTTCAAACTCTTACTTTATCTAGCAGGTTACCGCGTTTCATGAAGAATTTGGAAAGGTGTCGGCATCTATGAAGGAGGAAGGAGGAAGGAGGTGTCTGACGGAAAGTGATCTGGAGTGTTTTTGAATGGGCTGAAACATTGAGGGAGATAATGGAGATGGCTAAAAGGGGAAAGATCCAAATTCAGTTTTGCAGCAAGTTCAGGGTTTTTAATTTGAATCAAGTAGAGGAAGTTCAAGCAATAAATCAGTTGGGTTCAGACCCAATTATCCTCGAGTCGCAAACATACTTGAAACACATGACTCAAGAGCTGGAGCAGAAGGCTTAACACTGATTCACCATCGCATACGACTGCAAAGTTGACTAGCTTCAACATGACTTCAGTAGCAAAATTCGAGAGACAATTCAAAAGGTTGTATGATTCAAAATTTGCTCGAAAAAGAGAGCCAGCGTTATGTTTCAGATGTGATGAAATATTTGGCCTCAATTATCGTTGTAAAAATAGGCAACTTAACCTATTGATCATTTCAGAGGCACTCAACACAGATGAATTCTTTGAGCCTACCAGAGAAGATGTAGTTGAAGGGGAAACTAAGGGTACTCCGATGGTGTTGAATATGAATTCGGTTGTGGGCTTACAGCAGGTATAATTTGTTCTCCTTATTCACGAGGCAAAATTTAAGAGCTAAATACCAGTTTAAGCCCCAAAAGGTTTGGTAAAATGTTGTGTACTTCTAGTTACATCAAAATGAGATTAAATTTGAGAGTGACAGATCACACAAAGAATAGGATATCCTGACCCCTAAACAAGATTTTTAAAATAAAAAGCTTAGAATTAAAAATTGAGAGGGAAGAGCTAAAGTTGCTGCCGACATCTAGAATTGAGCAATGTTTTATATGCAATGGAATAAATGGAAGCAACGAAGGTCACAGAAAATGAAAAAAATAATTCACTAGCATATAGGTTGAAAAAGAAAAAGAAATTGATCTTCCTATTTGTAAAGGGGAAAAAGATAAAGTGAAAAGAAAGAAGTTGGTTTTAGAGTGCCTTGGACACTGCAAATCAGCACTTCCAACTGTGCCTATGCTCAACCCGAAATGATTCAAACTTTTGAAAAATGAGTATTTCGTACTAAAGTAGGACAGTTTTATGCGGGGTGGGTTGAGGTAATTTTATTTTAAATTGATGTGCGGCAGGGCGGGTTGTGGGTTTTATGTTTAAGTCTTACTGCTAGGATAGAATTGCTCCATCTTCTGCAGTGCTTCTTAGCTCCTAATTTCAATCTGGATGACTTAAAGTGTTTAGCAGTTGAGTAGAAGTGTCATACAAATTTTGGAGTTGGTAGGAATACATGAAGTATTTATTTTGAATAATTGAGTAACATTCCAAGATTAGAATTAATAAATCAATTTAAGTAGGAATATCTGGTGTATTTATTTTGAACATTTTGGGCAACATTCTAAATTTAGTCTACTATACAGATAAAAAGTTAAGACCAAACCCGCACCGCAACAGCCCTGCCCCATTGCCATCTCTACTACCTTCTCAACTATGGTCGTGCCAGTTGTTTAGTTAAGCAAATCTGGGCCATTAAAATTTAAATGGGACATGTGTAAAACATCCAAGTAAAGCTTAGGAAATAGAGAGAATAACTAGTGAAGAAGAGCCTAATACACTCAAGAGTCAAGATTATAGCAGTCAAACACTTCCTAAAATTGTTCTCTCCTTTGGAGTAGGCAAAAACAAAAAAGGACAACCAAGATATCTAAGTAGATATGGTGTAAAAATGGTCCTTGAATATGCAACATCTTGTTCAATATTTGACAAAATAAGCAGAATTTTAAAACACGTGAAAAATGCAGCGAAAGAATATTAACAAGTTGTTAACTATTACAACAGTCATTCACCTGAGTTCTGACATCTTTCAATCTTCGTTTGGTAAATCCGGACAAACTAGGCTTTCGATGCAGAGTTCCGCCTCAATACTGTTGTAAACACTTGTAACCTGAAGATTAGGAATCTCTGGATATGTGATAGAGTCAGTAACCTCAACATTAGGAACCTCTGGATATGTGATAGAGTCATTCTTTGGATCGTATATCGCGAAAGTTGATTTAAACGCGAGCAGAATTTCACCTTTATTATACGTGAAAAGGGGTGGAGAAAGCTTATAGTTCTCAGGATACCTGATGGTATACAGTTTTGTCCAAGACGCTTTAACTCCATATTCCTTCATTACCCACACATCAGAGTGAGTTCTCTCATCATTATTACAGAGGACCGAAAGATCACTTCCCAACACTCCAAGCTTCAAATCTCCTCCTTTTTTGTAACTGGGCAGCGCCACCTTTCCCCATTTCTCATCAACCAAATCAATAGACGTGATGCTCCAACGACGTCTACCAAAAGTAATCCAATGAAGCTTACGATTCACAAACTTAGCCGAACCACAGTAACTCACCCCACGTTTAAAATCTTCAAGTGTTCTCCAAGAATCACTCTTTAAACTATATATTGCGGCCTCGAAACAGGCCTCAATCATGCTACTAAAAATACCCACTACCTTATAATCGTCATGAACTTCATCATATCCAAAACCACACTTGGACCAGGCGTTACCCATCAGTGTAGGCACAAAGCCGAACACTTTCTTGAACTTTCTAATTGATGGATTCCATAGCACCAACCCACCAAACCCATCAGAAAGGCAAACCAACCCATTAACAGAGCCCGAAATACGAACACCTTGAGGTGAATTTTTCATGGGACAATCCAAATCAAGTGCCTCAGTAACAGAATCATGAAATAAAGAGCTAACAGAACAATATTTAATATCTTTCGGTAGTCTATCAAATTGTAACAGAGATATATGGCGGGTGCAATCCTTAGCAGAAAAACTAAGATGGGTTTTGACAAATTCAGGGCTGGAAATTAAATTAAACCAATTTTTGGAAACACATTTGAACTGTAAGAGGTATTTAACTGGAACCCTTACAAGAATTTCTGCGATCAGTTCTTCTGGCAAATTCCCCATTGAATCTTTGCTTGGAATTTCAGTACGCTTTCTCAGTTTCCTCCGTTTTGGGCGTCGATGAGAAACTTCAGATTTCATTTTGATGGAAAGCTTCAGTATAATTCAACAAAAATTTGAGCTTTGCTTATTGTTTCTATCGAAAGCTTCACTTATTTGCAGAGCCGTTTACATCAGTTTTGCCGCTTGTTATACTGCTCTTATATATATTTTCTTTTTTTCTTTTTTTGTTTGTAATATAGGGTTTTTTTAAATCATTCTACGTATTTAAATTGACAATACATATTTGATAGGATGATATCTATTTCTCTTTTGGCTAAATTTAGTTTTTTCTTTTAGTTCTTTTTTAATCGATATTAAATTTATTAGAGGAGACTTTTATGCATGTAACAATTCGGGATGTCGAAAGTGAATAGAGAAGACTTTTATGTAACAATTCGAGATGTCGAAAGTGAATATTTTATGTAATAGTTCGGAATGTCGAAAGTGAATATTCATACTATAAATTGCTATTTTGAAGAGGTTGCTTACCAGAGTTCGATTAATGCAATGGGGTGCATTAGATTCAGCTTCATGTCCTTTGTTCTTTATGTAACCAGGTTAATGAGAGTCATGACTCAGGGTGGATGGGTATTCCTAGAGGTCCTGCCGGGTTTGGAGCAAGCTGCTGCTACAATGGCAGGTATTCCTAGAGGTCCTCGTACTTGACAGGAGGAGAAACAATGAACATGGGTATTCCTGGACAGGAGGAGAAGCAATGAACATGGGTATTCCTAGAGGTCCTGCCGGGTTTGGAGCAAGCTGCTACAATAGCAGGTATACCTCTCGGATGAGTTTAGCTGGAGCCAGTGGCGGAACCAAACAAAACACCTTAGTTTGGGATTGAACCAGGCCCCTTAAGACAGTTGAATAACCTTAACGATTGGACTATCTTTCTTTAGTATGTCAAGGTTGTTCAACAATTAATATATATTCAAAATTATTGATATTTAACATATATACTCGCAAAAATTTTTCGACGAAAGTTGTTCATCTGACCACCCCCATGCTAAGGTGTAGCTCTGCCTCTGACTGAGCCTATATACCATATTTGGCTTGAGAGGAACAACATGGTGTTTTTCGAAGGCTAGAAACAAGCGGAAACCATAGTACTACAAATTATTTAGGAGATCTATGTTTGAGGTTCCATGAAGATCAAGCTAGCAAAGAAGTTAGATACTATGAATTTCTATCCATAAGATCATGAACCTTTGTAATTGTAGGATAGGTTGTTTATCTAGTTGTGAGGCTTGATGCTTTAACCGATCAAGAGTTTTGTGTTTAACAATTTACTTGGTAAATAATAATACACATTAGTTATGAATTTTTTATTTTTTTAAGGTGTGATACATTTCTCACTTTTAATAAGTTTTTTCTCTCCATTTTTATTAATTTAAAAAATTTGTAGTTGAGTTGTTTTCTTAATACAGTTTTTTTATTGATATTATTGTGATGCTGTTATTGTAATCTGTTAAAATTGCTCCTCCTTTGAGCCTTCACTCCTTTGTCTTTCAAATTTCCTTTTGTGCTTTTTTTTTTAGTGTTCTTGTGAAGTTTCTTTATTTTGAATCAAATTTGTTTCTAGTGAGTTTTTTCTTTCTTTGATGCTTAATTTTTGACAGTAAATTCAATCATTAGTCTAATAATCAGTCGAAATCTGCGAGATTCGCAGAATGAGTGTGGTAGATTTTAAAGAACAAAGCTTAAGTAAAAATAAAATGATTATTTCAAGATCAAAAACAAGAAAATTTAAAATAATATCTATAATATGCTTTTCAAGATTTAAATCATCGAGAGTCATAATTTGATAGATTAGTTAAAGCCTAATTCACTAATTATTACTTAATGATTTTTATAAGATAATTGATTCACAAATTTATTTCTAAGAGTAAGTCAACATAAATAATATCTGAGACCAAATATCTATTTAAAGGGTAGAACCTTCATAATGAAAATGGCTATTAAGCATAAAGAAGAAATGGTCAAGACAATGGAGGAAGAAATTGAAAATAAAAGTGTTAAAGTCAAATAAATTAGATTATCAGAACTAAACTTAAAAAATATTGAACAAAAGAAATTTCATCATAGTAATTTCAGAAATTACTAAAGTATATCTCTTTATTTGAGCGAACGGAGTCATTGTGTGATCTTGATAAGATATTCTTGAAAGTGTTATTTTCTCATACCACCATTTTATTTTTCAATCTGATTTATTATTGAGTGACAATTACCTATTTGTATGAGCTTATTTGACCAAGTATAAATAATGTAATTTTTTCATCATTTACCTAGCTCCGATCTCACTTAGCTACCAATCAAATCATATTTGAACATTATAACTAAAAAACAATTAAAAAAATTACAATAAATATTATTTTGAATAAAGGAAAATGGAAAAGTTTATTTTGTATAAACTTATTTTAGGAAAAGTAGCAAAATTGGGAATCAAACCCAGACGCAAAATCAGTCAAAGGACCTTAGGCACCCACAAACAGCCACTGCGCCAATCAAACAATTTATTTAGTTGTTGGGACTTTTTTTCTCTCCATATTTACCCTTCAATTAATGAGGGCTTTAACTACTTTACATTTTCGAGGAGAACAGTTTGAGAATAATCATAAGGGTAATAGTGAAAAATAACATTTGATTTATATTCTTAAATACTTTTTTCTTAAAGAGTTGTGTCATATCCCAACTGTTCAATCAATATGAACTAGAGGAAGTATTAAATAAGTTTTCTACATCACATTCCGAATACGGCATGATATTTTATGTACCGATCTGCCTCTCTACAAAGAGAGGGAAAAAATACTCAACTTCTATCTAATAAATAAGTAAACATTATTTGAGTTTATAAATACTGAGTAAGTACTAAAAGAAGATACTTTATTAACGAACCTAAAAAGGGTATTAAATAGAATGATAGAGAGAATAAGAAAACTCCTAAACAAACACTAATACATAATCTAAATAGACAATAATTGCTAAAATAATTAATGCAATATCCTAAATAAACTGAAACACCATTGAGTCATTATGTGTGAATAGGATTATTTGATTCAATGCATTATTATGGACTTTAAGTCAAGAAACATCACATATTCCTTAGGAAAATGACATTCTAACTACGTAATGAAATTCTATTTTGCTTCTTGTTTGGCCAATTATTAACTGTCTTCCTCTGCCCCTCTCTCTCTCTGCCTCAATAATGGCCTTATTCTCTCCAAAGTCAGAGCTCTTGTTCTTCTTCTTCATCATCTTTTCTCTATCCTTCAATCCTAGCCGTTCAAATCAAGATGATGATGTTCATGATCTCCTTCCTTCTTACAATCTTCCAAAGGGTCTTCTCCCAAACAATGTGAAATCTTACACTCTTTCCACCAAAGACAGTTCTTTTACTGTCCAGCTCACACATCCATGTTATGTACAGTTTCAAGATCAGCTAGTTTACTACCAAAAAGAAATTAAAGGGAAGTTGAGTTATGAATCTGTCTCTGATGTCACTGGAATACAAGCAAAGAAGTTGTTTGTATGGTTACCTGTAACAGGGATTAGTGTTGATGCGGAGTCTCAGATGATTGAATTCCATGTTGGATTTTTGTCTGAAAAGTTACCAGCTAAGGAATTTGAGAATATTCCTACTTGTACTAATAAGATTAAGGGCTGCCAAGATTCTCCCATTGCTTCAATATGATGAGGTCAACTTCTAATCTTTGTAACTAGTACTATTTATATGTCTAAATCCAATAATACTTGTAGTTTGAGTCAATGGGTGGTGTGTCAATCTGTGGTAGAGTTAGGATTTTCACTAATGTTTCCAAAATATGATAACTTAAACTAAGGGTTCAACATCTAATATATATACCTAAAAATTACCCCTCGACCCTACCTTGCTCCGCCTCTGCCCTCTGGTGCCAATGAATGCCAACTTTATATAAATTGCAAAATTCTTCATATATTGTTCTGTTCTGAACTGGTGAAAAAGGATCCTTTAGTCTTGAGCTCACATGCTATATTATATAGTTCAAAGATCATCCTGTTTACTATGAAAATGAAATAAAAAAGATACTGAGGTTTATGATATCTTTGGAATACAAGAGAAGTTTTTATTATGGGTATCTGTAAGACATATTATGAGGAGAAATTTAGAAGTCAGTAGGTATGATAGTGTTCATCCATGTTCGGCTATCGTTTGCCTAAGGAATTTGAGGGTATTCCCCACTTGTAAGAATAAATAAAGGGTGCTAAGATACGTCCTTGCTTTGCTTTAGTATAAACTGAAGTTCCAATCTTTATAAGCATGTTTAATGTTTTCTGTTCTTTTTTGGTAATGGAGTTTATCTTCCTCCAGTACCAGCTACTGTCTCTGTCTCCATCTTTAATGTTGTCAAATCTGATTTTATGTATATATATAATACTCCTGGTAATTTGAGTTCATTGATGTTTTCAGATTCGTGTGTGCAATCTAGTATTGTATGTCTATGCGTGTTGTGTATGTGAAAATTATTCAATTATATATATTCTTTGAGTAGAAGAGCATAAGGCATCAGGTGCTACTCTATCCGAGTTGTCTTTCTCCCAAAGGCAACTCCTTTCCCATTGAACTCACGCAGCCATGTTATGTATAGTTCAAAGATTGGATCCAAGGAGGAGTACTCATCGGGATACTGCAGATAAGTCTAGTGAAAAGAGCGCAAACGCGTGATGTGTGGGTTAGGTGCAGTTACGAGTTTGAGCCTTGTCACAAACAAAAATCTTGTATTTAAGTGGAGAAGGGTAGAGGGATGAGCCCGCCATTCACCGAGTTCCAAATCGTGTGACAGATGGCCCATTGGGATTTCTAGCTTATCAAATATCATCTTGTTGACTATGAAAAGAATGTTAAAGGGAAATTGGGTTATGGAGTGGTTACTTAATTATGTCTCTGGAATTCAGGTTATTGGAGGTTACCACAATAGATTAGCGAAATGACATAAACTGGACGACGATATCGTTGTACAAGCACAGCTCATCAAGAACTTATAAGAATGCATCTTCAGTAACCAAAGTTTCAGGCTAAATTGGACATATTTGAAGTTAACAATGAAAAGAAAAAAATGCTTGGAGAAAAGAGAGAATATAAGTCCAGAAAGAGTAATGATCAACTTACTAGTGCTGAGTTAGAACTTTGGGTTACAAACAGTAGATTGCAGATCTAAAATATTGGGATTTCTGTATTTTGTTGTAAGTCACTAGATGGTCCAAGTATTTGGTCGTTTCAAAATAAGTAACATATTTCTTGTATATATTGATCATTGCTTCTGCACACCATCATTGTGTACTGTAGAAATGGAAGCGTTCATTTGCAGTGGCAATTAAGCTGTGCATGTGTAAGCACTAAGCATATAGTGCCCACTCCATCATTTGAGTTTGATTTACTTAAGCGTCTAAGAGCATGGATTTCTCCCCAATGTTATCTAATAAGATATGCAGTTGGTCCTAAGGGTTGCCCCATATGGATTTCCTGATCTTAAGGAAATGCTGTCATTGCCTTATCTTATCACCCCTTTCCCGTTTGAGGCTACAACACATAAGAGTTTGATGCTCTCGACAACTTTTCTTCTCTGATATAAGCTTTGCTTTTTCATTCAGAATGAGATGTATTGTAAGGTTATGTAGAATGAGGTTGCTGATCTATTTGATTGCCTTGCAGGACAAATGGAGCTCTGAGGTACTGTTATGCTTCTTGTGAAGAATGAAATGTCGACTTGGCTTGAGAAATAGTCAGTATTTGGAGTCTATGAAATTCTTCCTTATCTTTGGTGGCTGTTTTTCTTGGTTCAATATATCCTTCTTTCCTCTTTGTAATATAAAGTCCGTGAATAGTAAATAAATATATTAACTCTCTGTCCATTTTAATCTCCCGAATCATTGCATGCCTACATTTACATCACCAAGGTTGAAAGGAAATAGTTCGATACAGGACAATCGTCTCAATTCTCACACATCTATAAACAAACAAAATAGCATATTTCGAATTATTATAATTGTAAAACGCAGAAACAATGGACCAATTTCCTTGTCGTATTATTCTAAGAATCAGAGCTATTTGTAGGTGTACAAGTAAATCTATCTAAGGAAATAAAATAAGAAAATATCCCTAAATATCTCTAAGATCCCTAAAGATCTCTACCTATGATTATGATATGAATATTATGAGTAGATATGACTATGTACATTTTGTAACACTCCCCCTCAAGTTGGAGCATATATATTAATCATGGCCAACTTGTTACAAAGATATTCCACCCGAGTTCCATTCAAAGCCTTCGTGAATATATCACCCAATTGCTCTCCTGTCTTCACATAGCCAGTAGATATCACGTTCTCTTCAATCTTCTCACGCACAAAGTGACAATCGACCTCAATATGTTTTGTCCGTTCATGATACACTGGATTTGAGGCAATGTGTAGAGCAACTTGATTATCACGCCAAAGTTTTATTGGAAAAGAAGGATTCAAACCAACCTCAGCTAAATGGTGTTATATCCATAGTATTTCACATGTGGACTGAGCCATAGCTCTATACTCGAACTCTGCACTAGATAGAGATACAACATTTTGTTTCATACTCCTCCAAGATACTAGATTTCCACTAGCAAAGTCGCAATAGCCAGTAGTTGATTTTCTATCAATTCTTGATCCTGCCCAATCTGCATCTGCAAAACATTCAACACGAGTATGTCTGTGGTCGCTATACAATATGCCAAGGCCAGGGGCTCCTTTCAAATAACACATAATTTGTTCCAAAGCAGCCCAATGTTTGACTATTGGTACAGACATGAACTGACTAACAATACTGACTGCATAGGCAATATTTGGACGAGTCACAGTAAGGTAGTTCAATTTCCCAACCAACCTTCTGTATCTTTCTGGATCATCAAAAGGGTCAGCATCATCCTTAGTAAGATGTGCATAAGGAGCCATTGGTGTGCCACACGGTTTCGCTCCCAACTTACCAGTTTCTGCAAGTAGGTCAAGTACATACTTTCTTTAAGATAAGAAAATCCCATTCTTGCTTCTAGCTACTTCTACACCTAAGAAGTATTTTAGTTGTCCCAAGTCTTTGGTATGAAACTTGGCATGTAAAAATTGCTTGAGAGAAGAAATTCCAGTACAATCATCTTCTGTAATAACAATATCATCAACATAGACAACTAGAA
Source organism: Solanum appendiculatum (assembly GCA_018342035.1). Classification (NCBI taxonomy): domain Eukaryota; kingdom Viridiplantae; phylum Streptophyta; class Magnoliopsida; order Solanales; family Solanaceae; genus Solanum; species Solanum appendiculatum. The sequence goes on along the minus strand of JAGDQO010000158.1, from coordinate 148,490 downwards.
GAATAATACCAGTCATTGATTGTCTGTAAAAGACTGAGTGATCACACTTGCTCTTCTTCAACCCAAATTCTTGAACTGCATCTCTAAATTTTCCAAACCAGGCACGAGGACTCTGCTTTAGACCATATAGAGATTTTCTTAGGTGACAAGCTTTACCATACTCCCCCTGAGCAACAAATCCAGGTGGTTGCTCCATATACACCTCTTCATGGAGATCACCATGAAGAAAATCATTCTTGATATCCAGTTGATGTAGAGGCCAATGTTGAGAAGCAGCCAAGGAAATAAACAAAAGAACCGAGGTGAGCTTAGCTACGGAGGAGAAAGTGTTGAAATAATCTACCCCATAAGTCTGAGCATAGCCTTTAGCTACAAGTCTAGCCTTAAGTCTTGCAATAGAACCATCAGGATTGACTTTGACGATAAAAACCCATTTGCATCCTACTGCTTTCTTTCCCTTGGGTAAATCCACCAAATCCTAAGCATGATTTTCATCTAGAGCATGTATCTCTTCAAGCATTGCATCATGCCATCCATAATGATTCAAGGCTTCTTTTACTGTTTTAGGGATAGTCACAGAGTCTAGAGAGCCAACCAAACAACTAGATGCTGGAGATAAGTGATCATAAGAAACAAAGTTAGCTATGGAATATGCAGATTTGCACTGACGTGTACCTTACCGAAGATCAATAGGAAGGTCCAAGTTTTCTGAAGGACCAAATGGAGAAGGATCTGACGATAGAGTTGATGTAGGGTATGTATCATTAATCTCTCGCCTCCTTGAGTAAACTTGAACAATTGGTGGTCTTGCTGGTGCAGATTGAGTAGGTTGTGAAGGCACAATGGTCGATTGATGCTCAATAACAGAACTAAGAGATAGAGGAAATATATCAGCTGATTGTTCTATTACAACACGAGTAACATGATAGGCTAACCACTCATCTTCCTCCCCTGGCTTGTAGAATTGGGAGGTACATAAAAGAATGGTGTAGTCTCTGAAAATACCACATCATTTGATACCAAATATTTACCAAATTCAGTAGAATAACACTGATACCTCTTCCGAAGGCGAGAATAGCCCAAGAAAACACACTTCAATGCTTTAGGATCCAACTTGGTAACAGATGGTCGAACATCTCGAACATAACATGTGCTTCCAAACACCTTAGGTTCCACCGGAAATAATGATTTGTTTGGAAAAAGAATACTATAAGGCATATTACCGGCTAGTACAGTTGATGGCATGCGATTGATCAGAAAACAAGCAGTAGACATGGCATCGGCCCAAAATTGCTTAGGAACCTTCATTTGGAACAATAGTGCCGGAGTTGTCTCAAGTAGATGCCTATTCTTTCTCTCAGCAACTCCATTTTGAGAGGGTGTATCAACACATGAAGATTGATGGAGAATACCATATTGTCTCATGTAAGACCTAAATAATTCTGACATATATTCTTTGGCATTATCACTCCTTAGAATACGCACTGTGGCATCAAATTGAGTTTTGACTTAAGCACAAAAGGCAGAAAAGTGAGTAAACACTTTAGATATGCTCTTCATAAAGTATATCCAAGTCATTCGAGAAAAATCATCTACAAAAGTGACAAAATATTTATGCCCAGTTTTAGAAACAACGGGACATGGTCCCCAAAACATCAGAATGAACTAACTCAAAAGCTGACTCAACTCTCTTACTAACCCTTGGACCTAATGAGATGCGATTGTGTTTTGCGAATTGGCATGACTCATATTCCAATGAGGAAATATTCTGAAATTGAGGGCAAAACTTTTTCAACTAAGGAAGCGAAGGATGTCCCAGTCGACAATGTGCCTAAAATGAAGACACAAAACTAGAGCAGGCAATAGACGGAGACTCCCACTCATCAAGGATATAAAGATCATCAGAAACATATCCTTTACCAATAACCTGATTTGTTATAAGATCATGAAACAAACAATAATCGGGAAAGAACGAGATATAACAATTAAGTTCTCTCATAACTTTACTAACATAAATCAGATTAAATGCCAATTTTGGTAGATTTAGTACAGATGACAGAGTAATAGACGAGGTTAGTTGAACAGTACCGAATCCAACGCTATTACAAGTTGATCCATCAGCTACAGTAACATGAGAGGCTGCTTTGTGTAATCTAAAGCTAGAGAAAATATTAGGATTCCTTGTCATATGATTTGTGGCACCTGAATCGATCACCCATTTATTAGATGAGCTGATAAGACATGTTTTATCAAACCGAACAAAGGAATTACCAGAAATGGATTCTTTCAAAGATTTCTGATATTGAGAAAATTTGGGCAACTCCTCAACCAAAACCAAAACCATTTTGTCGGATAATGAACGTGAAGCAGCAACTTTGAACCAATTTGTCATTTTCCCAAATATATTTGAAAGTGTTTCAGAATCCCCAAACAAACAAACAACAGCCTAATAACTCAATAAAAAAGGAAACTGACAGTAGACAAACTTGATGGTACTTTGGAGATAATTTCCCAAATAAGCTTCAAATAGCCTCCAACAAACAATATCAAGTCAAAAGTTGGTCAAGCAACAATTCCACTGCTGCACTCATACACAATTTCCAGAATCAAGTATAATTAGCAACAAACAGAGAAGTCTCAAACCTGACCAAAGAGGGTCCATAGATTCTGTTTAGAGGGTTTTTTTCTCAGAAAAAGTTGATCCTATAATTAGGGGATCACCATAAGTCAGCCAGAAATGACAAGCTGATGCCAGAAAAGAAAGCCAGACCAAGCTTGGTCCACTCACGCGCTTCTCCTCTGAACACCAGCTTCTATGGTTTTGTAGATCGAGGGAAGACGGTCCTCCTTAGGTTAGTGGCAGAAACTAAATTCAAGTTCAATAATTTCATTCACTTACACTGACCGGATTCCGGCAATCTCCGGTGAACTTTCTGATTTACACTGACAAAGAACATATAATGCTCTGATACCATGTAAAACGCAGAGACAATGGACCAATTTCTTTGTTGTATTATTCCAAGAATCAGAGTTATTTGTAGGTGTACAAGTAAATCTATCTAAGGAAATAAAATCAGAAAATATCCCTAAATATCTCTAAGACCTAAAGATCTCTACCTATGATTATGCTATGAATATTATGAGTAGATATGACTATGTACATTTTGTAACAATAATCTTTTGATCACTGAGCTTTTCTTATTGGGATGTTGGCTGATCATATTTTCCGTGGTGACTAAAACAGTTTTAGTCATTAATTGTAGAATAGAACATAGCTCAAATCTATGCACAAGTCTGTTTGGTTGAATTCTATAAGGGCAAGACTTTGATCTCTGGGACATGATTGAGATGACGTCGAAGAGAAAGAAAGATGCTGGCAGAAATAGGAGGTCTCCCACCAAGAGGCGTCTGGGATGGATGGAATCCTTCCACCTCAACTAGAGGTCTTGGGTTCTAGTTAAAAATTTCCTTCTACTTCTGTAAATTTGATAAGTAGAGGAAAATTAGAAAACATATATATTCATTTCAGTAATAGGCAAATTCTTTTTGCACTAATCAATCCTTGTTATGATTTGAATCAAACGTAATTGTTGCAATTGGTAACATCAAGAAAGCTATCCCTCCTAACTGCTTTCAACAATCTCTCGTTCATTTGTTCTCCTCTGTTTCTCGTGATCTCATACTAGTTTCCGTCTTCTACTACATCACTTTCCATCCCCATATTGTTACCTATCATGGTCTACTTACCGGATTGTTCAAGGTTGTGTGTGACTCATGACTCATGTGCTTATATGTTTACTTCCCCAGCCTCCAAGACTGAAATACGGAAGACATTAAATTGATGCAACTTTCTGGCATCTTATTCATAATTATACGTGTTGGTTTGTTTCTAATTTTGTAGCTACTTCTTTTCTTTTAAAAGGATTATGCATAGTAAATCCCACAATTCTAAAAGTTCAAGAAATTAAGCCTGGCCATGCTTGTGATAAAGCTAAGAGTATTGTAGATACTGATTTTTTTTGCTGGTTCATCTTTATAGATACAGATGATAAATATTCAATCATTTGACCTCGACAAACAAGTCCTCATACTTGGCATACACGTGTAGAGAGGACTTGTTTTCACGATACTGATTTAATAAGAATGTAGCACACTGATAAATAGTCTTAGAAAGTTTAGAAGGACATGAGCTCTTGCTCATAAATTCATTACAAGTTTCACACAAATCACTTAAGAGTTGAAAATCCACCTAGCTGAGGTCCACCTCCATCTTCTGTTTGCAAGCCTGAATGAAACATACACTGAGAAAGGGAACTCAGATTCAAGGATATAGCACATAAACTTCTTTTTTTCCCATTCTTTTCACTAAGAGCAGGTAACTTGAATAAATAATAATAAGCATGATATGGTGTAAAGAAAAATGAACATGACAAGAACATACCAGATAACAAATCAAGGAAATGAATTTCTATCCCAATCTGAAGGCTGTATTGTAACTTTGAACGCATCATTTGCCATTTCATCATGATGAATCACTTGAATTTCCTCGGCCGATTTAGCAACATCCCAGCTGCACCAGTTTACTTCAATGCTTTTTAATGATACAGCATCATCAAAATGAGAAGGAATTTTCTCAAGCTGCTTACATTTGGTTAAAACCAAACGTTCAAGCAAAGGAAAAGCATCCTCGGAGACAGACCACTGTGCAATGTTGAGATCCTCCAATTCTAAGTATTTGAGTTCAGGGAACTCTGAATCTTTAACTTCCCATTCATTCCCTTCAAAGGCTCTGAGAAGTAACTTTAGAATCTCCAAGTTAGGAAGCTCTCCAATACTCGAGATTTGGCTCCATGGCAGACGAAACTTTGACAGAGTCAATTCCCTAAGTCTTATGGGAAAACTGAAGACATGTGGAAGTTTAGCTGGATAGCTGTTGGAGACAAGCTTGAGGGATTCAAGGTGACTTAGAAACTCTAATCTGGGAAAACGAACGCACCTTCCCTTCACTTTCTCCGAATAAGCAAATGTCCCCGAAAATATGCAATTCAGCTTTCTCAATTTTGGCATCTTTCTCAATATCATCTCTGTATCTTCACCGTAAGAGAGATGTGGAGTGGAAAAGGTTTCCAAATTATCTAATTGAGAGTTTGCGAGTGATTCACTCATGTTCTCAGGCAAACTAAATGAAGCATGATGGTTTACATGTATATTCCTCATTTTAACCATCTTTAGAAGTGAACTAGGTAGTATCACCTCTCCTCCCATTCCTCTTATCACAAAAGTTTCGAGATTCCAAAGCTTAGCTATACATGAAGGAATTGAATTTCCACCAGTTTTAGCAGCAAAATACTTCAAATGAATTAGAAATTGTATTTCACTAGGAAAAGTACCACCAATGTTGAAGGATTCCAGATCCAACACCTTAACAAGTTTGAAGCTGTCGAAGATGAAGGAGATGTTACATGGCCAGAATAAGTTATCTGAATCAATCACATTGAACAACAAAGAGCGAGCATTTGAGTGAGATGGCTGCCACTGATCAATCTGATCCTCAGAAGTATGAGCAAACAACCGGTATTCCAGAGACACTTCAGGAAATGTATCATCTCCAGTGAATCTGTTTAAAGAGAAAATAATGAAAATAAGAGTTGATATAAACAATAAACGATAAAATCAGTATGGTATTTTTATACCCATTGATCTGAAGAAGGAAATTCTCCTGTTTGGACTTCTCCAAGCAGAACTTATGCAACAGATCATGAACGCGACATCTTTTGAGCTTTCCATTGGGTCTCTTCTCCACGCCCATGACTAAATTTCTACTAATAAGATCTTCCAAGAGACCTTCTGCAGCATCTTCTAGTCCGTTTTCCTTATTTGTTTGTACAAAACCCTCCGCTACCCACAACCGAGTCAATTTTGAGACATGAATATCCTTTCCCATTAAAAGTCCTCCAAAATAGAGAAAACAAGCTTTCAGCTGGTGCGATAAATTCTTATAACTGAATCCAATTATAGACATGCTCTCTTCCAAGCTACCAATATTCAGCAAACCTAGACTTTCTTCTATTTCCTTCCAGAATTCTGTTCTTATCTTTTTCTCTTTGAGAACACCAGCAACTAATACAATGAAGAGAGGCAACCCTCCACATTTTTTGGCTATTCGAATCCCCACATCATCAATTTCAGGCGGATAGCTCTTTTCTTTAAACAACTCTTGCTGTAATAATGTCCAACTCTCATCATCTCTGAACAAGCGAAGATGATGAGGTTCACTTTCACATTTAGCATAATAGGCAACGTTACTCAGACGTGTTGTTAGAATAATTCTACTCCCATTCCGAGCATCTTTGAAGCACATATGTAGATTGTCCCACATTTTATCATCCCATACATCATCAATGAGAACTAAGAATCTCTTGGTCAACAAAAATCGGCGCAGCTCTTCAGCTAATTCACCATCTTCTTTTTCATTGCGATCATTAGGCTCAAGCACACCATTCAAAATGGCAAGCAACAAATCTCTCCATGAATATACTTGAGTCACGCGACACTGAGCACGGACATCAAAGTGAGATGTGATTACTGGATCATTGTAAATCTTCTCGGCAAGAGTAGTCTTACCAATTCCCGGCATGCCGACCAATGAGATGACATCTAGCTGACGCGAACCTCCAAGTAGCTGCTTCTTCATCTGGTCCATCGCCTCGTGGAAACTCTCCATTTCTTCATTTGATCCTGGAGTATTAGCTGATAAAGACGGCACAAGATAAGTTGAGGTCTTTTTAACTTTGTGCACTGTCACATCTATCTTCTTTCTTTCACATGTTTCCCTAACAACTTCATTTAGAAGTTTCATATTCTCAACAGCTTCAGAAATCCAAAGAACTTTGTACCAGAGTGGATAAGAATAGGTCAAGCACGAGTCCATGACATACTCTGCCTTGTATGCCATTGCAGTAACTCTTGTTGTAAGACTATAAACTTCATCATGCTCATCGTAGATTTCTGGGAAATTATCAGTCAACGTTCTTAGACACAATAAGCCCTCCTTCAATGAACCAATTTGAAGTTTTAAGTCGATAACTGAATCGAGCTTAGAACTTAACATCTCATCCAATTTTCCCAGGAAACAATCGAGAAATCCTAGTTCATTTATCTTGGGGAAGCTATAGCTTGAAGAATCTGGAACTTTGAGACAAATCATTTTGACCTCTTTCTCAAGAAACTTAAGCAATTGCCTGACATCATAGAGATGTAGCCTGTAATACCAAGAAGGTGCAGAATCTCTGATGGGGAAGAGACAGGCAAACTTTATATCTTGAACACGTTTCACAAGGTCTTTGAGCTCTTGATGCATATCACGATGCTGTACAATATCTGCAATAAAAGAACCCAAATAAATTAATTTGTCTTTGATTACTGGGATTGAACCAGCATCACAGTTGAGCAGCCCGTCCTGGCGTTTTAATAAGAAATTAATAAGGCCTTCTCCATCTGTCATGCTGTAAGGTGATGCATCCAGAAACTGAAAGCATACTTTTCTGACCTCTACCTTGACAGACACAATCTCAGCTAATAAAAGCCCAATTTCCTCAATGCTTATTCGCTCGATGATTTGTGCTATCTTGTTGGCAGTCACTTCTGCATGCATTAAGACATGATGCAGTTCATTAAGCTGTGTGTGTTGCCTGAGAACCTCTATGAGAAGAACTCTAAGATAAATAAGTTCTTCCTGAGCTTCCAAATTGGTTTTGTTCCACGGTAGATATATCAAGCTTCTCTCAGATTTGATAAGCTTGAAAGCCACAGTCAAAAACCGAAGAACAAGATTTCCCTTCCAACTTTTGGTTCTATTCACAGATTTGGCCTCAATTTCAATAGTTCCAAATCCACTGCACTGAGCTAGAGGATCAACAAGAGATGTTACCAGGAGCAACAATCCATAGTAGAACTTTTCAACCTTATCTGCAACTGTAAATGACAAATCAGTTTCTTCCTTCAGTAGCAGATTGTCAATAATATATTCATGAAACCCCATCATAACTAAATCCATGTTGTGGTGACCAGAGGATGATTTCTTTGACAAGAAATAAGAATCAATGACCTCATATTTTATAGGAAGAAAGTTCAGCAGATATATCTCAGTTGATGATGAAGCAGAAATGGTGGGACACATCTGTCTAATCGCTGCCTTAATAAAGTTGAACTTAAGAAGCAATTTAAAATGCCTGCTATTAATTTCCCAGGCCAAGTCTTTTTGTTTTGCATGACATAAAAGATATCTGATGACTGAAAATGCTTCCTTAGTCACAGATTGGATAAGGGTTAAAAAATCAGTTATCTTAGTTTGCTGTTTGCACTGCTCCAATGAATCAATGAGAAAAGTTCTCAAGACTATCAGCTCTTCCCAAGCATAGTCAATCAGATCTTTCAGTGGAGCTCTCCTGGTTTTTTGACTGTTAAGTAGGTTAATCAGTTGGATTTCTACACTGACATGATTAAACTTCGGCTGCAAAACAAAAAGAAGATCCTTGTCATAGGAGTAGATCACAAATGCCGCCTCAAAGGCCAGAGCTTCGATAAGTGATTGAAGAGAACTAAATTCTTTGAGTGGAGTGCCTGTATATTCTATGCCCTTTAAAAATTCGGAAAGGTAATAAAGTCCTTTTCTGAGACACCGAATTTCATCACGGCCTAGAGGCGTCTCCTTCAAATCTGCTTGTAGACCATTAACAAAATCAAGCATACATCCGGACCTTATTGTATTCTCTGATCTTGATGACTTTAACGCTGTCAAGAGTCTTATATATATCTGCCTCAAATCAGGCCTGAAAGGATTAATTGATTCCCGCAACTCAAATTTTAAATTGCCATGGTAAGACACCGGTAGGAAACATAGTTGTAGTGCAGTATAAGCTACATCCTCAACATGGGTGAAGAAATACTGCATACTCTCATGCTCAATGCACCGACTTGCAGTTAATATGAAGAAAGCTTGAGGATATCGCAGCTTCTTGAAAAATACAGGGCTATGATCCCGTACATAATCAAGCAAAAAATTGACAAACCTCACCATCTCCATAGTAGTGATTCGGCTAGAAGATGTTGATGGCTTTGAAGCTTTGATTCGCTCAGCAATATTCTCGGGTTTAAGTATTTTCAGTACCTCTGATATCATTCCCCTAGTTGATGTTGATGGCTTTGAAGCTGCTTCGAGTCTCTCAGCAATGTTCTCCAGCTTAATTTTTTTCAGCGCCTTTGCCATTCTGATGGTGTAAAGTTGATCCATGTGAGTACATATCTCAGAAAAGCCATCATGAACTTGTTGAAATAAGGCCCCTAGTTGTGTGGATATCGTGTTCTCAGGGTGAACCTCCTCCAGTTTTGCCAGAAATAGAGACACACGTTTTAGTTGATATCTAGCACAGTACAATTCTTCAATTATGGAGCTATCTAAATGCCTGCCCTTCAGAAGGTCTATGGAACCTATCACTGCGAGACACTCCTGAGCCATCTACGTCCCACTTTTTCAGTTTCCTCTAATTGTTGATAAATCCTGCAATTAAAGAAAAATGATCTTCTCCTAGTCAGAATAAACACTAAATTAAAGATAAAGATATTAAGATATGGAAGATCAATTAAAAGATATCACTAATACGCCTGCGCAAGATGGTAGATGGGTCCGGTATACCAATATATGTACTGATATCATCAACTGCTACGGTCGTGTTTTATTATTTGTATGCTTTTGGGTAAATACGAGCCCATGAGCTATGCAATATTGTCTAACTTTGCCCTCTGTTACCGTTAAAATGAGCCTTTGCCGTTAAAAATTGGTTTACCTATTCCCTTATTTTAAATGGACAGCAGCTAAGAGATTAATTAGTTTCTAGTTACAGGGTTTAGCACCTGGTGATGTCACATGTCTATTATTCAATGCATGGAAAAAATTGAAACCCCTCTCCTTTTACCAACAGAAGGGCAAATATCATGTAAATATAAGTATTCATCAGTTTGTTATGCTCATCTAGAGTACTAAACAGTGACTTTTTTTTTTTCTTTTACCCTCCCCACCCCTTTTGCTCCCTTGGTGACTCGAACTCGCAACCTTCGGGTTGGAAGTGAGGGGTGCTTACCATCTGAGCAACTCTCTCTCGTCAACTAAACAGTGACTTAAATGAGCCTTTGCTGTTATATTCTCACTCATCCGAACCAGTATAAAAAAACTTGTCTCATTTTATCTTTAGCTTTATACAGCCTTTGCTGTTAAATTAAAAAACATACAAAATGGTTAGTTGAGTGACTTCTGAGTTATAAACCAAAGAAAAGTGACTTTCTAAGTGAACTATCATTATAACCAAAAAGAAAAAATAAGTGAACTATCATTAGTTAAGTGACCATACAAAAGATTAACTCGAAAGTGATTAAATCATATGATCAATATGTGTTTATACATGATCAAACCTGCTAACAAAAAAAGAATCAACTAATAAAGAACAATGAATGATCTTCTCCTAATCATAATAGTTAATAAAGAAAGAATCAACTAGTAAAGAATAATGATCTTCTCCTAATCAAAATAGATGTGCATCAAATAATTTTAATTAATGGTGAGAGATGCAAGTGAGTGAGCATACCTGTGATCTACACTCTAACCAAAATGAGCAATTCTTTTTTTTTTTTTTTGTTGTTGTCAAATTTCATCCTCCAATAATCCCTTTCATCTTCAATAATTACTTTCGCTTTGCATTTTTTTTCTTCTCTTCAAAGTATACTACTTAAAAATATAGAGAAAAAGAGCTAGTATTGATATACTCTGCCTATAGTTTCTTTCAATTGAGTACTAAGCAATGACTTAAATGTTCTTCTCTTCATTTTTAATTGCACTTTGTTCTTTTCATGTGAAAGGAAAAAATGTAGGTACTAATAAACAATGACCAAGAAAGACTTATCAATTCTTTTTCTTGTTTTTTCCTCTAATGGACCATAGATGGAAGATTAAATATTCTTTCATCTTCTTAAAGTTTACACGCCCACTTAATAATTGCTACAAAATAAAGATGGTAAAGGAGATATTTTAGAATAATAATTTATATTAGCTTTATCTACATGAGTTGGGAGGGTCAAACAAATGATTTCTTTTATCTTCTCTTTTTTAGCTTTGAAATTATTACTTGCTTATGTGGAGTATAGTGTCAGCATCAACTAGTGGTTTCATCAAAATAATATTGCTTCTGAGTTCTATGCAAAGCAAAGTTCAATTATTAAGTGCTAATTTATTTTGTTACTATATTTTAGACATAAACAACCTCTCTATTTTTCTCGGTTTGTGGAATAGAAGAAGTTGAATCAGAAACCCTCTCCAAATGTATCAAATTGTGTTCTTGAAGCTGTTCACTGCCAGCAAGATGTGTACCTTGTATTTGTTGCTTCAAATTCTACACAAGAACATGGTATTGTTAGTCAATTTTAGAAATCTACTTCAGAACAGTTAAAATTTGACATATTTTGCAAGACAAAAACCTAGTATTGGATGACTACATTCATGGAACAGATACTTTTAAGGATCTTCGTAGATCAAAAGGGAAAAGCTTAGTGGAATGATAATGCACATACCAGTGTGTTTGATTACCGGGATCTGATTCGTAGAACTCATGATTCAATAATCTTCTACTCTGCACCCTGTCATACGGTGTTAGCTTATGAATAGTATTTGCTAACCTCAATTCGTTGAATTGAGAGGGAAAAGGACTTCTTTACATCCTTTTCTTTAGAGACTAGTTCAGGACACGTGCGTTGCAGGTGTATCTCATGCTAATTAGTATAAAACTATACCAAATTAAACAAAACTCAACAAAATCTATTTGAAATTATTACCAAATTCCCAAGGCTAAATAAAAAGGCATAAAATTAACCAGAAAAAACTGAAACATGAAAGAAACATCAAGAACTTGAAGAAATTAATCAAAATACATTAACCTTTGCCGAAATAGCAAATTTAAGTCTAAACAAATTAAATAACAAAAATACATACATAAAGATTAAATATGAAAGAAAGAACCTTCTAGTGTCGTGGCTACTTCCTATCTATTCTTATGCAAATGGTGATAAGAAGTTTTCGTATGTACGGAGGTAATGAAAGGTAAGCTGATCATTTTTATAGGATAAAGTAAAGAATTTAAAAAGATTGTAAAAATATTATTTGTACACAGAAAGATGAAAAACATAACTCTTCAATATGTAACTGAAAATAGTTATGACTTATCATTAACAAATTCTAGAGCTGATTGTAGATAAATTGTAAGGGGAAAACAGAAATGTAAATTGTAGATAAATTTATATTTGTCTATAACGTGGAAGATGAATGGAAGAAAAACTAAAATGTAAATTAGTGAACCTTTGGTCTTTCCATTTTTTTTTATTTACTATTATTATTATTATTATTATTTGATTAATTTTTGACCACTTTTCCACTTTTAGTATTTAGTATAATATGATATGAGTATTAGTTAATATTTTATTAATTAAATATTTTACAACAATTTTATTTAGTGTAGGGCAAAATGGTAATCTAACTTTGGACTTTGGAACTTCCCACTTTTAATAATACTAGTTCTGGGAACGTGCATTGCACGTTTGACCTCTATTACTGTATAAAATTTATATAAGCCTATCTCATGTATAAAAACATTTGTAACATCAACCCAATTAAAGTGAAAAATAATAAAATATATATATTATCATATCATAAGTTAAACAAAGCAATATATTAACCAAAATAAGAAAGAATAACCAATAAATAAAAAAAAATATAAGAATTCTATGATGATAAAACACAAAAGTGCAGCGGACTAACCTTTCATGTCCAATTTATAAAGAGAGAAATTGTTTACCTCAAAAGTTATGAATTAATGCAAAAATAATAGCGAAAAAAAGAAGATAAATACCTGATTTTGTAGATGAATATGGCTATGTTGACAAAATGGAACCAAAAAATTGTTAATAAATTTTTCGCCTAATTTTTCACTAATAGATAAAGAATGAATAACATAAGAAGCTACTTAGAACATATTGAAAACTGGAAAAAAAAGAGCCATTTATTTCATAATCAATTCAAATGAATATAAAGGAAATGAGGGAAGTCAATTGGTTTGCCTTTTCACCTACTAAGGCTATATGTCTCCCACTCTTCTATTTTTTTTATTACTAACTTTTATTTACTTATCATGTTTATTGAATGTATATTTATATTTTTACACTTACATTTCTTAAAATAATATTTGTTTGAAGGACAAAAGAATTATTCAATATTTCATGGGGTTTAAATCTAAAAAGGTTAACAATTAAAACTCATTAAAAAAGTGGAAAATGATAAGTTGTAACATCTAGTCATGTATTTGGTCTAGTTTAGTTGTCATTATTGATTTGATTTAAAAGTTACTAAAAGGTATTTTTTAATTAAAAAAATTAGTGAAGGGCTTTTCGTAATCCAAATTTGAACATAAAATATTCCCACTTCCAAGCAAAAATCTAAACCATTCTTCGTATGCATATAGGCTCGAACTGGATGATTTCTAAGTTGTACATATATGTTAAGGTCCTTTACTAAGTGTAATAAGTGTATCATATGTGTATTAGGATCCTAAGGTACCTCAAACACCAAGTCAAGTTCAAAGCATTTCTACCGATTAAGTTTTCACACGAGTTCATATAAGGGTCAACTTGAAACGACCATATCTCTTAGCATGTAAAGAGTTAGGTGGTTCATGACTTATCAAATTAATATACTATAAGTCTTCGTTCCAAAGCCACCAAGTTTGCATCAATAGAAGTTTGGAGTAGAAAGTTATAGTTGTTTTACTCTATGTCCAGATTGAGAAATTCGACGATGACACCTGTCCATTCGGCGAATCGCCGAATGGTTTGGCCTATCGCTGAATTACATTGTAGAAATGGTCCAAAAACCTGCAGAAACTATTCATATTGGCGATCCAAAGCGCCCCATTTTGGCGATCCACCGAATATTTTGGCGATGGTACCTCCAAATTGCCAATTTGAACCGATGGGGTTCTTTAAAAGGTCATTTCCTTTTATTTTTTTTGGTCTTCTTACGTTCTTAGAGGGGTATTCTTAATCTTTTACCCTCAATTAACTTCTATAAGTCCATCTTATAATAACCTAATAACATCCTTATACACATAGTAACTCTCAAAATCTCCAATTCTCCTTCCCCCAAAGATCAAAAACTTCAAGAAAAGAGTTTTCTTGAATTCCGCATGATCTAAAGGCTCAAAGTTCAAGATTCTCTTCAAGAATCCTAAGATTTTCTATCAGGATTCTTCCCCAACCTTCATCTCCAAGAAATCCATGGAAGGGTTTCTCAAGTTCAAGCTATAAGGTTCCAAGCTCAAAATTTTTATCCAATAAATCCTAAGATTCAGGTATGTAGGACTTCAATGAGGAATTCCTTTCATTCTCATGTACAAAATTCTAAGTTTTTATAAATTTAATTTCATAGTTAGGCTTTATAAACCGACTTCCAAATTCACCAATTTTTAATATCCAATTGCATGATTTCTTGAACTTACTTACTCATGATTATGGATTTTAACTGTTGTATTTTCCTTTTATGTTTAGCAAGGTTTTCCATTGTCGTCCTTATTAGTTCTTGACATGATTTTGTGTATGATTCTTGAAGCTTATATTTTAAAACATGCTTTTAGAGCCGTTATGTTATTATGAAAGCTATTTTGAGAATCTACAAGTCATGTGTGTTCTAGAAAACTTTCTAATGATTTGAAAGATATGTTTTAGAAAGAGATTCCAACAATTAGTTTTAGAAAGAAAGAATTGAGTTTTGTCTCATAGATTTGAGCATAGTCTCACAATAAGATACGTTTTAGAAAGAGATTTTGAACAAGACTCATGATAAGCTTAATAAATATATTTATTAGCTATATGGATAGTATGTTTTGGGAGTAGTATTTAGCACCGACTGAATGAGGGTTCTAGATAGCCCAAGTTCCAGAACTAAATGCCTCCGTAGGATTATGCTTCACCTCTTTTTTGATTGACCATTTAGCCCTGAGAGGCTTAGATTAGTGGATCCACATTAGACATACATGTTTATACTCTGACAAGATATAGGGCACCCTCCCAACTAGGGTATTCGTTGGTGCATTGCGATCTCACATGGTGTATGTCGGTTAAGAGAAACTTCCACCTAAAAGATTTAATTCATTTAATTTGAATTTTGTTGATATTATCATTATAAGATTTTCAGATATGCATCGTTTCAGATATGATTTCAGAAATATGGTCTCAGATATGCATTTTTGTTTCTGTAATATTATGTCATATGTCACAATTTTAAGTCTCAATCCTTCAGTTATCGTTTATTTACTCATGTTCAGATTTATAATTCTTTCAGTTGTTTGTTTAATTGTTGATCTTAGCCCTTATCTTGCACACCAATATAT
Organism: Solanum appendiculatum; assembly: GCA_018342035.1. NCBI lineage: Eukaryota > Viridiplantae > Streptophyta > Magnoliopsida > Solanales > Solanaceae > Solanum > Solanum appendiculatum. The sequence goes on along the minus strand of JAGDQO010000158.1, from coordinate 133,008 downwards.
TTCATGTATTGACGCTACTTTGTGTTACATCATTTAATGATGTAGATTTCAGCACCCTGATTCAGATTTGCGGGCAGACGTTCCACTAAGTTCCTCTACTTTCAGCATTGTGGTGAATCCACCTCGCATTCATAAGACTTCAACTATGAGTCAATATATGTTATTCACTTCAGTTGTGTTAGCTTTTAGGCAGCCTAGGGTATTGTCCTAGCAAATTATCTCATTTAGTTTAGCGGCTTTCGGACATTAATATTTAGTTGTAATAGATTTATTTTTCAAATCTATTTCAGTTATGATATTATTTATAGCTTCCGCTTTAGTTCTCATATGATATGCTTAGATATGTTATGTGTTATACCCCATTTTAACCGGATCAAAATAGTGTACAACATTTTGGTGATTTCTAAAGTAATTAACTAAGTCAAGAAGTCACCACCTAATTATTACGGTGAATTAGGGCACCTAAAGTTGATTAAAGTCATTGTCTAAAGTTAAACTTCATTTTAAGGTCTACTAAACATGAAATTCTAGACAAGGGTTCAATTAATCTAAAGGGAAGGGGTTAGGCATCCTTTAAGATCCATCAACAATGGTTAACCGGCCGAACTTAAATAATTAATTAGTCTATGTGAAAGAGGTAAGAATTATTTACAAAAGCTAAGTATTAGAAAACTTTAGAGTTGATAATTTTTGAGAAGATATTTATTTTCAAAAATGTATATTAATAAAAACGTAATGAAATTCATGAAATGGTCTTATATTTTTTTTAAAAAAAAATCTTTACTTGTTAAAATGAATGAAACCTGAATTTTGTTAGGAAAACTAATTGCATTACTTATGTCTAGGTGTTTTATCTTAGGTGATAAAAATAAAAGAAAACTATTGTTAACTAAAGCAAAAGTTATCAGCAATCAAATCACATAATTAAAATAAAATGTCAGTCACACTAATAATCAAGCAATATAAGAAAGAAAAAAAATAGGATAAGCCAAAATCATATTCAACTCGGTAAAGGAATAAAGCTATGGGATTTTCCGTTTTGGCACATCCCTCTTCATTTCTGTTTGGATGTCTTTTGACGGAGCAAGAGCCACGAACTAAGATGTAGATGCACGTTTCAGATCTCACGGTGACGTCAAGTTTCAAAGTAAGACTCTTCGACTCCGGTGTTCCTTTTGTGGAGCAGTGAAGCTGGGTCGTTGGCAGCCTCAGATCTACTCTTTCACGAACTAAATCGGATTCTTAGTGCTAGGAACAGAGTAGTTTTGGAGTTGCATGAGAATGTATTTTCTGTAGTGTAAACAATGAGAAATCTTGAATGTGCAAAAGGTGCTTTTGACTAAGAATTTGAGATGTATTTATAGGCCAAAATTAGAGTTAAGGTCTCGTTTTTGAAATTCAAAATTACACAGAGGAGGGAAAAGTCATGCGTCCAGATTTTGGCTTCAAAGAGCCGTTCAAAACTCAGACTAAATCTCTGAAAAAAGTTGATCTTTTAGATTAGGTAGGTCAAATCGCAGAAGTTTTTTTTGCACTGAATCTGCCACAAAGAGAGATATGAGAAGAGTTAATGGAGTTATCAAGATTTGCACGAAAACGGAGAAACAAAATCTGTCCATGGTGAAAAGAGAGCTTGGAATTTGCTCGAAAATAGAAGATGAAGACATGGACGTTGTAGGGCTGGTTTAAGATGGGAATTTTGGCTGAAACGTATGGGCCTATTCACAGTAAATTGGACTATATTTTGGGGTTGGGCTATTCATTTAGGCCTAGAATTGGCTATAAATCTGATGGCCTTTTCCCTCTTTTAATTAATTCTTTTGGCTTCTAATTTAATAACTAATATAATTTATTATGTAAAAATCTTAGTAAGTAAGAAACTTGAAATAAAGTAACGATAATCTATTTCAAAAGTAGACGATAATAAAGTAATAGTAGTAATATTGATAATAAAAAACTAATATAATATATTATGTAAAAATCTTAGTAAGTAAGAAACTTGAAATAAAGTAACGATAATCTATTTCAAAAGTAGACGATAATAAAGTAATAGTAGTAATATTGATAATAAAAAATATAATTTAAAATAGCAAACATGATAATAAAAAGATGATAATCATAAAAAACAATAAAAGTTAAAATAATAGTACTAATATTATCTAATAGATAATTACGGTAACAATAGTAATAAACGGAAAATAGTAGTGCATTATAACATATTCAACTTTTTAACAATTTAGAAGCTCAACGAAATACATTAGAAGAAAGGAGGGAAAAAATTGGGTGTCAACATTATGCCAAGGGTTAGCTTGGGATCATTTGAGGTTCCAAACACCGTGTCTCGGTTAGGATTGAGACTCGGGTCGTGACAACTTTGGTCGGTTTGATTTGATTTTTTTTGTTAAGCAAATAACTAAATTAGTTATATTGGTTTATTAAATCTATAAACCAAATCGAACCAACATAAAAGTCAGTTTGTTTTATTTCAGTTAGCCGGTTCTTCCAATTTTCTCAATTTTCTGATTTTTTTAATTTCTTATAATTACACCGTGATTAAAAAAAATATCAAATTGAAGAGGGTATCCTCTTGACCGTGTATTTGATGCAACACGTGAAGTTCCCAATTGAAGAGACATATGATACCATTGACAAATGAGTGAGTGATTATATTATTTAATGGCATCTAAAGGACACTTGAATAAATAAAATTAGAAAAAATAAGTATATAATATAATTTCTGAGACATTGTGTTAGGAAAATATATCAAAAAACTCATGAAAAGAGACAATACGTGTCAATTTCTTAAGTCATTTTATAAGCCCAAATATGAAATACTACATATAAACATTGAAAGCTATAAACTAGTTTTAAAAAGGCATAATACATAAACATGACCCTTAACTTGGCGTCAACTGGCAACTATGACCTCCAACTTTGGGTGTGCACAAGTAGGCACTTTAACTTGTATAAAATTGAACAAATAGACACACATGTCCTACATGGCATAATACACGTAGGACGCCACATAGGACACAAAATTGCCATGTAGGTGCCATGTAAGACATGTGTGTCTATTTGTTCAATTTTATACAAGTTAAAGTGCCTACTTGTGCACACCCAAAGTTAAAGGTCATAGTTGCCAGTTGATGCCAAGTTAAGGGTCATGTTTATGTATTATGCCTTTTAAAAATACATACAAAGTAGATTATAATAAATATTTTTTTGTTTATAAAAAAATTAAAATTATAAATGTATTATGTCAGTTTGGTTTGAATTCAATTTGACTTTTTTCTATTAATACCAAATCAAACCGAAGAATAGTCAAAAATTTTATTTCAATGCCAAACCAATCAAATCAAACCACAAGTCGGGTTTGTTTGTCGATTTGACTTGGTTTGCCAATTCAGTTTGACTTGATGATTTGACCTGTACATCCCATATTTGCATTGATTCACATAGAAGAGTACATCAATATTTATAAGCAATTAAAGAGAGTAAAATAAGAAAATATGTTATATTCCTTATAGATACTAAACTAAAAAATGGAAAGTAAATATTTTGCAATTAATGTAAATTTAGATATGAAAGAAACAGAATACTATAGAATATTTTTAGACTAAAAAGGATAAAGTGAAAATATTTTCCCATTAATGTAGATCATAGAGCACAAGGAAAGTATATTTCAACAATATTAACCTTCATAAACTCATTTAAATATGGAAGTATAATTATTTAAACTTTAATTGAAGTTTGACTTTTAGGATTTAACTACAACTATTTAGGTAATAATTTTAATAAATATCTAAAAGATTAGATTGTGCAATTAATTTATTTCTAAGTTTGGTCAGATTTCTCAATCAACTTTCAATTATTTAATTATGTGGTCTTATCAAACATCTATAAATAGAAGTCAAAAACTCTTATTTTATATTCAAAAATAGATACTCACTTACATATTCTACTCTTTTACTTTTTGTGTACTAAAATATGACTGGACAGGGAGTATGTTGGACCACTAGAAATCTTGATGAGGGAAAGAGAAAAAAATTTCTTCAGGAAAGATTAACATCATTGTGTAAGAAAGCATATGAGTTATCTATTCTATGTGATGTAAAGGTTAGTATAATATCTTTTACTCCCGAAGAAACTGATATTTTTGCTTGGCCTTCTTTAATTGAGGCTAATGACATAGTGAATAATTATCTAGCTTGCCCAGAGAAACAAAGACAATACAAGTTAGTTGAACATGAAGCCTACCTTCAATCTATAATGAATGATCGGGAAAAAGAAATCAGGGAATTAGAGCAAATGGCTGAGGTGAAGGAAATGGAGAACCTCTTCAACCAACTTGCTGAGGGAAGAAAAAAGTTCGATGAATTTGATGTAAGTGACATCAAAGGTTTGTTCAATTTATTTAACGATAAGAGGGCGAAACTTGACCAAATGAAGAAACAACTTAGTGGAAATGTTGCAAACGAAGTCGGTGCTAATGACAACAATGTTGGAGAAGAGAATGATGGACATCCTAATTAGAATGTTAATTGAGCACTTAATCTTTTTATTTTTCCATCACCTAATTTTTCATCTTGTATTTTAATAGCATCTTCTAGTTATAAGTTTGTTGCTCATTATTCATATACTCGTGTTATTGTTGCCATTTTAGTGATATATGAAAGGAAAATTTTCAAAAACAACTAACATTGGGCATTAATTAAGATTCATTAGCTACAGTTTCAATATTTACAATACGCAACTACATTTTTTACTTGCTATATGTTGTATCAATTGTATTTTTGGTTATTTTCCTACAAAAATACAAATACAATTTAACATAATTGAGTAAAAGACGGAGGGGATCTTTTCTGATATGGTAAATTAGAATAAATCACTCTCTAAATATACACTTATTTCAAATTGAACTCTCGAGTGTGTGTGATTCATCATTTCTGATATGATAAATTAGAATAAATCACTCTCTAAAACTACTCCCACTACAAATTGGACTCTCAAGTGTGCGTGATTCATCTTTATTTTGGAGAATTCAAAATCAAGTACAAAATCTGCCAAATATCTTGTCTTCTTTATGAGTCATTCATTTGTATTCAAATGTTGCCAAATGTAATGACCCTGAAGATCACTTTTGAAATTTTCTAGAAAATTACCATTTACCCCTCTTACTAGTTGCCCCAAATCATGTTTGATCGGTTTTTGAGGTTATATTGGAAATTGAATTGAAAAGTTGAGATTTTAGGAAGTTTTGAAGTTATGGAAGTTTTTAAGCTGAAATGGTTGACTTTAGTTAACATTTGGAGTTCCGAATCTCGGAATAGAATTCCATCAAAATGGTGTGGCTTCACGTACTGCTCCCCCAACTCCATACGGAGGATTCAGTAAAAATTTTGTAAAATAATCGACCGAAAGTCATATCACTAAAATATTAATAGATTAACACATAGGAAAAGTTGAGAAAATCACCTAATTCTTGTAAAATGAACCCTAAATCCCCAAAAAAGCCATAAAATGGCGAGGCTTCATGTACTTCTCCCCCAACTCCCTATGGAGGGTTCCGTAAAGGTTTTTTTTTAAAATCGACCGAAAATCATATCACCAAAATATTAATGGGTTAAACACACTCGAAAAACTAAAAAAATCACTTAATTCCTGAAAATGGCCCATAAATGTCACAATCCAAAGTATACCCTAGATGTGACATGGCGAATAATACCCTGAGAGATCCTAAGCAAGCCACTTCACATAAGCATGACGTAAAAGAAATAAAATAAAAGAGATTATAAGCAATATAAGTCTCAACCCATAAGATGATATAAAAAAACAACAGAGTACATAAGAGAATACATGGAATACTACTAAGTCTGACATAAGCCTTCTACAATCATAAACATGACTAAGAAAAATCCCTAAGTCGCGTACATAAATCTGAAAACTAAAAAGACATTAAAGCAATAAAACTATCCATGGCCTTGCCCTCGAACCATGAGGATTCACCAATTTAAGTAGTAAATAGCAGAGCAATCCTGATATAGCCACGTCTGAAAAGAGAAGCGCCAGACCCTATACTATGAAACAATATAGTCACAATATGCATCAGTACTTTGAATATACTGAGTATAGGGAAATGCATAAAAATGTAGGCATGATAATACGATGAACTTAAACATGATATGCATGACCAAACAAAACATAGTAAAAACCTTCAAAGAGAAATCATAAATCATGAACAAGGTCAATGCATATTGGAAACCATAGAAAATCTTTGAAAGTACTTTTGAAGAAAACATAATTCATTTGTGGTATACTTACAATTAACTGACAATAAGACCATGTGAGCTATAACATGGAATCCGGTGTAACCCTCAATCGAAAAGAGAGAGTCTACTTGCCAAGGTAAGAAAATGGTGTCATTCATTATTGCTAAAGTGGATCCACTTTCTAGGTTATTTAAGATAATCCTATGGGGCACGTAGTTTGGGATAAGAGAATTTCTACTAAAGACTAAACCTATACTAACGGTAAGACCTTCATTCCAAAGTCCTCTCGGTGCTAAGTAAATCCCAACGAAAAAAACATAATCATAATCATATCAAAATACTTGGAAAGGCAATAACTTTAGACTACCAATTCAATCATATATTCATATTAGAGTAGCTCCTTTCAAAGCCATAATTTCATATTAAGACACTTACCTTCCTAAACATCTAAATCATGATCTCTTTTCAATTGTGAGAAAACCTTTCACAAATCATTGACACTTTATCTTTAAAGTATTTTTTAGTCACAAGTCATCAATTTCATAAAACTTGCATAGATTCATAATCATAATTCATAAGTTCATAATCATAGTTTATATTTATAAAATAGGCATAGGCATAGGTTCATATGAAATCAATTGGAAATCATGTAATTGAGTCAAATCATGCATAATTAGATTGAATTTGAGTAATTGAATCATAATGAAGTTAACCCATGGAGAATAGCATGAAACCCTAGATTTTAGGTGAAGATCAAATTGGAGAATTGAGGTTTTTTTTAAACCAAATGGATAAAAGGAATCCATTGGTGAAGTTCTCACATACCTTGATGATCAAAGCCCTAAAAGAAAGAGAGAAAATCATTGAAGCCCTTGAAACCCTAGATCTTCACCTTGGAGGTTAAGAGAGAATTAGAGAGGATGAACTTGGAGGAATTTGGGGCTTTGAGTGAATGGTTAGACTTAGGAGTAGAAACTTAGTTATAGGTCATTAGAATAATCTAGAAATGGCATAGTTTAGGTATTGAAAGGATAGAAAAAGACCCGATTAACCCTCACTTAAAACTATCGGATGACTTCTACGGTTTTGACCTACAGTTTGTAAGAATTTCTACAGACTGTCCTGGTCAATCGTAGAGTCAAGTACTTGGGACCAGAATATTGAAAATTTTCTATGGGACCCTTCTACGGATCATCAAATATTCTACGGCTTGTAGAACCAACCCATAGAACCCATGTACCCAAAAATCCTCTAAGTCTAATCCCTTTCAATAGAAGCCTTTCGACGGCCCGTAATATTTCCTACGATCCATAGGTCCGTCCGTAGATCAAAGTCCATAGTTCCCCAAGTCTGGAACCATTCCTACGGGCACTTTCTATGACCTATAAAGATTTCTACGGTTCGTCCTGTCCATACGTAGACCATCATTTTGGACTTGACATTTTCCAAAATCCAACATAAGTCCTGCGACTGACTTCCTATGACCCGTAGGACTTCATACGATTCATAGGTTGGCTCGTAGAAACCTGCATCTGTACCAGAAATACAACCTTTCCTTTCCAATTTGACTTTCTAATTTCTGAGGTGTTACAATATCTCCCCCTTGAAAACATTTGTCTCGAACGGGCTTAAGCTAGCATGAATAGATTATAGAGAGAAACTAGCAACCCAACCTGAATGCAATTTACATCAACGATGCAGATAATCAAAGAGTAATCGACTCCAAGCTAAAATATAAGCTTAAACACAAGTTTTCATGAACATGCACGCATATGAAAACATGAGAATGAAAAACACATGAATCTTAAAAAATAAACCATGAGGAACTTAGTACCTTAAGCTAGAATAGAAGCTGAAGGAAAGATATGTGGATACTTAGACATCATATGGCTTCGGTTTCCCAAGTAGCACCCTCAACTAATTGATTCCTTCAAAGCACTTCCACGGAAGCAACTTCTTTATTTCTCAACTTCCAAACTCGTCGATCCAAGATTTCAATTGGAACCTCTTCATAAGAAAGATTTTCCTTAACTCCCAAACTTTCCAATGGCACTATAGACGTCGAATCTCTAACACACCTTTTCAACAAAGAGATATGGAATGGCATATGTGCCGATGCCAAATAGGAAGGTAACTCTAATTCATATGCAACTTTGCCAATACACCTCAAAATATGATATGGGCCCACATATCAGGGACTAACCTTCCCTTTCTTTCCAAACCTCATCACGCGCTTCATATGTGAGATTTTCAAATAAACTCAATCATTAGCATCTAATTCAAGGTCTCTTCTTCTAACATTGGCATAAAACTTTTATTGACTTTGAGTCGTTATCAACCTTTCTGTAATAAGTCAAACCTTCTTCATAGCCTCATGCACCAACTCAAGTCCTATTAAAGCGACCTTACCAACTTCAAACTAACCAATAGGAGACATACATCTCCTACCATAGAGAGCCTCAAATAGAGCCATTTGGATACTTTAGTGATAACTATTATTATAAGCAAACTAGATCAAAGGAAAATGAGCATCTCAATTACCCTTAAAGTCAATCACACTAGCTCTCATCATATCTTCTGAAGTCTAAATAGTACGTTCGGCTTGTCTATTGGTCTTTGGATGAAAAGTCATATTAAGCTTCACTTGTGTACCAAGACCCTTTTGAAATGACCTTAAAAACTAGGATGTAAACTGAGTACCACAATCAGAAATAATGGATAGAGGCACCCTACACAACCTTACCATTTCCCGACTATAAAGCTTAGCATAGTCTTCGATTGAAAATAAAGTCTTCACCGAAAGAAAATGAGCCGACTTCATTATCCGGTCTACAATAATCCAAATCGAGTCACGAGTATGAGGTAAACTCGTAATGAAGTCCATATTCAAATCTTCTCACTTTCAAGTAGGAATGCTAATGTCTTGAGCCAAACCACCTGGTTTCTGATGTTCAACTTTAACTTGTTGACAATTTGGACACTTAGCCACAATATTCTTATTCATCTCATTCCATCGATAGACTTATCATAAATCTCAGTACATCTTGGTAGCTCCCGGGTGAATAGAATATCGAGAACTGTGAGCTTCCACCAAAATCTGATTCCTTAACTCATCAACATTTAGAACACATAATCGACCTTGGTAACGAAGTACACCATCTCCCCTTTGGGAGAAAGCCTCAATGGCTTTTTTGGAAATTGATTCCTTCAATTCAACCATAATCATATCAAGATCTTACATAGCCTTCACATTCGAAACAAGAGATGATTCCGAACAATTTTGAACAATCACACCACTCTTATTGGAATCAACCAAGCGAACACCCAATTGGACTAGCCTATGAAAATCATGAACTAAATCTTTCTTGCCATCCTCAACATGAGCAATCCTACCTATCGATAGTCGACTAAGAGTGTCCGCCATCACATTCACTTTATCCGAATGATAAAGGACATCCATGTCATAATATTTCAATAACTCGAGCCATCTACTTTGATGAAGATTCAAGTTTTTTGGGGTGAACACGTATTTCAAGCTCTTATGGTCGGTGAACACAACCACATGAACACCATATAGGTAATGCCTCCAAATCTTTAAAACAAAAACCACCGCCGCTAACTCCAAGTCATGAGTCGGGTAATTCTTTTCATGCACCTTCAATTGTCTTGAAGCATAAGCAATAACTTTTCCATGTTGCATCAAAACACAACCAAGGCCAATCCGTGAAGCATCACAATAAACCACAAAACCATCTGATCCTTCTGGTAATGTCAATATTGGGGCTGAAGTGAGTATATCCTTCAACTCTTGAAAACTCTTCCCACATGCTTCTAAACATAGAAATTTCATCATCTTTTGGGTCAACGTCATCAAAGGAGAAGCAATAGAAACTCCTTCCACAAACCTTCAATAGTAGCCGGACAAACCTAATAAACTCTATATATCCTAAGCAGATAGAGGTCTAGGACAGTTGTTAACTGCATCGATCTTCTTAGGATCAACTTGGATACCATCACAGGAGATGATAGCAACGGACCTCAACCAAAACTCACGCATGCTAAACTTCACAAACAATTGCCAATCCTTGAGAATAAGCAACACAATCGTTAAATGCTCAACATGCTCATCCTCACTCTGAGAGTAAGTCAAAATATCATCAATAAAAACTATCACAAACATGTCAAGACATTGTTTGAATACTATTCATTAGGTCCATGAAAGTCGATGGGGCATTAGTCAAACCAAATGACATAACCAAGAACTATAGTGACCATACCTAGTCCGAAAATCCATCTTCAAAATGTCACTTTCCCATACTCTTAATTGATGATACCCCGATCAAAGATCAATCTTTGAAAAGAAACTTGCACCTTGGAGTTGATCAAACAAGTCATCAATCCTTTGAATAGGATACTTACTCTTTATTATGACCTTATTCAATTGTCAATAGTCAATAGACATTCGGAGTGAACCATCCTTCTTTCAAACAAATAACACCGGACCACCCCATGAAGAGATACTTAGTTTATGAAACCCTTATCCAGTAAATCCTTTAATTGATCCTTTAATTTCTTAAGTTATGTCGTGCCATACGGTAAGGAGGTATAGATATAGGTTGCGTATCTGGAAATTTCCCTTTAGGGAGGGATACTAGGAAGATCATCGGGAAACACTTTTGGAAACTCATTTACAATTGAAATTGACTCAAGAGTAGGGGTTTCAGAATCAGTATCCCTAACCCTAACAAGATGATAAATGCAACCCTTAGAAATCATTTTCCTTGCCTTTAAGCAAGATATGAATTGACCTTTAGGCACTGAATTTCTCCATTTCCATTCTAGGATAGGTATATTCGAAACCTAAAATGTGATCAATTGGGTCCTACAATCTATGGAAGCATAACAAGAGTGCAGCCAATCCATCCCGATAATGACATCAAAGTCTAACATATCATGCTCTATCAAATCAACATGAGTGACTCTATGAGAAACAGAAATAGGGCAATTTCTATAGTCTACTTTAGCAATAATAGAGTCACCAACAGGTGTAGAGAGTGAAAAAAGTTCTAAAAGAATATTAGGATAGACAAAATCTCATAGCCACATAAGGAGTCGCAAAAGACAGTGTAGCACCTGGATCAAGCAAAACATATATATCAAGATGAAATACTCTTAACATATCGGTCACCACTTTCGGAGAACCCTCATGATTATGTCGAGTATGAACATAAAACATGTTCTGACGAGGAGCACCACCCGAACCAGAACCACTAGGCTGAGCTTGTCTATCATCCTTACTTTTGCTAGCTTGCACAAGACAATCCTTCACCTTGTGACCACTTTTCCCACAACCAAAGTAAATATTCGCACCAGCTAAGTATTTTCCTGAGTGACTCTTGCAACACTTTTGGCAAACGGTAATATAAAATCCACTACCACCACCTCCTTAAGGCGTAGGGTTAGACACCCTATTTTTGTTGAACTTTAGAGCCGGAACATTTGATGAGTTTTGTTTGGAGAACTTTTGCCGAAACTGAGAACGTCCATGTTCACTAGACCTAGAATGAGAGAAGTCACCATCACCCGTCCTTGCCATCTTTGACTCTCTAGCTTTCTCCTTTATCTTCTCCTCTTAAATTTTTTGGGCTTGTGTCATCAAACGTGAGATATTCATCTCCTTGATCAACATGGCGGTTCGACATTCTTTGATGATCATCTCGGAAAAACCGATACAAACTTACTAATCCATGCCCTAGAGTTGGCAACCATAGTAGGAGCATACTTTGACAATTGAGTGAACTTCCATGCATACTCTATCACACTCATGTTCCCTTGTCGAAGATTAATGAACTCAAGAACTTTCACTTCCCTCATCTCAAGAGGAAAGAAATGATTAAGAAAACCCCTTTGAATTTCTCCCAATCAAGAGGACCCGCATCAATTACCCTCTCTTCTTTCCATTTATTAAACCACACTTGAGAAACACCCTTAAGTTGATAAGCAGACAAATCCGCCTTCTCTACCAGTGTAACTCCCATAATCTCCACGATCTTGTGGATTTCCTTAATGAACTCTTGAGTATCTTTCTCAACTTTGGAACCAAAGAACTCTTGAGGATTCATCCTAGTGAAGTCCCTCACCCTTGTTGCCACCATACCCACTATTGGGTTCATGGGAGCAACAATTTCCCTATTAGCTTGGATCGGCATAGCTTGAGCCAATACTTGAAAAGTGGCCCGAAACTTGGCATGTGACACTTGCACAACCAAAGGATCGACCGGCACTTGAGGAACCTCGGGCTCCATATTGTCAACCGCATTCCTTCTTGCGTTAGCTATTAGAGAAGGCATATCCTGAAAAGCATCGAACAAGAGTCAGGAGAAAGAATTTTATAAATATGAACTCTATCGCATGACTTTAGAGTAGTGAAATAAGTGAAGTTTCCTAAATGCCTTGTAGCCTCCTATTCATAAATGTGGCGCGCTTCACACTTTGAACAAGACTCTACTCGACGCAACTTGTTAGACATCCTGGGATCTTTCTAAAAACCTCTGAATACCAAGTTTGTCACAACCCAAAGTATACCCTAGATGTGACATGGAGAATAAGACCCCTAGAGATTCTAAACAAGTCACTTGACATAAGCATGGTGTAAAAGAAATACAATAATAGAGATTACAAGCAATTTAAGTCTCAACCCATAAGATGACATAAAAGATACCAACATAGTGTACAAGAGAATACGCGGAATACTACTAAGTCCGGCATAAGCCTTCTACTATAATAGATGTGACTATAGCAAACCCCTAAGTCACAAACATAAATCTGAAAACTAAAAAAAGACATCAAAGCAATAAAACTATCCATGGCCTTACCCTCGAACTATGAGGACTCACCAATCCAAGTAGTCAATAGCGGAGCAATCCCAATCTAGCCACATGTGGGAGGAGGAGCGTTAAACCATATATTATGAAATAATATAGGCACAATATGCATTAGTACTTTGAATGTAGTGAGTATAGGGAAATGCATAAAAATGTAGGCATGATAATATGATGAACTTAAACATGATATGCATGACCAAGCAAAACATAGTAAAAGCCTTTAAAGAGAAATCATAAATCGTGAACAAGGCCAATGCATATTGGAAAACATAGAAAAGCTTTGGAAAGACTTTGGAAGAAAACATAATTCATTTTGTGGAATATTTACCGGTAACCGAAAATTAGATCATGTGAGCTATAACATGTAATTTGGTGTAACCCTCAATCAAAAATAGAGAGTCTACTTGCCAAGGTAAGAGCTTTGTACCATTCATTATTGCCAAAGTGGATCCACTAGCTAGGTCATTTAAGACAATCCTACGGGGGCATGTAATTTGGAACAAGAGAATTGCTACTAAAGACCAAACCTATACTAACGGTAAGGCCTATTCCAAAGTCCTCTCGGTGCTAGGTAAATCCCAACGGAAAATACATAATCATATCAAAATACTTGGAAAGGCAATAGCTTTAGACTAACAATCCAAATCATAAATTCATACTCGAGTAGCTCCTTTCAAAACCATGATTTCATATTAATACACTTACCTTCCTAAGCTTCTAAATCATGATCTCTTCCAAATGTGAGAAAACCTTTCACAAATCATTGACACTTTATCTTAAAAGTATCCTTTAGTCATAAGTCATCAATTTCATAAAATATGCATAGATTCATAATCATAATTAATAAGTTTATAATCACATAGTTCATATTCATAAAATAGGCATAGGCATGGGTCCATATGAAATCAATTGAAAATTATGTAATTGAGTCAAATCATGCATAATAAGATTGAATTTGAGCAATCGAATCATAATGAATTGAATCCACGGAGAATAACATGAAATCTTAGATTTTGGGTGAAGATCAAATTGGAGAATTGAGATTCTTTTGGAACTCAATGGATGAAAGGAATCCATTGGTGAAATTCTCACATACCTTGATGATCAAAGCCCTAAAATCAAGAGAGAAAATCTTTGAAGTCCTTGAAACCCTAGTTCTTCACCTTAGAGCTTGAGAGAGAATTGGTGAGGATGAAATTGGAGGGAATTTGGGGTTTTGACTTTTGAGTGAATGTGAGGGAATGGTTAGACTTAGTAGTAGAAAATCAATAGTAGGTCATTAGAATAGTCTAGAAACAACGTAGTTTAGGTATTGAAAGGATAGGAAAAGACCCAAATAACCATGACTTAAAACCGTCGGATGACTTCTACGGTTCTTACCTGTGGTCCGAAAGAATTTATACGAACCGTCTTGGTCAACTGTAGAGTCAAGTACTGGGGACCAAAATACTGAACAATTTCTTCAGGACCCTTTTACGGATCATCAAACATTCTACGGCTCGTAGAACTAACCCGTAGAACCCATATACCCAAAAATCCTCTAAGTCCAATCCCTTTCCACGGAAGCTATTCTACACCTCGTAATCGTTCCTACGACCTGTAGATCAGTTCGTAGATCCAAAGTCCATATTTCACCAAGTATGGAACCATTCCTACTGGCACTTCCTATGACCCATAGAGATTCCTATGATTCGTCCTGTCCATCTGTAGACCATCATCTAGACTTGACATTTTCAAAAATCTAACTCAAGTCCTACGAATACCTTCCTACGACCTATAGAACTTTCTACGGCTCATAGGTTGGCTAGTAGAAACCTATATCAATGACAAAAGTGCAACCTTTCCTTTTCGATTTGATTTTCCATTTTCTAAGTTATTACACTAAATGACCAAAAATACCGTAAAAATGGTGAGGCTTCACATACTGCTCCCTCAACTCTTTACGGAGGTTTCTATAAAGGATTCATAAAAAAATTGACCAAAAATCATATCACCAAAATATTCAAGGGCGTTACACATGAAAAACTGAGAAAATCACCTAATTTCTTTAAAATGGCCCCTAAATGCCCAAAAATGCAGTAAATAATTGTAAGGCTTCAAGTACTGCTCTTCCAACTCCCTACGGAGGGTTACGTCTAGGTTTTGTAAGAAAATCGACATTAAGAGATATCACCAAAATATTCATTGGCTAATACACACGAAAAATTGAGAAAATCACCTAATTTTCGTTAAATGGCCTCCAAATGCCCAAAAATACCGTAAAATTGTAAGGCTACACGTACTTCTCCCCCGACTCCCTACGGAGGGTTCCGTAAAACTTTTACAAAAAAACAACTAGAAAACATATCACAAAATATTCATGGGCTAACACACACGAAAAATTAAGAAAATCATCTAATTCTAGTAAATTAGCTCCTAATTGCTAAAAATGTTGTAGAAAATAGTGAGGCTTCATGTACATCTCCCCCAACTACCTAAGGAAGCTTCTGTAAAGTTTTTACAAAAAAATTGTTCTGAAGTCATATCACCAAAATATTCATAGAGTAACGAAAAACTAAGAAAATCACATAATTGCTGTAAAATGGTCCCTAAATGCCTTAAAAATCGTAAGGCTTCATGTACTGCTCCGTCAACTCTCTGCGAAGGGTTCTGTAAATGTTTTTCAAGAAAATCATTCGGAAGCCATATCACAAAAATATTCATAGGTTAAACAAATGAAAAACTGAGAAAATTGCTTAGTTCTTTTAAATTGGCTCCTAAATGCCTATATATTCCGTAAAATGGAAAGGTTATATGTACCACTCCCCTAACTCCTTACCGAATTTTCTATAAAGGTTTTGTAAAAAAATAAACCGAAAACCATATCACCAAAATATTCATGAGATATCGCACATAAAAACTGATAAAATCACCTAATTCTTGTAAAATGGCCCCTAAATTCCCAAAATTTCAATAAGAAATGGTGAGTCTTCACATACTGTTCCCCATACTCCCTCTGGAGGGTTCCTTAAGGGTTTGTAAAAAAAAAGACAGAAAATCATATCACCAAAATATTCATTGGCTGACACACACGAAAAACTGATAAAATCGCCTAATTCTTGTAAAATGGTCTCTAAATGCCCAAAAATATCTTTAAAATGGTGAAACTTCACGTATTGCTCCTCCAATTCCCTATGGGGGATTCCATAATCATTTTGCATAAGAATCAACCTAAAGTCATATCACCAAAATATACATGGGCTAACACACACAAAAGTTGAGAAAATCGCCTAATTCCTATAAAATGACCCCCTAAATGCCCAAAAAAGTCATAAAAATGGTGAGGCTTCACGTACTGCTCCCCAATGTCCCTACGGAGGGTTCCATAAAGGTTTTACAAAAAAATTGACAGAAGTCATATCACCAAAATATTCATGAGCTAATACACAGGAAAACAGAGAAAATAGTCTAATTCATGTAAATTGGCTCTTAAATGCCCAAAAGTTCTATTAAATTGTGAGATTTTACGTACTGCTCCCCTAAAAATGTCGTAAAAATGATGAGACTTCACGTACTGCTCTCCCAACTCTCTATGGAGGGTTCCATAAAGGTTATATAAAAAAAATTGATTGGAAGTCATATCACCAAAAATTCATGGGCTAATACACATGAAAAACTGAAAAATCACCTAATTCTTATAAAATGGCCCCTAAATGCCCAAAAATATCGTAAAAATGGCGAGGTTGCACGTACTACTCCTCCAACTCACTACGGAGGATTATAAAAATGTATTGCAAGAAAATTAATCAAAAAACATCAAAAAATTCATGGGCTAAACACACAGAAAACTAAGAAAATCGCTTAATTCTTGTAAAATTGCCCCTAATTGCCCAAAAATGTCGTAAAAATGGTGAGGCTTCACTTACTTCTCCCCCAACTCCATCAAAGAGTTTCGTAAAGTTTTTGAAAAAAATCTACCTAAAGTCATATCACCAAAATATTCATAGAACACAAATCAAAAACAAAAAAAACTGCCTAATTTCTGTAAATTGGCTACTAAATGCCCAAAAATGCCGTAAAAATGGTGAGGCTTCACCTGCTGCTCCCCAACTCCCTACCGAGGGGGGTTCCGTAAAAATTTTATAAAAAAATTGACCAAAAGTCATATCATCAAAATATTCATAGGCTACACACACGAAAAATTGAGAAAATCACCTAATTCCTGTAAAATGACCCCCTAAATGCCTAAAAATGCCGTAAAATGGTGAGGCTTCATGTACTTCTCCCCCAACTCCCTACAGAGGGTTTCGTAAAGATTTTGCCAAAAAATCGATCAGAACTCGTATCACCAAAATATTCATGGGCTAACACACACGAAAAACTAAAAAAACCATCCCATTTCTGCAAATTGACTCCTAAATACCCCAAAAAAATCCGTAAAAATGGTGAGGCCTCACATACTACTCCTCTAACTCCCTACGATGGGTTTCGTAAAGATTTTGTAAAAAAATCGATAAACATACGAAAAATTGAGATAATCGTCTAATTTCTATAAAAGTGACCCTAAATGCTAAAAAATGTTGTAAAAATAGTGATGATTCACGTACTTCTCCCCCAACTCTCTATGGAGGGTTTCGTAATGGTTTTGTAAAAAAATCGATCGGAAGCCATATTACTAAAATATTCATTGGCTAACACACACAAAAAACTAAGAAAATCACCTTATTCATGAAAAAGTGCCCGTAATGCCCAAAAATACCGTAAAAATGGTGAGGCTTCACATAATTCTCCTCCAACTCTCTATGGAGTGTTTCGTTAAGGTTTTGCGAAAAATCGATCGGAAGTCATATCACCAAAATATTCATGGGTTAATACACACAATAAACTGAGAAAATCGCCTAATTCGTGTAAATTGACTCCCAAATGCTCAAAAATAACGTAAAAATGGTGAGGCTTCATGTACTACTCCTCAACTACCTACAGATGGTTCCGTAAAGGTTTTGCAAAAATATTGATTGGAATCTATATCACCAAAATATTCACGGGTCAACACACGAAAAACTGAGAAATCGTCTAATTCCTGTAAAATGGCTCCTAAATGCCCAAAAATTATGTAAAAATGGTGAGGCTTCACGTACTACTCCCTCAACTCTCATCCTCCTATATATGTCGATTATATTGTCGAGCCCATCATGTTCCGCTTATCATTTACATGAAGACAGGCATTTTATAGCAGTAGGATGAACTTTTAGTGGATAAAATTAATTGGCATTAGATTAGTTCAATGATTTTAGTCCATATCAAATTTCTTTTAATGAAACTCTTCAAATTCTCTTGACTTTTACAGAAAAAAAAGAAATTGATTATTCATGTGAATTTGATTCATGTACGATTTAAATGAGTTATTTACTAGATTGTTCAATGCAGCTCTTTAAAATCTTGCTTTTAAAATTTCAATGAAAAAATGTTAATTAATGTATACCTTTTGATTTTCTTCTGCAATCTTGCATTAACACGAGAAATGACTTTTTCATTATAGTAATTTATTTATTTTTTCAAATATTTGAACTAGATGGAGATAACCATGATTGAACTCCAAAAGGTGATGAAATGCTGGTGCAATTATCATAGGAATGACCTCGCGCATAAATTTAGCCTTGGAACCAATTAAACGGAAAGGCATGTCGCGATACCAATAAATAACAAAGAACATCACAAGATTATGCGTAAAAGCGCCACCAAACATGATAATCATGTCGAGAAACACCAAGATCGATCTTGTAAACACATTATTCACCCGTTAATTTCACTACGATTAAGCTCGTGCATACCGGGGGAACAATGCTAAACATAAACCACCATTTATCATTACCCACAATGAAACGCCAAGCATTGGATGTAACCAATAAGTTCTGTATTTTATAGAGAGATGTTGTTAACCTATTTTGTCTCAGATTGGGTACATATTTCCATTATAGTAATTGCTATTTGAGTCCCACGTTTTTAAAAAAAAATTTGCTATATATAATAAAGAAGGCAAAACAGGTTTATTTGAGAACAAATCAACAAAATCCATGTCAGTAGGGGCAAGAACAAGTAGGTATACAAGTGCATATATAATTGTTTCGAACGAATAATGATTAGTTCTACCTGAAACATTCTATTATTTAAATATATAGTAAATCTACGAATGTGGTTGTCATCCATCTCTTGCTTAATCGTATAACAATGTTTAATTTGAACCCAAAAAAATATTTAATTGATTAAATACAAAAAAAAAGAAAAAAAGGAAGATGAAGAAAAAGATGAATAGGGGGAAACTATAAATTTGAAAATCTTTTTTAGGCTTGAGAAAAATAGTTAAAGATTTTCCTTTTTTTCTCAATAACTAATCTCTATTTTAGGTAGTTAAATTGTCCCATCACAAATGATTTTTAAAAAATGTATATCTCTAAGGCTTGCTATATATAATCGCATATGTCCAAGTAAAATTAATCTATGATTTTTAACATGGTTGATATAATAATTAAGTATTATTTGCGAACTAAATATGAATAAATAAAAATGTAAGAAACAAAATAAAGAGAAAAACCTTTATTCTTTAGGTTATCTTTGAAACAAAAATTTTGAACTGTATGATATCTCAAATTTTAGCACATCTATGTCATAAGAGATAGATCAAATCAATTGATCTAGAACTATAAATCTATACCATATATGTATGGAATTAAATGCTAATAATTTTTTCCCTTCCAATATTTTATATCATGTGATACAATATTTTAATTAAAAAAATGAACATTGTTCCATAGACTCCTTAGAACTCGTAGTAGAACTGGTAAAAAAAATACCAACAGATAAACCAAGAGAAGAAAAATAATGTTTGAATCATAAACTTTGACAAATAATTAAAAGAAAATAAAAGTGTCTATACATATACAACCAAGAGTAATAATTTAAGTACAATGTTAAGTCGTACAAAGTTATATACTTCATATAACAATCAATTTCTACACGAACCTATATAAAAAATAAAATTAAAATGTTAGAACATATATATCAAGATACAAATAAAGAAACACAAAATGAAAAATTTTGGACATAAATATGTATTAATATATTATGAAGAAATTTTATTCATACAAACAATCATTAAAACCTATAGTATATGTAGAAGATTGCAATTTTTTCTTTACTTCATTATAGTTCTTACAAAATATACAAAGATGATTTTTATATTAGATTGGAGGGTGAATTATACAAACAAAATGAAGAAATAAAAAGATAAGGGTACTACTATGTTGACCATTTTTCTTTATTTAGAGATTTCATAATCCTATAAATATAGGCATATTTGCTCCTTATTTTTTCACCATATTTCAAGACTCAAAGGTGTTTTTCTCACTTTGTCCTTTCATTTTCACAGAAGATAGCCTCCCTTTAGCAAAGTGTATGTGAAAAATGAAAGAACAAAGAGAGAAAAGCACCTTTGAGTCTCAAGATATAGTGTAAAAAATGAGGAGCAAATACGTTTATATTTATACGACTATAAAATCTTCAAATGAAAAAATGATCAACAGAATAGCATCCTTATCTTTTTACTTCTTCATTTTATTTATATAGTTCACCCTCAAATCTAATATAAAAATTATCTTTGTATTTTTGTAAGAATTATAATGAAGTAAAGAAAAATTTGCAATCTATTACATATACTATAGATTTTAATCATCTTTTGAATGAATAAAATTTCTCCATAATATTTAGTACCTATGTCCAATTTTTTTATTTCGAATTTCTTTATTTAGGTGTATCTTGATATACATTTTCTAACATTTTTATTTTATTTTTATATAGGTTCGTATTGAAATTGATGGTTATTTGAAGTGTATAACTTTGTGCGACCTAATTGTAGGTAAATTATAACTCTTTATTGTATATGTAGAGGACCTTTTATTTTCTTTTAATTATTTGTCAAAGTTTATAATTCAAACATCACTTTTCTTCTCTTGTTTAGCTCTCGGTATTGTTTTACAAGTTCTACTGCGAATTCTAAGGAATCTATGGAACAATGTCTATTTTTTTAATTCAAATATTGTATTACAACTAGCGGTGGGCGTTCGGTTCTTTGGTTTGGTTTTATCAAACTTCGATTTGGTTCTTCGGTTTTCAGTTTAAAAAGAGTGCACCGTATATCAAACCGAACTAATTCGGTTCACTTCAGTTTTTTCTACTTCAATTTGGTTTGATTCGGTGTTTTTAAAATGGTTTTTTGCTGCGAATGAAAAATAAAATGAGGAAAAAATTAAAAGTATAAGACACTTAAAATTTAAAACTATGTTAAGGAATGATCGATGTGTCTTGCCATGGAACACTTATTGTGCTAACTAAAAGACTATATTTGTCTTGTCAAGAACATCGTGCCTTCAACTACTTATCGAGAAAAACAAGGACGAAGACATGTTCCTTTACATAATGTACATCGATAAAAATATGTTTGGGCTCCTCTTAGTAATTAACACTTGAAGTTAACTATTGAATTGTAAATTTGTTGCTACTCTGATTTGTTCATGAATGATTTAATTGTTCGTTGATTTTTTATTTTTAGTTAAGGAAATACCCATACATATATATATATATATATATATAAATAATTTTTATTTTATTTTTTTTAATAAAAGTTTGGTTATTCGGTGCACCGAAATTTTGAGACCCTTACACCGAACACCAAATCGAAGTTTTGAATAATCAATATCGAACTGAAAAATCGAAGAACCAAATTAGTTCGATTCGATTTGATTTTTTCGTTTTCCGATATTTATGCCACCCATAATCACAACAAATAAAAATATTGAAAAGGAAAAAGTTATTACCAAAGTGGAAAAATAATAAGGAGAAATTTTTTTAAAAAAAGATTGGGTATATATTTTTATCAACTTTTTAAATAATTCCAGCAAATCTAGCTATTAATCAAACGAGCATGCAAGAATTTAGAAATTTTACATAGTTACCAACAACAGAAAAATGCATCATTAATACTGACAAAGCACATATTTCAAACATCAGGATAAAACTAAGCAGATTAAGTCATATGAGGATCCAGAAGCTAGGATATAAACAAGAAAGGAAGGGGAGTAACAGACATGTATACATAAGAGTATGCCCTTAGAAGGGGGTCATTACAACTGCTTTAACAAAGTTATTCCAAACATCAAGATAAAAACAAAGCAGATTAAGTCACATGAGGATCGAGAAGCTAGGATATAAACAAGAAAGGAAGGGGGGCAGCATACATATATGCATAAAAGTATGCCCTTAGAAGGGGGTCATTACAACTGCTTTAACAAAAGTTTTTCCTAATCTATATTAGCACACAAAAACTTTCACCAAAAAGTCAAGGGTACAACGTCATCTTTAACGTTCAAGCATGGAGGTCAGCACAAAATCCAAGTAGAATTGGGCATGAAGCACAAAATCAGTTGAAACATTACAAAGATGGGTCAGATCTAAATGGAGTAAGAAGCATGAGCAAAAAGGAGGAAGAAGAACCTGTGGTAACTTTGCGAACTTCTGACGGCTACCTCCATGAACTTCAAGCATCGGTGGACAGCACATCACCTCCTAATCAAAAGCAGAGGAAGGTCAAATGGCAAGGAATGAGCAAGAAAAGAAGGAAAAGGAAGGAAGAACAATTACCTCTTAGTAGTGAATACTCTTTTGTGAACTGCAGAAGACAGAGAAGGAGAGGTACAAACAGAAACAGATCTACAAAAGGAGGCGGCGAAGTGTGAGGTTGCAGCGGCTGTCGGAAGGAAACATCTCAAAGGCAAGATTGAAAAAGGAAAATGAGAAAGAGGCGGATGTTGTTAGGTTATTTTCCTTTTATACATAGAGGGTTCGATGTGGGCTAGGCTCCTTGTTTTAAGATTTTTTTCATTTTCGTTGATTTTTTGGGCCGATTGGCTAGATTGTCATGTAAATTGATTAACATTGAATAAAACGGCCCAACATGCCACCAAAAAATTGGAAAAAAAAAAGAATTGCAGAACACCCACAAATATAAAGAAAATAAGATAAATAAAATAATTATAATATAAATAAAAAATGACTTTATTAATCTAGGAATAAACATAAATATACTTCAAACCAAGTAAAGTAATTATAGAAGATAACACAACTAAATATATAAATATATTTCAAATCAAGTAAAGTGGTTATACAAGATAACTCAATGAAATATTTCAAATCAAGTAGAATATACACTATAATTGAAATTAAATTTTGAATGCCATAAGTTAGCACTTCTTTGGGTTTTAATATAGGGAAAATTTTCAAATATACCATCAAACTTTGAAAAAAAGGCTCATCTATATCATCTTTTAAAAGTTAAGCTCTTCTCTACGGCACTGTCATTCAACAAAGTGTCCATTTATGCCATTATATTTATCAAAAAATATATATAATTTTGCAATACCCTTTTTTCCGTGTCGCCTCTTATTAGATGTCCACATCACCAAATTTAAACCAGCCCACCCTTAACCCATTTGAAATTAATACCGGGTTACTCAAATGTGTAAAAGGATGGACCGATTTTAATTTGGTGGCGTGGACCTCTAATAAGAGGCCACGTGGAAAAAATGATATTGCAAAACTATCTATATTTTTCGTTAAAAAATAATGGCATATATAGACACTTTCTTGAATGACAATGGCATAGATGAACCAACTTTTAACGGATGACATAGATGAACGTTTTATTGAAGTTCGATAACATAGTTTACCTATCATCAAAAGTGCAGCTTTCAAGGTTAAAGTATATAACCTCTTTGGGTTTATGAGAAGGTAACCAACAGAATCAAATGTAATTAGGTGAAAACAACAAGAGCGTGTTGTTTTGAGGTTGTATTAATGTAACTGTGAATGCATCATTTGCCATGTCTTCATGTTGCTAGTTTGAATTTCCACGGCTAAATTGGCAACAGACCAGCCAAACCTATTTAATTCAATGCTTTTTAGAGTTACAGCATCACCTAAATGAGAAGGAATTTCCTTTACTTAGACTTGGTTAAAACCAAATGTTTAAGCTTAAGAAAAGCATCATTTTAGACATGCAACTATGAAATGTTGATGATTGCCCATATTTAAGTATTTGAGTTCAAGAAACTCCAAATCATTCACTTCCCATTGATTCCCTACGAAAGCTCCGGAAAGTAACCTTAGAATCTCCAAGTTAGGCAATTCTAGAACGATAGAAATTTTGGACCAGGGTAGATGAAACTTAGACAAAGTCAATTCCCTTAGTTTTGAGGGGAAATTGAACTTGTGTGAAAGTTTAGCCGGATAGATGTTGAAAACAAATTTCAGGGATATTCGAGCTAAGGCGACTTAGAAAATCTAATATGGGAAAACGAACACACCTTCCCTTCACTTCCTCTGAAACAAAGTGAGAATGAGATGAAATTATTAAGCATTAGTTACTGCAATAGTTAGTTAAGGTAATAGTTACTGTTTTAGAGTATCAATAGAAGACTCCCCCTACTGTTTAGGAGTATAGGTAGCAATTAGTGTTCTTAAGTGTAGTTGTAGGTTCCTCAGTTGTTTTTATTTGTTGTATTTAAAGCTTGGGTACTGAATGAATAAAATTATCTTTCGACTACTTTTCTCCATTTGATTTTATATGGTATCCGAGCCATTATAACCTCTCACGAGTTAGATCCCTTTTTTTCTTTTCCCATCTATGGCTGCTTTTGGAGAAACAATCCCTTCGGTTGTTACTTCTGGTGATGCTACTACTTCCAACAACAGTGCTTCTATTGCGTCCTCTATCATTCATGTGGTATAATTGAATCCCGCATCTCAGTTACCTAACAAACTGCAAGGTAACATCAATTTCTCAACTTGGAAAGCCCAACTTGTGATGCTACTCAATGGCCATCAACTCATGGGACATCTTGGCGGATCAAAACTTGCACCACCAATGAATGTTACCCACGATAAACTTCTGATGCCTAATCCCAAATATCAAGTCTGGTTCTCTCAAGACGAACTGATTCAACAAGCCATGATGTTACTACTTCCAACAGTAGTGCTTCTATTGCGTCCACTCCCCCCTCCTCTCTCTCTCTCAAAGTTGTTGGATCATCGGTAACAAATGATGAACTTATTATTAAGATTTTCAGCAGACTGGGCCCCGACTATCGTGAAATCTCTGTTGCCATAAGAGCAAGGGATTCTTCCTTGAGTTTTGAAGAGTTGTTTCACAAGCTCACAGATTATGAGATTTTTCTCAAGTCCCAAGATCTTGAGAAGTCATCTTCCATAATCAAAGTTGTTGTCTCATAGAAGACAAACATGCCACCCCAGTCTAACAGGAACAATCGCCGCTTCAACAATCAACAATGGAAACCACATAAGACTCAACAGTCCAGCTCCAACAGTCAGCAAAACTAGAGATCGAATTCGAGACAATTTGTTCGCTGCCAATTGTGCCAAAAAAAATTTCACATTGCAGATGTATGTCGTTTCACATAGCACAACCATTTTGAAGCTAAGGCCAACTTTGTCTCTGGTTCTTGGGTTTTGGATTCTGGTTCAACTCATCATATCATCACTGAACCTCGCAATCTTAAGGATTATACATGCAATGAGGGCATATCCATGGTGACGGTAAAACCATCCCTATTACTCATACTGGTTCAACTCTTATACAAGCATCTAATTCTGCTTTTCGACTTTCTAAAAATCTATGTGCTCCATCAATCAAAAAGAAATTAATTTTTGTACGTAGCCAAGTTTTGTCAAGACAATCTAACATTTGTTGAGTTTATTTCCTTTTGCTTTTCTTGTGACGGACAAATGCATTCCCAAAAGCCGCTGGTACTAGGTCAGAATAAGAATGGACTCTAATCCAGGTAATTCTCCACTTTCTTCTCCTTCTTCCCAGCATCACACCACTTCACACAAATAACTTGTTCCTTTGATAACATATCAGAACATAAATCCAACACTCTACACGAAACCCCGGCAACTCCATCTCCAGCCATCAATTCACCATTGTCAACTTTTTTACTTCCTGGCAGAGAAAATCCCTTGACTCCATTATCTCCTAACCCCTCCTCAGAAAAACCCCCCATGCTAACTCCAGATCCTGCACCAAACCGAATAACCACTAGGTCCCAAAATAATATTATCAAGCTTAAAAGACAATTCAATTTTCTCACTCATTTGACTCCTACACCAACAACTTTCAAACAAGCTACCATACATGACACGTGGAGACAAGCTATGCAAGCAAAATATGATGCTTTGATGAAGAATCGGACTTGGGAATTGGTACCAAAAGACTCAAGGAAGAATGTTGTGGAAAGCAAATAATTGTATCGCATTAAAAGAAAAGAAGATGGCGGCTATATAGATCGATACAAAGCTCGCCTTGTTTCAAAGGGCTTCACGCAACTATTTTCATCAAACCTTTAGTCCTGTTATCAAGCCTACAACAGTGCACCTTTTCTTATCCAAAGCAGTGCAGCACAATTGGCAAATTCATCAACTCGATGTCAACAACGCTTTCCTACCAGGCCAATTGACTGAAGAGGTTTTTATGTTTCAACCTCAAGGTTTTGTTAATTCCCAATTCCCTTCTCATGTTTGCAGATTAAAAAAAAGCCATTTATGGTCTTAAACAAGCCCCGCAGACTTGGTACACTACATTGCGCAATCATTTACAAAAAATGGGATTTATCAAGTCTGAATTTGATGCTTCTTTGTTCATGTTGAAGAATCTGGCTGCAACTGTTTATGTACTCATCTATGTTGATGACATTTTGATCACGGGAATTCATCCCAGCTTGATTAGACATGTTATTGATTCCTTGGTCTCTCGGTTTTCTTTGAAGGATCTTGGTTACTTAGACTACTTTTTTGGTGTCAAAGTTAAAAAAGTGCCAAATGATCTTATTTTCTCTCAATCCAAATACATTCTTGACAACTTGTCTGAATTGAATATGCAAGATTGTAAAAGAGTCTTGACACCAATGTGCTCCGGTAAATTACCTCGGGCAACTAATGGTTCTCCACCCGCTAATGCTACACTCTACAGGCGCACCCTTGGTAAGTTACAATATTTATCATTCACACGGTCTGATATTTCTTACGCTGTCAAAAAATTGTCACCGTTTATGCATGAACCTACTGATAAACACTGGAAGTCGATTAAAAGGATACTACGGAATCTTATAGATACAACAACTTTAGGTCTTCGAATTCTTCGCAACTTAGACTACAATCTTTATATACACTGATGTTGATTGGGCCGGAGACCCGAATGACAGAATATCCACATCAGGTTATGTTCTTTTCTTTAGGCCCAATACAGTGAGTTGGTCGTCAAAAAAGCAACACGTGGTAGCTCGCTCATCCACTGAAGCAGAGTACAAATCAGTTGCAAATGCTTGCAGAAATCATAAGGGTGCGCAACTTGCTCAATGAATTGCGTATCGCCATTCCAAATACACCCACAATCTTTTATGACAATGTTGGCGTCTCTTATCTCTGTCATAATCCAGTGTTTCATAACCGTATGGAACATATTGTTGTAGACTTCTGTTATGTTAGGAACCAAGTTCAAGCGCATCAAGTTTTTGTCAGACACACTCATGCTTGTGATCAACTTGTTGATACATTTTCCAAGCCCTTGCCAAAACCAGCCTTTGAAAGGAGTCGTTCCAAGTTAGGCATTGTTGCACCGCACCTAACTTGAGGGGGTGTATTAAGCATTAGTTACTGCAATAGTTAGTTACGGTAATAGTTGTTGTTTTAAAGTATCAATAAAAGACTCCCCCTATTGTTTAATTAGGAGTATAGGTAGCAATTAGTGTCCTTAAGTTTAGTTGTAGGTTGTTCTCATCTGTTGTATTTAAAGCTTGGGTACTGAATAAATAAAATTATCTTTCGACTACTTTTCTCTATCTGATTTTATAGAAACGTTGCCTTAGTTGGTGGGACCTCACCTGGTTCTGTTAATATTGGAGCAGGAATATTCGTACTCACTGGCCAAGAAGCTCATGAGCATGCCAGACTAGAAGGTTGACTTGGTATCTTACCGGTCATTATCCACAAATACATAGTATTGCCTCAAATTTTAAAAATAATGATCGATGTTAACATATTTTTCCATCTTCCTAGAGCAGGAACTAGGTTTTATTACAATGGAAAGAATGGAGGCCTTCTACACTAATATAATAAATGTGCTAAAGCCTAAAAGGTCAGAATATTTCTTTTTGCATGTATGTTTTAGTGATCATATTTTTTCCTTCACTCACAATTGTAGTATAAAAGGAACAATCAAATAGACATGTCTATTCACCAATTCGAAGTGAGATAATTAAGTGATGGGTGGTTAAAATGGCAAACGTACAAACTTCCGATGCACATGTAGCGCACTAGTAGTGCGGCACTACCTTTGTTATTGGCCGCTAAAGATGGAATCACATTATAGACTTATACATGTACATGAAATTCTAACTAGGTCTTGAGGGTAGAATAATTACAAACAAACATATGAGATACAGGTGTTGCCAGGTGAGAGATTCCATGAAGTTACTGAAGACCTGGATTTTGAGTTCTTTAAACTGCTAGAAAGGATAAGTCCTTCTACTCCTTGTTGAATATTTGCTTAAGATCGTAAGGTTTTTCACTGCAGTAGTTTTATTAAAATAGACCTAATCAACTAGTTAGCTTTTTTAATTAGGAGTTAAATTTTATTTGAATTTTGAATAAATAGTATTTTAGTGACTTTAGGAGTTTAGTATTTTCAGCAGATATTTTTGCTTAATTTTAGGTTTAGAAGTTATTAGTTTTATTATAAATTGTATTCTTAAAAATTGAAAAGAATCAATCATTCAACGTTAATACATAAACTTTCTTTCTTTTTATTCTTTTCTGCAATATCTTATCTTTTAAAACCAACAATTGGTATCAGAGTCATTTTTCTTGAGGGATCTGTGAGTGAAGAGATGGATTCTGAAATTGTATTTTCAGCAGATATTTTTGCTTAATTTTAGGTATAGAAGTTATTAGTTTTATTATAAATTGTATTCTTAAACATTGAAAAGAATCAATCATTCAACGTTAATACATAAACTTTCTTTCTTTTTATTCTTTTCTGCAATATCTTGTCTTTTAAAACCAACAATTGGTATCAGAGTCATTTTTTCTTGAGGAATCTGTGAGTGAAGAGATGGATTCTGAAAGGCTGTGAGAATGGAAACTTACTTGGAGGCTCTTGATCTTTCGGAAGCTGTGAAAGAGGATTATGAAATTAATCCTCTACCAAATAATCCCATCATAGCTCAAATCAAGAGTCACAAGGAAAAGAAAACCATGAAGTTTAACGCGAAGGCAACTCTATTTGCTATTGCTTCAACAACTATTTTCACAAAAAATATGTTTCTCACATCACCTAAAGAAATTTGGGATTATTTAAAGAAAGAATATGCCGGAGATAGAAGAATTCGAGGAATGCAAGTATTGAATTTAATAAGAGAGTTTGAGTTGCAGAGAATGAAAGACTCTGAGACAGTCAAAGAATATTCAGATAGATTGCTTGGCATTGTGAACAAGGTAAGATTACTAGGCGCTGAATTTAAAGATGCAAGAATTGTTGAAAAAATCTTGTTACAGTGCCTGAAAGATATGAAGCATGTATAACTACCTTAGAAAATACACAAGATCTGTCCAAGATTTCCTTGGCAGAGTTGTTAAATTCTTTTCAGGCACAGGAGCAAAGAAGACTTATGAGGCAAGATGTTATGATTGAAGGAGCCTTAGCAGCTAGCCATAAATTTCAGAGCTGGGGTAGAAATTTGAAAAATTATCCACCTTGTGAGCGCTATGGAAAAATGGGTCATCCACCATACAGATGTTGGAAAAGGCCAGATGCGAAGTGTAACAAGTGCAATCAGCTAGGCCATGAAGCAGTGATTTGCAAAAATAAATTTGAGAACCATGAAGTAGATGCATATGTGGTCAATGAAGAAGAAGAAGAAGAAGAAGACCATCTTTTTGTTGCAACATGTATCTCAAGTAAGGTTTCAATAAAATTTTGAATGATTGATAGTGGTTGCACTAACCACATGACTTATGATAAGAGTTTGTTTAAAGAATTAAAGCCTACTGAAATATCCAAAGTTAGGATTGGAAATGGTGACCAGATTCTTGTTAAAGGAAAAGGAACTATTGTCATCAAAATAGATTCAGGTAATAAGACAATTTCAGATGTTCTTTATGTACCTGATATTGATCAAAACTTACTGAGTATTTGTCAATTAGTATAAAAAGGATACAAAGTATCGTTTGAGGATAAGCATTGCTTTATTAGTGATGGTACTGGAAAAGAATTTTTAAATATTAAGATGAGAGGTAAACATTTTTTATCCGATCCAATGGAAGATGTTTATGTAGAATATGAAAAAGATCATAGGCTGGAAAAATTAGAAGATGATCCTCCAATTATAAAAGAACAAGCCAAATGTAAACCTGCTAGGTTTAAAGGAGCTTTCAATGTTCCTAAAAGAATTGAAGCAAAGGAGGAGTTATCTATGTTTCAGGAAAATAAAATGAATCAGTTTAAATTCAAGATGCAAATGAAGCAGGAAGACATGCCAAAAGGATTTAGTACTCAAGAGTTTCATTCAAAACAAGAATTGAATTTAGTTCACTACAAGCCCAAAGATGAATCTGTAGATTTATTCGCAAGGTCACTTTCGATTATTAAGTTTGGAGATCCCAAGAAAGAAGACCAAAATTTTGCAATTCCTAAAGCAAGGAGGAGTGTTGAATATTTGCTTTAGAATCGTAAAAAATTTTACTGCAGTAGTTTTATTAAAATAGACCTAGTCAACTAGTTAGCTCTTTTAATTAGGAGTTGAATTTTATTTGAATTTTGAATAAATAGTATTTTAGAGACTTTAGGAGTTTAGTATTTTCAGCAGATCTTTTTGCTTAATTTTAGGTTTAGAAGTTATTAGTTTTATTATAAATTGTATTCTTAAACAGTGAAAAGAATCAATCATTGAACGTTAATACATAAAGTTTCTTTCTTTTTATTCTTTTCTGCCATATCTTATCTTTTAAAACCAACACCCCTGAATTGAGGCATATTTATAAGGGCCTCTTGATAGCGTCTCAAAGTCATCAAGATCAACATTATCTCACCTGTCATGGAGATATCTGATTAGAATGTTTGTAGATGTTGTAAAAGAGGATCTACAAGAGCTGTTAAGCAATGATGCCGACTTGAAAGTTGCCTTTGATGATGAAATTCAGTGGCTCCAACAAGGACTTTCTTACATTTCTGGATTTCTCCTGCATTTAGCATCAACATCAAAATACACTGCACTCGAAGAAGTCAATTCTGGCCATCAAAGCAACAATTGTGGTCTACTAGTCATCCTATAATGAGGAAATGGACATCACTATTGATTTATTTGTTTTTGCTTAAAAATGTAAGAAGACTTTTGAAGCTTTGCAACTAAAGCTCAGTGGCAGAGTTAGAAATTTTACGAAGGGTGTACAAGTATTACATAAGCAATTTTCTTTTTGATTAATTGATGCACTGAAATTTTTTTAAATTGAACTAGTAATATTATTACTTATTTTACGAATAAATGTTCACGACAACAATAATGAGACATGAAGGGATTCTAACTTGCGCCTGCATTGTGAGCGTAACAGGAGAACCTCACACCACTGGGCCGCAACATCTTGTTGTGTTAAGGGTGTCTAAAGTATTAAATTTGATGAGGATTCGATTTCCCACATTATAATCCCCTCTCTGTTTCCCCTTCCCCTACCCCAATTTTAAAAAAAATAATTAAAAAAAATAATATTTCACACAAGATATCAATATGAAAGTTCAGTATTTATATTATATATTTATGTTACTACATGTTGCTAACGCCACTAAAGTTTTGTGCGATCAGAAAAATCTATGTCGGATTGTTGCAATTAGTTGAAAAATTCAAAATAACCATTTAATTAAGATTCATATTTTAATTTTTCTATAATTAATATTTTGACATATATAATTGTTTCGAACGAAAAAATGATTAGTTCTACCCGAAACATTCTATTATTTAAATATATAGTAAATCTAAGAATGTGGTTGTCATCCATCTCTTGCTTACTCATATAACAATATTTAATTTGAACCCAAAAAAATGTTTAATTGATTAAGTACAAAAAAAAAAGAACAAGAAGAGAAAAAAAATGATTAATAGGGGGAAATATAAATTTGAAAATCTTTTTTAGGCTTAAGAAAATAATTAAAGACTTTCCTTTTTTTTTACAATAACTAACCTCTATTTTAGGTAGTTGAATCGTCCCATCATTAATGATTTCAAAAAGATGTATATTTAAGGACTTGCTATAGTCGAATATGTCCAAGTAAAATTAATCTATGATTTTAAACTCGGTTGATATGATAACTAATATTAATAACCATATAAGGGCAAACTACATAAATTTCACTAGTTTAAGTCCTAATTACTAGAATTCCCGATAGTTTTGAATATTACTTCTTGTAACATATTTTTTCCTTTGGATACATGTATCATTACTCGGCAGATACATGTATCTGACGGTTTTAAAAATCAAGATACATGTTTAATTAATTCACATGGACAATTAATTATGGAAATATTAATCAAATCCCTTAATAAATTCATTAATATTATTAATAAAAGACAAAATCATGTATATCTTGGTTATGAAATTTGATTAATTTCATTTTATTACGCTTAAAATAAAAAATTCATCAATTTGATATATCTATTATCAATATATGATGTATCCAACTAAACACTTAGATACATGAGTGTACGGTATCTAGTATTGATTTCATGTATCTACTTATATGATCTAATATTAAATTCATGTATCTATTTATATGTATCTAGTATTAATTTGATGTATCAAGTATCAATTTCATACGTTATATTCAAAAACATGTATCTCAAATACATAATTATAAGCACATACATCTAATTTCGTGTATCTAAATATGAAATGTAACTGAAACACATGAATTTAGGAACAAATCACCACTGTAAAGTATATGTCGTATCATTAATCTAAAAAAAAATAATTCAAAATTCTTCCCCTTTTTTTTAGCATCTAAATAGATACATATAATCTTAACTCAAATACATTAACTCCTAACTAGATACAAGTGTATATTTTCTTGATACATATACACCTAATACCCTTCGTATCTCTCTTTTCTTCATCAGAAATCAGCGTCACCTCCGTTGCTCGTGATTACCTTGTATGCACTTTGCCACTGCCGGTTGAGGTTCCCTAAACCTATCAATCAAACAATTTTGTGGCCGCAAAACTTCTTAAACAAAGAAAAAGGAAACCAAAATTTGTACAAATAAATACCCAAGAAAGATTAGATACATGCATACTTAATAAGTTATATTGATAAAAAATTGGATAGATATAATCATATCTCAATTATGTGTCAGATACATCAATAATGTATCAAAAACATGCGTAAATCTCCACTTATTGAAAATTTTCGATTACGTTCATGACTGATCAGGACATCTCACCACAGCGGTGTTTGCTTCACTTTTTAATTGGTCAATGTTACTCATTGCTCGCTGCGCTTAGATCCGACAGACCTCCGTCAGATCTATCAAAAATTCAGTATGAACACTCCTCCAATTAGGCCTTTTGACCTCCAAATCGCCTTCGCCATCGATGCGATCTCCAGATAGTAACAATTTGAAAATGAAAGGATATAGATTAAGAAGTGTAAGAATCAAAAAATTGATGAACAACTTGTACATAACTTTTGGTTGTGGCGGCAGAAATAATTTTAGGAGTAAAAAGGTTGAGTAATCATTAATTAGTAGGGGTGGGGGGAGATATTGATAGGATTGGAGATTGGTTATCATTAAAATATTAATTGTGGAGTTTAAATGTAAAGATAATTAATCAATCCTAATTTTAAGGGATGTGGGTATCTTTGATTGTATCTTTAAAATATATGGTATAAAATATTAAAAGTGGTAATATATGTAATTGTTTGAAAATAGAGGTAAAATTAGTATATATGGTAGTGATATATGTCTATTTAAGTAGTTTTGCCATATAAATAAACAAAAATGTGCGAAACAAAATATAGAGAATAACCTATTCTTTAGGTTATATTTGAAAGTGATTTAACTTTTAAAGTGTTAACAATCCAAAATTTTAGACGGTATGATATTTCAAATTTTAACAGATTCATGTCATAAGAGATAGATCAAACCAAGTAATACATATCTATAAATCTATACCATGTATGGAATTAAGTGCTAATAACTTTTTCCTTTCCAATATTTTATACGATGTGATACAATATTGGAATTTAAAAAATGGACATTGTTCCATAGATTCCATAGAAATCACAGTAGAACTAGTAAAAATATACTGAGAGATAAAACAAGAGAAGAAAAATGATGTTTGAATCACAAACTTCGACAAATAACTAAAAAAAAAAAAAAAGTGCCTCTACATTTACAGCAAAGAGTAATAATTTACGTACAATATTGTTAAGTCGCACAAAGTTATACACTTCAGATAACAATCAATTTCAACATGAACCTATATAACAAATAAAATAAAAATATTAGAATATATGTAACAAGATAAACCTAAATAAAGAAACACAAAATAAAAAATCTAGGACATAGGTATTAATATATTTTGGAGAAATTATACTCATTCAAAGGATCATTAAAACCTATAGTATATGTAAAAGATTGCAGAATTTTCTTTACTTCATTATAGTTATTACAAATACACAAAGATGATTTTTATATTAAATTGGAGGGTGAATTACACAAATAAAATGAAGAAATAAAAAGATAAGGGGCACTACTTTGTTGACCATTTTTCTTATTTGAAGATTTCATAGTCCTATAAATATAAGCATATTTGCTCCTCATTTTTTCACCATATCTCGAGACTCAAAGGTGCTTTCCTATCTTTATCCTTTCATTTTCACAGAAGATAGCCTTTCTTTAGCAAAATATATGTGAAAAATGAAAGAGCAAAGAGAGAAAACCACCTTTGAGTTTAGAGATATGGTGAAAAAAATGAGGAGCAAATATACTTATATTTATAGGACTATAAAATCTTCAAATGAAAAAAATGGTCAACAAAGTATTACTATTCTTATCTTTTTATTCCTTCATTTTATTTGTATAATTCACCCTCCAATCTAATATAAAAATTATAATTGTATATTTGTAAGAACTATAATGAAGTAAAGAAAAATTTGCAATCTTTTACTGTTTTACATATACTATAGATTTTAATGATCTTTTGAATAAATAAAATTTCTCCATAATATTTAGTACCTATGTCCTAATTTTTTATTTTGTGTTTCTTTATTTAGGTTTATCTTGATATACATGTTCTAACATTTTTATTTATTTATTATATAGGTTCATGTTGAAATTGATTGTTATATGAAGTGTATAACTTTATTGTATGTAAATTATTACTCTTTATTGTATATGTAGAGGCACTTTTATTTTTTTAAAATTATTTGTCAAAGTTTATAATTCAAACATCACTTTTCTTCTCTTATTTTATCTCTCGGTATTTTTTTTACAAGTTCTACTGCGAGTTCTAAGGAATCTATGAAACAATGTCCATTTTTTTTATTCAAATATTGTATCGCAACATATAAAAATATTGAAAAGGGAAAAGTTATTACCATTTAATTTCTTACATGGTATAAATTTATAGATCTAGATTACTTGATATCTATCTCTTATGACATAAATCTGTTAAAATTTAGGATATCATACAGACTAAAGTTTTGGGTTATTAACACTTTTAAAAGTTAATCACTTTCAAAGATAACCTAAAGATGACAAGTTAAAAAAGAATAAGGAGAAAAAAATCAATTTAAAAGATTAGGATATATTTTTATCAACTTCTTAAATAGTTCCAGCAAATCGAGCTATTAATCATATAGGCATGCAAGAATTCATAAATTTTACAGAGTTACCAACAACAGAAAAATGCATCATTAATACTGACAAAGCATATATATTTCAAACACCGAGATAAAAATTAAGCAGATTAAGCCACATGAGGATCCAGAAGCTAGGATATAAACATGAAAGGAAGAGGACTAGCAGGCATATATACATAAGATGCCCTTAAAAAGGGTCATTTCAATTGTTTTAACAAAATTTTTTTACCAAAAAGTTAGGGATACAATGTCATCTCTAACATTCAAACATGGAGGTCAATACAAAATCCAAGAAGAATTGGGCCTGAAGCACAAAATCAGCTCACACAGTACAAAGACAGGTCAGATCTAAATGGAGTAAGAAGCATAAGCAAAAAGGAGGAAGATGAACCTGTGTCACATTGCGAACTCCTGACGGCTACCTCCATGAACTCCAAGTATAGGTGGACAACACATTACCTCCTTATCAAAAGCAGAGGAAGTCAAATGACAAGGAATGAGCAAGAAAAGAAGAAAAACGAAGGAAGAACGATTACCTCTCAATAGTGAATGCTCTTGTGTGAGCTGCAGAAGACGGAGAAAGAGAGATACAAGACAGAAACAGATCCACAAAGGAGGCAGCAAAGCGTGAGGTTCCAGCGATTGTCGGAAGGAAACATCTTGATGACAAGATTGAAAAAGAAATATGAGAAAGAGGCGGATGTTGTTAGGTTACTTTAGCGCTGGCAAGGAGACCGGGATAGGGGATAGGGGGATAGGGGGACAGTGAAAAGAATCAATCATTGAACGTTAATACATAAAGTTTCTTTCTTTTTATTCTTTTCTGCCATATCTTATCTTTTAAAACCAACACCCCTGAATTGAGGCATATTTATAAGGGCCTCTTGATAGCGTCTCAAAGTCATCAAGATCAACATTATCTCACCTGTCATGGAGATATCTGATTAGAATGTTTGTAGATGTTGTAAAAGAGGATCTACAAGAGCTGTTAAGCAATGATGCCGACTTGAAAGTTGCCTTTGATGATGAAATTCAGTGGCTCCAACAAGGACTTTCTTACATTTCTGGATTTCTCCTGCATTTAGCATCAACATCAAAATACACTGCACTAGAAGAAGTCAATTCTGGCCATCAAAGCAACAATTGTGGTCTACTAGTCATCCTATAATGAGGAAATGGACATCACTATTGATTTATTTGTTTTTGCTTAAAAATGTAAGAAAACTATTGAAGCTTTGCAACTGAAGTTCAGTGGCAGAGCTAAAAATTTTAAGAAGGGTGTACAAATATTACATAAGCAATTTTCTTTTTGATTAATGGATGCACTGAAAATTTTAAAATTGAACTAGTAATATTATTACTTATTTTACGAATAAATGTTCACGACAACAATAACGAGACATGAAGGGATTCTAACCTGCGCCTGCAGTGTGAGCGTAACAGGAGAACCTCACACCACTGGGCCGCAACATCTTGTTGTGTTAAGGGTGTCTAAAGTATTAAATTTGGTGAGGATTCGATTTCCCACATTATAATCCCCTCTCTGTTTCCCCTTCCCCTACCCCAATTTTAAAAATAATAATAATAATATTTCACACAAGATATCAATATGAAAGTTCAGTATTTTTACTATATATTTATGTTACTACATGTTGCTACCGCCACTAAAGTTTTGTGCGATCAGAAAAATCTATGTCGGATTGTTGCAATTAGTTGAAAAATTCAAAATAACCATTTAATTAAGATTCATATTTTAATTTTTCTATAATTAATATTTTGACATATATAATTGTTTCGAACGAAAAAATGATTAGTTCCCGAAACATTCTATTATTTAAATATATAGTAAATCTAAGAAGGTGGTTGTCATCCATCTCTTGCTTACTCATATAACAATGTTTAATTTGAACCCAAAAAAATGTTTAATTGATTAAATGCAAAAAAAAAAGAACAAAAAGAACAGGAAGATAAAGAAAAAGGCGAATAAAGGAAACTATGGAGTAATTTCTCAAATGGTCACTCAACTTAAAGGTTTTATCTTAGAAAGTCACTCAACTAAGAGTTTTTATCTTAGAAAGTCACTCAACTTTATTTTATAACTCAAAAGTCACTCAACTATAGATTTTTCACTTAGAAAGTCACTCAACTATATATTTTTCACTTAAAAAGTCACTCAACTTTGCTTCATAACTCAAAAGTCACTCAACTATTGATATTTCACTTAGAAAGTCATTCAATCAATTTAAATAATTTTTTCATTAAATTTTGTTGAAATAAATATTTTATTTTAAGCTAGATTTTTAAGAAACAAAAAAAATACCCATTTAAACCATTTTATTGATTCAACCCACAAAAATTTTATGAG
Source organism: Solanum appendiculatum (assembly GCA_018342035.1). NCBI lineage: Eukaryota > Viridiplantae > Streptophyta > Magnoliopsida > Solanales > Solanaceae > Solanum > Solanum appendiculatum. The sequence goes on along the minus strand of JAGDQO010000158.1, from coordinate 94,479 downwards.
TCAAATATATTTACCACCAAAATTACGATAAAATCGCAAAGTCACATTATGATTTTATAATAATTTTATAACTTATTATATATACTATATTCTGATGTCAAAACTGATGTTGGCATAATATTCTGCTATGTTTTCAGTTTAATAGTTATAAAAATGAAATAAATTAGCGGCAAACTAATGGAGTGAACAAAATAAAATCATATATATAGTCGTATTATGATTTTATAACTTATATTTTATATTATGATGTCAAAACTGATATTGGCATAATATTCTGCTATGCTTCCGGTTTAATATTTATATAAATGTTACTATAAATTAACACATTAAACTAGATTAAATTTTATCAATTAAAAATATATTTATGTGATGTATATTTATCTTAGAAGGATACCAAAAAATGTTTAAATGGGTAACTTTTTATTTCTTAAGAATTTTACTTAAAATAAATTTTTATTTCAATAAAATTTGATTAAAAAATTATTTAAATTAATTGAGTGACTTTCTAAGTGAAATATTAATAGTTGAGTGACTTTTGAGTTATAAAACAAAGGTGAGTAACTTTCTAAGATAAGAACTCTTAGTTGAGTAACTTTCTAAGTGAAAAAGCTATAGTTGAGTGACTTTTGAGTTATAAAACAAAGTTCAGTGACTTTCTAAGGTAAAATTTTTTAGTTGAGTGACTTTTTAAGTGAAAAATCTATAGTTGAGTGACTTTTGAGTTATAAAACAAAGTTCAGTGACTTTCTAAATGAAAAATCCATAGTTGAGTGACTTTTGAGTTATAAAACAAAGTTCAGTGACTTTCTAAATGAAAAATCCATAGTTGAGTGACTTTTGAGTTATAAAACAAAGTTCAGTGACTTTCTAAGGTAAAAACTTTTGTTCAGTGACTTTCTAAGGTAAAAAATTTTAGTTGAGTGACTTTCTAAGTGAAAAATCTATAGTTGAGTGACTTTTGAGTTATAAAACAAAGTTCAGTGACTTTCTAAGGTAAAAACTTCTAGTTGGGTGACTTTCTAAGATAAAAATTCTTAGTTGAGTGACCATCTAAGATATTATCTCGGGAAGCTATACATTAGAAAATCTTTCTTAGGCTTAAGAAAAATGATTAAAGACTTTCCTTTTTTTCACAACAATTAAAATCTCGATTTTAGGTAGTTGAATTATCTCATCATAAATGATTTTTTTTTAAAAAAAGTATATTTAAGGATTTGCTATAAACGAATATGTCCAAGTAAAATTAATCTATGTTTTTTAACATGGTTGATATGATAACTAATGTTACTTACAAACTAAATATAAATATATAAATAAAAATGTACGAAACAAAATAAAGAGAATAATCTTTATTCTTTAGGTTATCTTTGAAAATGATTCACGTTTAAAAGTGTTAACAAACTAAATTTCAGACGATATGATATCTCAAATTTTAATAAATCTATGTCATAAGAGATAGATAAAATCAAGTAATCAACATATATAAATCTATACCATGTATGAAATTAAATGGTAGTTACTTTTCCCTTTTCAATATTTTATATGTTGTGATACAATATTTGAATTTAAAAAATGGTCATTATTCCATAAACTCTTTAGAACTCTAGTATAACTGGTGAAAAAAACATCGAGATATAAAACAAGAGAAGAAAAATAATGTTTGAATCATAAACTTTGACAAATAATTAAAAGAAAATAAAAGTGCCTCTACATATACAACAAAAGTAATACAAATGTTGAGTCCACAAAGTTATATACTTCAGATAACAATCAATTTCAACACGAACCTATATTAAAAAATAAAATAAAAATGTTAGAACATATGTATCAAGATACACCTAAATAAAGATACACAAAATAAAAAATTTAAGACATAGGTATTAATATATTATGGAGAAATTTTATACATTCAAAAGATCTTTAATACCTATAGTATATGTAAAAGATTGTAATTTTTTCTACTTCATTATAGTTCTTACAAAGATGATTTTTATAGGAGGGTGAATTATACAAACAAAATAAAGAAATAAAAAGATGAGGGCACTACTTTATTGACCATTTTTTCATATGGAGATTTCATAGTCTTATAAATATAAGCATATTTACTCCTTAGTTTTTCACCATATCTCAAGACTCAAAGTGTTTTCTCTCTTTATCCTTTCATATTACACAGAAGATAGCCTTCCTTTAACAAAGTATATGTGAATAATGAAAGGACAACGAGAGAAAAGCACCTTTGAGTCTTGAGATATGGTGAAAAAATAAGGAGCAAATATACCTATATTTATAGGACTATGAAATCACCAAATTAAATGAAAAAAATTGTCAACAAAGTAGTACCCTTATCTTTTTATTTCTTCATTTTATTGGTATAATTCACTCTCAAATCTAATGGAAAAATCTTCTTTTGTATATTTGTAAGAACTATAATGAAATAAAGAAAACTTTGCAATTTTTTACATATAATATAGGTTTTAATGATCTTTTGAATGAATAAAATTTCCTTATAATATATTAATACTTATGTCCTAATTTTTTATTTTGTGTTTCTTCATTTAGGTGTATCTTGATTTACATATTCTAACATTTTTTATTTTCTTTTTTATATAGGTTCATGTTGGAATTGATTGTTATTTAAAGTGTATAACTTTGTGCGACTTAACATTGTATGTAAATTATTTGGGATAAGGCACAAGTAGTCCCTAGACTATGGCCGAAATTTCAGAGACACACCTAAGCTTAACTAGAATCCTATTACCCTCCCCCCTCCTCCAAACTGATTTAAAATGGAATAAATACACCATAAATGCTGATGTGGCATAGAGAGTTTGCACACTCTCTTGAAGGCAATTGAAGATAACAAAAATAATTTTTAAAGTAATTAATGGTGAGTATGTGTTGAAAGTAAGTAACAAACCTTTTAATTACTTTTACATATCCTCACCATTAATTACTTTTAAAATTATTTTTGTTATCTTCAATTGCATTCAAGAGAGTGTGCACACTCTCTATGCCACGTCATCATTTATGGTGTATTTGTTCCATTTTAAATAGGTTTAGGGGGGTGGGGGAGGGGGGGGGTGTAATAGGACCCTAATTAAGTTTAGGTGTGTCTCTAAGATTTCGGTCATAGTCTAGGGGAGTACTTGTGCCTTATTCCCAATTATTACTCTATGTTGTATATGTAGAGGCACTTTTATTTTCTTTTAATTATTTGTCAAAGTTTATAATTCAAACATTATTTCTTTTCTCTTGTTTTATCTTCTGGTGTTTTTTAACAATTTCGTTCTACTGCGAGTTCTAAGGAGTCTATGGAACAATGTCCATTTTTTAAAGTTAAATATTGTATCACAACATATAAAATATTGAAAAGAGAAAAGTTATTACCATTTAATTTCATACCTGGTATAGATTTATAGATCTAGATTACTTGATTTCGTCTATCTCTTATGACATAGATCTGTTAAAATTTAGGATATCAAACGATCTAAAATTTTAGATTGTTAACACTTTTAAAAATTAATCACTTTCAAAGATGACCTAAAGATGGCAAGTGGAAAAAAGAATAAGGAGAAAAAAATCAATTTAAAAGATTGGGGATATATTTTTATCAACTTCTTAATAGTTCCAGCAAATCTAGCTATTAATCATACATGCATATAAGAATTCAGAAATTTTATCGGGTTACCAACAATAGGAAAGCTCATCATTAATACTGACAAATCACATATTCCAAACGTCAGGATAAAAACTAAGCAGATTAAAAGCCACATGAGGATCCAGAAGCTAAGATATAAACAAGAAAGGAAAGCGAGTAGCAAACATATATATATATATGTGTGTGTATATATATATATATGTAAGAGTATGCCCTAAAATGGGGTCATTACATCTGCTTTAACAAAAATTTTGCTAATCTATTTACCACACAAAAATTTTCACCAAAACGCCAGGGGTACAATGTCATCTTTAACATTCAAGCATAGAGGTCAACACAAAATCCAAGCAGAATTGGGTATAGAGCAAAAAATCAACGCACACAGTACAAAGATGGGTCAGATCTAAATGGAGTAAGAAGCATAAGCAAAAAGGAGGAAGACGAACTTGTGGTCGCATTGCGAACTTCTGAAGACGATACCTCCATGAACTCCAAGCATCGGTGGACAACACATTACCTCCTAATCAAAGGCAGAGGAAGGTAAAATGGCACGGAATGAACCAGAAAAGAAGGAAAAGGAAGGAAGAACGATTACCTCTCAGTAGTGAATGTTCTTGTATAAGTTGTAGAAGACGGAGAAGGAGAGTACAAGACAGAAAAAGATCCACAAAAGGGGGCGGCGAAGTGTGAGGCTAGAGAAACTGTCAAAAGGAAACATCTTGAAGACAAGATCGAAAAATGAAAATGAGAAAGAGGCGTATGTTGTAAGGTTACTTTCCTTATTATATATAGAGGGTTTAGCGTGGGCTGGGCTCCTTGTTTTCAAATTTTTTTCGTTTGTATTGATTTTTTGGGCCGATTGGCTAGATTGATATGTAAATTGATTAATATTGAATAAAACGGTCCAACATGCCACCAAATATTTTTAGAAAAAAAAAAAGAAGTTCCAAAAAACCAACAAATACAAAGGAAAATAAGATAAATAAAATAACTATAATATGAATAAAAATGACTTTATTAATCTAAAAATAATTATAAATATATTTTAAATCAAGTAAAGTAGTTATAAAAGATAACTCAACGAAATATATAAATATATTTGAATCAAGTAACGTACTTATAGAAATACTCAACGAAATATTTCAAATCAAGTAGAATATAAACTATAATTGAAATGAAATTTCGAATGCTATTAGTTAGCACTTCTGTGGGCTATATAATATAGGGAAAAGTTTCAAATATACCATCAAACTTTTTAAAAATTTTTTTATCTATATCATCTTTTAAAAGTTAAGTTATCGTTCAAAAAAGTGTTCCATTTATGTCATTATATATATATATAATTATAATTTTGCATTACCCTTTTTTCCACATCGCCTCTTATTAGAGGTCCACATTACCAAATTTAAATCAGCCCACCCTTCAACCCATTTGAAATTAATACTCGAGTTACTCAAATAGGTAAAAAGGATGGGGCGATTTAATTTGGTGATGTGAACCTCTACAAAGAGGGCACGTGGAAAAAATGGTATTGCAAAACCATCTATATTTTCTGTTAAAAAATAATGTCATAAATGGACACTTTGTTGAACGATAATGGCATAGATGAATCCAACTTTTACCGGATGACATAGATGAGTCTTTTCTCAAAGTTCGATAACATATTTTACCCATCATCAAAAGTTCAACTATTAGCACATAGAGTCAAGGTTATAGCATATAACCTCTTTAGGTATATGAGAAGGTAACCAACGGAATCAAATGTAATAAGGTAAATACAACAAGAACATATCGTTTTGAGGCTGTATTGTACTATTTTGAATTTCCAAGGCTGAATTGCCAACAATCCAGCCACACCTGTTCAAATCAATGCTTTTTAGATGTACGGCATCACCAAAACGAGAAGGAATTTTCTCAATCTTAAGAAAAGGATCATCGGAGACAGACAACTATGAAATTTTGATGTTGTCAAAATTTAAGTATTTGAGTTCAGAAAACTCGGAATCATTCCCTTCCCATTGATTCCCTATGAAGGCTGTGAAAAGTAACCTTAGAATCTCCAAGTTAGGCAATTCTAGAACAATAGAAATTTCAGAAAATGGTAAACAAAACTTGTACAAAGTCAATTCCCTTAGTTTTGAGGGGAAATTGAACCCGTGTGGAAGTTTAGCTGGATTGTTGTTGAAAACCATCTTCAGGGATATTCAAGGTGACTTAAAAAATCTAATATAGGGAAACGAACACAACTTCCCTTCACTTCCTCTGAATATTTGAATGTCCCCAAAAATATACAACTCAATTTTCTCAAATTCTACATTTTTATCAACATCATCTGTATCTTCACCATAAGAGAGACATTGGAGCAGAAAAGGTTTCCAAATAATCTAATTGAGAGTTAGAAAATGATTCACCCAAGATCAGTTGCAAACTAAATGAAGCACGATTCTTTACAAGTAAATGCATCAATTTGATCATCTTCAGAGTTGTAATCATGACCCGGTCGGTCATTTTTGGTATTTTGTGAAATTTACCATTTTGCCCCTCCCGATATTGATCCACGATTTGTTTCTTGGTTGAGTTTTGGAAGTTGGTTCCAAATGTTGAGTAAAAGTTGAGTTTTTTGTAAATTTTGTGTTTGAAAGACTTAAGCTGCTTAAAAAGTAGTTTTCGGAGTCTTTTGAAGTTTCGAGTGTCGAAATGGAATTTCGTCAATTCCATTAGTTTCGGAATGTGAAATCTAATTTGTGAGAGCTGTTGGTTTCCTATTTCGAGTCTTTTTGAGGATTTGAGATCTTAAGTTGTTAAATTATGGAATTTTAGTCTTTGGGTTGACTTTGGTCAATATTCAGAGTTTGGATACTTGGATCGAGATTTCGAGAGTTCCGTTAGATTGGGGGATGATTTTAGGCCAAGGTGAGGTCTTGGTTGATTTTTGAGAGGTCTCAATCTTGTTTTAGCCTTTTTAGGCGTGAGTTAGTTTCTTGTGATTTTTGCTGATGTCGGGTCAAGGAGATCTCGGATTCGTATTTTGATGGTTCCATTGAGTCCAGAATGTCGAGTAAAATTGATTTGTATATCTGGTTTGTGTGTACAGGGTTCTGAACGAATCCCGAGAGTTGATTTGATGTTTAAAAGTTGGTTGATTTTTCTGGTGCCTGAGTTATGTGACCTTTGCTTGTGTGATAGGTCTTCCGCTTAAGCGAAGGTGTGATCGCTTAAATGAAGGCCAGGAAAGTGTTCTCTTAAGTGAACCAGGGCTCGCTTTAGCGATGGTCTCTTAAGCGAAGCCTAGTTCGCAAAAGCGGGTCGCTTAATGATTGTTTTTGTGACATCAAAGAGTGGTTTTTGCTGCCATTTTGGGGTTTAAGCCCCATTTCACCATTTTTGGAGTTTTGAGAGCTTTGAGGTGGCAATTTGGATCAGTTTTTTGAGGGAAATCATTTGGGTAACGATTCCTAACTCTTAATCTTCAATTATCCATTGTTATTTATGGATTTATGTGCTCAAGTCAAGCTTTTGAAAGGAGAAATTTGAGATATCTTCAAGAACTCAAGGGTTTAATAAAATGGTGACTTTGAAGTGATTTTAATCCTTTTTTGAAATGGTTTCACTAATGAGTTCCTAGAGCCTTGAGTAATGAATTCAAGTATTGCTTTCCGGATTGAAACCTTCATTTTTGATATTGGGTTTGAGTTACTTGACCCATTTCTTTACATAATTGATGTGGGAAGTGTTGTTTCCAATGGGTGATTGTGAATACTTGATTATTTTAGATTGTTCGGCTTTGGAAGTGATTCGGAAGGGGAAGACTCAACTTTTGGAGTGATTGTTCATTGATTTGAGGCAAGTGGCTTCCTAAACCTTGTATTCTAGTTGAATTTGTATGCTTCCTTCGTTGACTGTGTGTTGGGAGTAATGGAGATGAGTTGAAGGGTTTAAATTGTTCATTTGTGATATCCAAATGCAAAATAAGGCATTAAATTGAAAAAGGATATGTGTTGATCATGATGATGTGAATTGCCTAATTGTAACCCTTATTGATTGATTGATAAAACGCTTGAAAGTATGAATGTGGACTTGAATTGTATAAATTGTTGTCTCTTCTATGTGGTGTGATAATTTCTTGTGTGTGCATTGGTCGTTGAACACGATGATGAGACATGTGATAGCTTGTGATGTCGAGGTCATTTCTGACTAGTGATTGATATAAGTCGAGGTCATTTCTGACTAGTGATTAATATAAGCCGAGGTCATTTTCGGCTAGTGATTGATATAAATCGGGGTCATTTTTGGCTAGTGATTGATATGAGCTGAGGTCATTTACGGCTAGTGGGTGATATGTACCGAGGTCATTTTTGATAAGTGTTATGATGCCAAGATCATTTCTGGCTAGTGTTGTAATTGATAAATCGATGCTTATGACTGATTTGTAAATGTGCATGATATGTGTGATATTTGTGATTGAACTACTTGATACTTGAGATTGACTTAATGATTCTTGTTGATGTTCGAATTGTGACTGTTGGACTGTGAATATTGGGCGTGTGAGCGGTGCATTGTAAAATTGTTAGGTTGGGCTGATTTCTGTGTAGGTTGTAGTTTGAGGAGGTTTGGTTGGAGTGTATGGAGTATTCGATTTCTAGCCAGTTGCTTTGTTTAGTAGGTTGCTTGTTGGGTACCGTGCTGTTGGTACTCACCCCTTGCTTCTCTTGTGTAGGTTTTGAGCCTGGACATCCGTGATCTTCTTCTTCTTCTCCTCTTCGAATTTCGAGGCTTGTCAAGGATTGAAGAGGTAGCTGCTTGTCACTTCGGCGAGCCCTTTTCTTTAAGCTTTGTTCTATTTGAGAAACAAAGACTGAGACTTATATTTATCTTTCAATTTTGTATTTACTTTAAAGGCTTGTACACGTGACAACCAGATTTTTGGGTTATGTTTAGAATGAATAAGTTTTCCGCCTTCATCTTATTCTTGTTTTACTGTTTTCCGCTTTTCTTATGTTTTTGTTGGGTTGAGGCCGACTTGTCTAGGTGGGGAAAGACAAGTGTAATCACGTCCATTTTTGGGTCATGACAAGAGTAGAAGAAGGTAATATCACTTCTCCTCCCAATCCTCTTACCGGAAAAGTTTCAAGATTCCAAGGCTTAGCTATAAATTAAGGAAATGAATTTGCATCAGTTTAAACATCTAACTGCTTCCAATGTTGAAGGATTCCAAATCCAACACTTTTAACACATTTGAAGCTTTCAAAGATGAAGGAGATATCACCTGGCCGTAACAAGTTATCTAGATCTGTCACGTTGAATTGCAAAGAGTGGACGTTGCCAATGTTCTGCAAACCTAGACTTTCTTCTACTTCTTCTCATAAATCTTCATTCTTCTTTTGCTCTATTAGAACACCAGCAGCTAACATAATGAAAAGTGGCAACCCTCCACATTTTGGTTATTAAATGGTTTAAATGGATATATATTTAGTTCTTAAAATTTTGGTTAGAAATAAAATTTCATGTCAATAAATTTTAATGGAAAAAATAATTAAATAGATTGAGTGACTTTTTGTGCAAAGAAGTCACATTTGAGTTAAAAATCAAAGTTGAATGACTTTTTATGAAAAGAGTTGATAGTTGACTGACCATCAAAGATATTAACTCGGAGTTTAAAAAAGAAATAAAGACTTTAGAAATTTTTGGTCTAAAATAAGTCATAGATATTTGTGGCTAGAAACCATTTCATTAAGTATAAAATGTACAGTTTAAAATTAAATTGTTATTAAATATAAAAATGTGTCTTTTTTTTTTTTTGAGACTGACTAAAAAGGAAAGTAAATCATATAAATTGAGACAGATGGAGTAATAAGGATGGTATAAGATTCATGGAGGTCTGTAACTTTGTGCATTGTCACATCTATCTTCTTTCTTGGACAAGTTTTACTAACAACTTTATTTTCAAGCTTCATATTATTAACAACTGTAGAAATTCAAAGAACCTTGTAATGGAGCGGATGAGAATTGGCCAAGCAAGAATCAATTACAAATTCTGTTATGTATGCAATGCAAGACAATAAACTTCATCAAGCTCATCACTGTTTACTACGAAATGATCTTTCAGACATAATATGCCTTTCTTGACGAATCCAACGTGATGCTTCAAGTTAATAATAGCTCCTCCAAATTTCCAAAGAAACAATTGAGAAATCCTAATCCATTTGTCTTCGGAAAATTATAACTTGATAAATTTGGAGTTCTAAGAATAATCATTCTGACCTCTGCCTCAACAAACTTCAGTAATTGCTTGACATCAGAGATATAACCTCGAACTATTAGAAATGGTACAAAACTATCCTCCATCCAATAGTTCGAGGGTATTTTAGGCCCTTTTTCCGTAGGTAATAACAGAAAGTTTATAACCCCTAACAGAGAAGAAACATACATACTTGGGAGTTGGAACACATTTCGTGAGGTCTTTGAGTCCCTGATGCATATTGTAGAGACTAAATTATCTTGATAGAGAGAATTAATTAAATAACTTTATATGCACATCTTTTTCTTTTACTATTTACTAATTATAAGAAAGCTCTCAAGATTCTAGCATATATAGCAATCTTTCTTAGGTAGAAAAACAAGACAAACTTAAAAATCTTGCTCAACTGAATTGTTCATATACATATATTACATATTGTTGGAAAACACATTCACATCGAAAGCAATCTAGAAACGTACTTCTTACATGAATATTAGATAAAAAAAATATATGTTTATGCTAGAACATATATGATCATATTAGAACACATAAACTTATTGAAATTTATTTTGATAAATACCTCTTGAAGCGTGATCAGATACCTTCAAGCGAATCAATAAGTTAGACTACAGTTCTGCAGTCTTCTAAAGTGTTCCCAAGTTCATAGTCGAACTCTCTCAATACTTGAGTGAGCAGATATGGTATAAAAAGCTTATTTTATTTTTTATGTATTAATAGTAATAATAAATAAGTTTAAGAAATTGTTATAAATAAATTAAAATAAAAAATGATAAACATCATATCACAAATCACGAGGGAGTTAATTGTTTCGAACCCAAATATGAGAAAAGACATTTGAAATTATCTCAGGTACTCCCTCTGTAATAATAGTTGTTTAATATTAACTTAACACATGGATTAAGAAGCACTAAATTATAGGGTAATTTTACTAAACTATTTTTATTAAATATAAGTCATCTAAGTATTGAAAATAAATAATATTTAATAATAAGGGTAAAATAGACAAAAATAGTAAATTATTTATTGATTTTATAAATTGAATAAATATTGTTAAATATCCCAAAATAGTATAGTGAATAATTAAAGAGGGAGGTATAATAAAATTGGCCAAATAAGGTAAATTTGTCTTTTTGCTTCTCTCACTATACAGTTAGCCAAGAGAGAGACGCACAATAACTATCCAAGACCTGCTGCACAGAAAAAACTTCTCAGTCTCTCGTCTTCTCTTCCAAATCTCTATTGTTGTGGTAAAATTCCTCAAGGCTTTTGTTTTGTTTACATATATTTGTGATTTTCATCTTGAAGCTTCTATTATAGTTGCAATTGTTCTAGATCTTTCTTAGGGTTCATATCTTTTGTTATACGTATATATGTTTTCAACTTTGACAATATGAGATTTACTTCTTGTGAGTACTCGATTTTTGCTTAATAAACAGTGAGAGTAGCTTGCCCAGTTCAAGGATTTGGATTCCTGTATCTATATATGGGAGGCAAGTATTCCAAGGAAACAACATCCATACGTGATGCTTCTAACTTGAGTTATCGGACTCCTGTTGAAAGTAGTCGAATTCCTTTTGTAGCTTTGCAGGAAGCAACGAACAACTTCGATGAGAAGTTTGTCGTTGGAGTGGGTGGCTTTGGGAAGGTTTACAGGGGTGTTTTGTGTGATGGCACACAGGTCGCCTTGAAAAGGGGTAATCCTAAGTCCCAACAAGGTATTGCAGAGTTCCGAACAGAAATTGAGATGCTCTCAGAACTCAGCCATCCGCATCTGGTTTCATGGATGGGATACTGTAATGAAAATAATGAGATGATTCTAATTTTTGAGTACATGGAGAATGGGAACCTCAGGAGCCATTTGTATGGCTCAGATCTATGTCTACCCCCTATGAGCTGGGAGCAGAGGCTGGAGATATGCATCGGGGCAGCCAGAGGTCTGCACTACCTTCATACCACCAAAGTTATACATCGTGATGTCAAGTCTACAAATATATTGCTTGATGAGAATTTTGTGGCAAAAATTACTGATTTTGGAATATCCAAGACAGGGAATGAGTTTGATCAAACTCAAACTCATATTAGCACAAACGTGAAAGGAACTATGGGCTACCTTGACCCCGAATATTTTAGGAGGCAACAGTTGACAGAAAAATCTGATGTTTATTCTTTTGGTGTTGTTTTATGTGAAGTTCTTTGTGCTAGGCCTGTCGTAGTTCCATCTCTTCCGAGGGAGCGTGTCCATATAGCTGAATGGGCATTGAAGTGGCAGAAGATGGGACAACTGGAACAAATCATAGATCCCAATCTTATTGGCAAAATAAAACCAGATTCCCTTAGGAAGTTTGGAGAAACAGCGGAGAAATGTTTAGCTGATTATGATGTAGATAGGCCATCTATGGGTCATGTGCTGTGGAATCTAGAGTATGCACTTCATCTCCAAGAGCCTCTCATTCAAGATGATTTGGAAGAAAACAGTACCGAAAGCTCTTCAGAAGTCAATGCTATCAGTTATGTTGATGCCAGTTTTTCTGCTGCTCAGATCGAGAATTCAAATTTTGATGATCACACAGACTACTGGGGATGAGTAGGGTTTTCTCACAATTATTAAGTCCGAGGATGGATATCTAACTGAAAGTGGTACATACCATCCTTAAGTATTTTTTAATTCCACGTTTGTTCATGCATCATATGAAGATTGATTTTATGTGTTTCTAACAATTTATTCTACAAAATTTTGAGTTTTATATAGAAAGTTAACTTTGAAAAGATGCATTGCTCTACCTGAGGAACCTCTCTTCATTTTATTGCATGTTTCCGATTGTTTCACATGTTGTATATGGTTTCTAATAAGTTATTCATACATAGAAAATCATTCTATTAACATCTTGTCAGCAAAAAGGCTTTTCACAACATGGAACAATTTTGAGCTTCTGGGAAGACCTGATAACGTAATTCTTTGATACCTATATTCCCTCATCATGTTGCAACCTTGCGGAAGCAAAAACATGGTAATCCATTTTCTTATTGTAAAGGCAAACGGAAAGTCGGCATTGTGTACCTCTTCTGGATCTCTTAGAGACGGTCCCTCACATATCGCTAGATGTTTGATGTGTTTGAGATACTGTGTAATACTGCAGAATTAGTGGATACGAAATAAAGTAAAATGTAACATCAAAGCTTGTTATTTGATCCCTTTATTGCCATACGATATCTGAAAGTATGGCAATGGTTGAATCCATCAAAGAACCAGGTAAGCTACAGTACGTTTATTTGACGAAATCCTTGCGTTATACACTCTCATTAACAAGTGGAAGACAAATTCCTAAGGAGATACCAACCTTTGTAGTACCAATTTCAACTTTGCAAAATGCTCTAATCTCCAGCTTCTTCAAAGATGACTTTGTACATAGAAATGACGATTTGATTCAATTGATACTCTACAGAAATATAACTAGTATAGCAAATACAATCTCCTATTCCTTTCCTTTCAGCAAATCTGTGGTAAGCAAATATTTACCAAATCATAGGAATGAAACATAAGTTCAAAATCATCCTCACTCCGGACCAAAATATAGGTGATCCAATCAAACTATGTTGTAATTTTTAGTTTATTTTTTATAATGCAATCAAAGTATATATATGTAGCATTGATCACAAAACTATAATCGTGATATTAAACTATACAAGAAAGATCGAGTGTTACCTTTATGAAGATTGATTCACAACCAAAAAAAAAGCAGCTACAATCTATGGATTTTCAAAGTATGTCCATGAACTCGAAATCCTAAATTGCTTTCAGTACTATTTTTTCCTCTCCGCGTTCTCATTTTATTTTTTAAAAAATGGTGTAACAGCTTTAGATTGGATAAAAAAATTAGGTGTTCACAAATGTAACTAGATCAAGATCTGCCATTAGTCCAATACCATTGCTCCATGCACACTGCACTACAAAATGCAAAGTTCACATAACTGTGGCACATTTATTGTAAACTTATCCAACAAAATGTTCCAGTTTATACAATGAGTATATCATTGGTTTGGTTTGTTACATACATACAAACGGTGTATATTGATACATTGCAAATAACAGACACGTCGTTGGGCACTTCTTCAAAAAGGAGTTCTACATCTAGATTCTAGACCAGGCTGAGCTCAAAGCTTGTACGCTCGAGGTGCTCATCATGTTTCTTGGGTTGCATCAAACTTCTCAGTGCCAGAATCCCATATCAACCACATTATGAAAAAATGAAGCTATGGTCACACAAGACGGGTTGATAAAAGTAACGATCAACAAATTATGGTTTCCAAGCAGCTGGCGGAGGTGGTGGAGTAGGGAACATGGGTGGTACTGCAGAGAATATCGTGTTCTTGTCAATTCCAACACGTTTCTCTCCAGAGAGAGCTATGAGGGCTGCAACCAAACCGGCATTTCCAGCAAGTGTTGGCTCGGTATAATTGTAATTAGTACGAACATCATGGAAACCATCATTCTTGTCTGGTCCAGCAACCATGGCTCCAACAAGAGTATTAGGATTAGGCTTAGATGAATCCCTCCACTTCCATCCTCCTTTACAATTATACTTGACCTTGTTTTTAGGAACTGATGCACCTCGGTGGTGGACACGTTTTGGATAGTGATTACCAAAGCCCACAACATAACTCATTTTCCTGGGGTTCTTGCCAAGGATATAGTCAATCTAAAAGTTAAAGAAGAACAACCGAGTTAATGCCAGAAATGGTTTAACATTCATCAAAATTTAGCTAGCTAATAAGAACATGCTTACACTCTATATAGTTGGAGCAACTTATCTCCAACTAATCTCCCACAGGCCAAAGGGGACTAAAATTAGTTTTGGAATAATTTTTTCACATGTATAAGTAATATTTCACACAACTATTAGCATAACTGAGCTAATAAAATTTAAAAAAAAAAAAAAAACGGGGCATTTCATTTACCTGAGTCTGTGCAAATTCACGTAGGACATCAGTGGAGTAGAAATTAGGTCCACAATACCATCCAGGGGTGTCGGCAGCTGCAAGATAGTCACTATACAAGGTAGCCAGGAAGGCAGCATTGACTACATACTGAAGTGGCTGAGGTCTTCCATGGTTTAACTCTATCAGCCCACCTGCAAACGCCCACCGATTTATATTTGACTTCCCACAAACTCCGCAAAACATTTTACATGCTAACTAGATTAAAGATGTTTACCTTTCGTTCGATTAAATGAAGTGAAGAATGGCAAGAAGGAGCACATGACTATGCTTGTCTGGTTATGAAACGTACTCAAAATTTCTTCATAAGGATATCCAGGGCTCAAAAACAATCTCAAACGGCTTAGAAGCACCTAATTACAAAAAATGAAAAGCATTGGTTCAATACAATATTGATCTCTTATATAAATACATACAAAATGAAAAGCAAGTACAAAGAGAGGCTATATGTTCTTACTTGTGCACCAAAGAGCTTATTATCCCAGCTGAACACGCCATAATCAGGACCTCCCCAGAAAGCACCAGCGTGTTTGACGATACCAGGAGTTGTAGCAAGCTGAAGATATGAAGTATTTCCTGTAGCATAATACAGCCAGGATGCACCCCACACAAACTCATCCCAATAACTAGTCGAATTGTAGAAAATTGAAGCTTCATTTCCGCTACTGTATCTACCGCGCTGTTCCCTGGCAAACTTGAACAAAGTTCTAGCACCATGGACAAGCTTTTGTGAGTACACTTTGTTATCCTTAAATACAATCGACGCAGAAGCCAGAGCAGCAGCCATCTCGGCAGCAAGATCCGAGCAACTGTGACATTCAGTCACAGGCCGTGGATAATCAATGTCTTCTGGACGCACCCAACAATAGTGATCATTGGGACCTGGTCCTCCTGAAGTATCCCCTATCCCCACCTATATAACAGAGCACAAAGCCTTGTATGAGATCAAGTATGTAATGATCATTTTCTCAAAAAATTGAGAGAAACAAAACAACACAATCATTGGTTTCATTTTTGTCAATAAATGCCAAACGCGATCAATAGATAAAAACAGAACTATTATAAAATCATAAATCAATGTAAAAAATGAAATTTACTTGTGAAACGACTCGATCAATGGTATCAGCTGACGAATTGAATGTTTTCAATAGATAATCAGTTCCCCACTTAATAATATCCTTGACATGAGTGAGCTCTCCAGCAGCTTCATATTTTGCAGGATACTCAATCACACTCCAACTCAACACAGTTAAAGCAAAAGATTGAGGGAAATTAAACTTTATCGCATCTCCTGCATCATAATAACCCCCAACCAAATTCTTAAACGTAGTCGAACCATCCGATTTCCCATCCTGCAGAGCTGAACTCCCCCTCCATGACACATTATTATGCTTCGGAAGTTTCCCAGCTGTAAAAAATCAAACCCATAATCAAATCAAAACGTCAACAAATAACTAAAATCTCGTAAAATTGGGGGGAAAACTTACAGCGCTGTGCATTGAAGAACATAAGAGCTTTACGAAGAGCTAAAGTGTAGTTATCTGGTGGAGGATTATGGTGTCGGTGCTTAGGTACAGTTTTAACAATAAGAGTAATAAATCCAGCAATAAGTGCAGCTGCAATAATACAACCGACAGTCCATTTGAATACTTTTCTACTAACAATAACACATCCCAGATCCACATATTTCTTCTTCTTTTGCTCTGTAGGACCTAATAACCAACTTTGCTGCGTTTCATCTAAATTACGTGACAACGCTGCTTTATCAAAATCCTGTAAATTCCTGCTCCGATCATCATCAGTTGCTGAATCTGTTGCATTAATTTCTAATGCACCTCCCCATGGATCCCTCCCGTACATACTGAGAAACAAAACAGTTTCAGAGAATGAGAATTGTTGATTATGATTGTTTCAGTTCAACAGTAGTGAAGGGAGGGAGAGAAATTATTAAAGGAAGAGGAAAGTGGGTGAGACAGAGAGGTTAGTGAGCAATAATGGAGTTTGTGGAGTATATGAAGCTGGAATATTGGTAGGAAATATACAGTTGAAGGCACCGACACCGACACTAGTGTGCTAGTAGACAAAGACGCTATAGCTAAGCTGACCCCTTTGATGGTTCTTTGCTTCCTACTTTAATTGGAGTGTAAAATTAGCCATTAATTTTGATTCCCTCCAGTCACTTTCCACTCTACTAAAAACAATGATATTTTAACCCATTACAATGATTTTTTAACCATCAAAGAATGAGGTTGCTGAGGAGATTGCTGTTTGAGTATGGAAAAATTCCTCCTACAAATTGTTTTTTTTTTCTTCCAAATGGGGCCTTATGCCGTACGAAATTGAAATAGTTAAATTTTAATGAGGGTATCGAAGATCGAGTGGAAAATTAAAAATAAATAAATCTTTCACTTTTTTTTTTTTTGCATATTAAGAAAAATATTATTTTGTTTGTTCTAATTTATGTATCTTAATTTAATTTGGCATGAAATTTAAAAAATATAAAAAGTTATGATTAAAATAAGTTATAAATATTTGTATAGCTATAAATTATTCCATTAAAGATAAAAATGACATTTTAAAGTTAAATTGTTGTTGAATATGGAAAAGTGTCATTCTTTTGGAAGCTAACTAAAATGAAAATTGAAAATTGAATCATATAAATTCGGACAGAGAAAATAATTTTTTTTCTATATTTTACCTTCAATATGATTTGTTTATTCATCAAATTATTTCTCAAGATCTAAAACTATGCATCAATTAATAAATAAAATGTGATAAAATACTCATATTTTTTAAAATGTGTGTAAAATCAAAGTGAACAAGTAAAAATGAATGAATGGAGAACGTTTATCAGATGGTACCTTTTAAAATTCCATCAGTAATTTTATTCGTTTTTTATCTAAAAATAATGGTAAAAAAAACATATAATATCATGTTTTAAAATTCTGCGAATATCTTTAAAAAATCATTGCATATGTACTAATTATTGATTTAAAACTCAATATAGTTTAAATAAACTAGAATACAAAATCAAAAAATTTAAAATCTTTGATTCCTCCTAAGTCCTATGGGCACACTCTCTTTTTGTTTAAAATGATGTTAGATGACATTTCTCGCGAATAACTAAAGTAATTAATTAGTAGAAAATTTTAAAATATTAAGAAATGATAATCAAAAACACATTTGAATTATTATTTTTTGCTAGTTTTTTTTATTTGAACTATTAGGTGTTTGCATTTCATACTTAGCCATCACCAACTATTTATTAAAACACGTCTCAAAGTTTAATGATTCAGGTGGATAAAAATTTATGGGCAAATTAAGTTGTCACACATTTTTTGGCAGTTGTGTTCGAACGCTTGGTCTATTTAGTTTCAGGATATTGTGATAAATAGTTGATAGTTGATAGTTTAGGTAGAAAACATAAACACTTACAATTTAGATATAAAATTAGCAAAAACATGATACTTCAACTGTGATTTTCAATATTATCTCTTTATTGAATTATACATTTTAAAATTCAAAAGTAATTTTTATTTTACAAATATTAATAATAACACAAATATTATGATTTATTAAACAATCTAAATTTCAAAAAATCTATGATCAAATAAATATCGTAATATTTAAGAGATTAAAAATATTTTTATCATTTTAAGTTTTGTGTCTAATTAAATTAAGCTATATAACTTGAAAAAAAACTAGTATTTTTAATTTGAACTATCAGGTTTGCATTGCATACTTAACCATCACCAACTATTTATTAAAACGTGTCTCAAAGTTAATGATTCATGTGGATAAAATTTTATGGGCAAATTAAGTTGTCACACATTTTTTGGCAATTGTGTTCAAACGCTTGGTCTAGTCAGTTTCAGGATATTTTGATAAATAGTTGATACTTAATAGTAGTTTAGGTAGAAAACATACACACTTACAATTTAGATATAAAATTAGCAAAAATGTGATACTTCAACTGTGTTTTTCAATATTATCTCTTTATTGAATTATACATTTTAAAATTCAAAAGTAATTTTTATTTTACAAATATCAATAACAACACAAATATTATGATTTATTAAACAATCTAAATTTCAAAAAATCTATGATCAAATAAACATCGTAATATTTAAGAGATTAAAAATATTTTTATCATTTTAAGTTTTGTGTCTAATTAAATTAAGCTATATAACTTGAAATTAATTCAATTGAAGGAATATTAATTTTTAACTAACAAATACAGTACATACATAATATAATAGAGTATATACTTTTCATAATCGACACGAGTGGATCCCACTATTAATAATGTGTATAATCATGAGATGACTTCATCACTTGTTTAAAAAAAACTAGTTTTAAATTTTAAAAAAAAAACTTATGTTTAATTAAGTAGTTCATACATGATATTCACCAACATATTTATTACTGTATGATTAACTTATCACTTTATCAGTACTTCCGACATTTTTATTACTATTCTTTTTATTTCAAAAGTCCTTGCAGTTTTCTTTTTATATATACACGATACACCACTTGTTCATTGAACTTTAGAGACAAGATTGCTCAAAATTAAACCCATATTAATGTCGGACGTTGTTCTTTTTACTCTTAAATACCATTTAATTAATCATTTAATATGAATTAAGAGGGAATAATCCTTAACCATCAACTCCTTATAATCCACCCCTGTAAAAGTAGTAAAATCACCCCATTATAAATCATCGAATTTTCTTATTAAATACTTGAATTTCAGTCTAGTAGTATTTATCAATATCATTATTCGTTCATCCATTTTTGACATTCATCAAGCTTGTCCGGAGATATTACCACCACAGATATCATTAGAATCATGTTAAAGCAGGCTACATTTGCTCAATATTATTAAATTCAGACAATTTATCTTAGGTTACTTTTTATTTACATCTTTTCTTGCTTAAATATATTTCACATTTTAATCAATCCAAACAACATGTCTTTTAAATCTTGCATACAAATTTAACTGTATCTCTTTGAGAATAAACAATGTACAATTCCATTATTACAACCCGGCACCACTATTTACGAAGCCTCTATACCAAAGAATAATCGTAAACACTTTGGACAACTTCCAAATAAATAATATACTAGCTACCACATAAAAGAAATGGTGCCTCAACATATATCTTTGCAAAGAGAGTCATCCTAAATATATCTTGCTCATCACATGATCTAATTCTGAAATATTGAAAAATAGAGGGGCCAAAAAAGGTCGGGACTGAGTATAGGCGGCCACGCGGGGTGAGGTTAACTAGCCAATTCCCCAAGGTCTAATAAACTAAGGTGATGGTGCAGATAAATCTGAATTTTCTACGGAAGTCGGCTCGAAATATTTGATCTTAGGTACATTTTCCTCTGGAATATTATTGATTGGTTACGATCGACTGGATAACTGTCAGGCCTTCTTTTCGTACTATTACAGATATGAATATAATGATCAAAATCTGATTCAATTGATAATTACTCAATAAATATCATTGAGTCTCTCTAATTAAAAGCTAGGACAAGACTTTGTTAAGAAATCAATGCAAGTAATTTAACGATTCAACAAATTTGAAATATAATTTTTAATCGAATAGCATTTTGGTTTGTTTGTGTTGTTGCTGAACCTGGCGCGGTCGCAACTGCGAGTTTGCCGCGATGCACTCGCAGGAGCGATCGCACCTCAATACATAACTATTGGCCGACATATGAAAGTTGATGAAAGGGCCAGTTAGGAGAAGGGCTAAAATGGAAATTTACAGGTGAACTAGAAGACCCTTGTTTTTTTGGTTGCATTATTTTAGTGTGCAACTTGTTCCACCGACAGTACAGGAAATATACAATTTATTAATTTCAAAATATAGTATAGTACTTTAACAGCTTGTTTGGATGGTTATTATTATATTATTAATTTAGATATTACATTTATTTTGATTATAACGGAGATAAAATAAAGTCTTGATTTAGATAATCATCAATTTGATGTGATTATGTTATTACCTATATTTTTTTCTTATTTTATCTTTATTTAGTATTATTTGATAATTTTATCCCTTTTTTTATAACAATTCTATTAAGTATTCTATTCTTTTTATAGATTTATCTTTCAAATGATTGATTGTAATATTATGTAATAACAAAAAATAATATAATTTATATAAATATTATACTTATTAAAATAATATAATATAATACAAAGCCTAAGAATATAAAGGGAAATGGGAAAGAAACATAAGGAAAGGACAATGTTTGGGGGTGTAGGAAATATACAATTATAGCCTCACTCGTGAGGCTTTTTATAACTTGAATACTTGATAATGGTTGATATATTACGTATTTTCACTATAAACTTTTTAATAATTAAAATTAAATTACTTGATTTAACATAAACACTCGATAAAATTTTATCAGTATTGTCCTCATCATTAATGTTTTGTCTAGCTGTGATGTTATTTTCTTTTCTTTAGCACATAAAATTGTGGAATAGCTCTCACACCTACTCTTTTAATAAACTAAAAAGTAGGTCACAAAGAAAGGGACATGATGCCTTATTGCCTTACCTTCTCAATAACTATTTTATTATATACGAGAAATGGCCATCTCAATTTTCTTTCAAAAAAATATGATGTAAAATAAAATCACCATATATTTGCACAAAATAATGAATAAACAAATATATGATATCTATCTTTTATAAACACTAATTTTGATTAAGTAATATATTTTATTACCTTAATATATCACTTAACCATAATAAAATCAAATTACTTGGATGAAGAAACCAAATATGAGTAATTTTTTCTTCATTATGGAATCCATCTGCATATGCATGCACTGATTTTTATTATGATTCCACACCTAATGGTGGTTGGTTTTGAGGTTTTTTTAGTTAATCACATGGAGGATTGTTCTTTTTATTTATTTATTATTATTATTATTATTATTATTATTGACCAAAAGGGTCATATCAAAGAAAGGAGGATGGTGTCTCATCAACTCAATACCTATACGGGAAATGGATATCTTAACTTCCTTTCAGAAGTATATATCGTATGCAAATATAATAGTATACTTTAAAAAATGCCACTTTCTTATTATTTTCTTGCAAATGCAGAATGCTCATGTTGAAGAATTTTCTCTTAAGCTTTTTCTTATTGATTTTCACAATTGTGGTTACGAATAAAGGAATTACACTATAAAAAAACTATTGATTTGTGGGGGTCAAAATTACATATTGCGAAGGTTATAAACCCCCGCAATCAGCTGTCGGCGGTTATATTGTGGCAGTTTGAACCCCCACAATCTTGTTTTTAGAAATTTTAATACTTCTGTTTCGGAGGTTGTAATCTCGGCTAAGCAAAGTCTTAATCTATCATTTTGAGGGAGTTATATTTTGACAATATTTTATTTAGCATCATCAACCTTTTTGCACATTTTTTTATATAACTAGATCATAACTCATACAAAGTTTGATGTAATCAATAAATTAAGTTGTACATTCATTTCATACTAGCATATGAACATATAAAAATAGATCTACAAATAAATGAAACTATAGTTTATTAAATAACAAAAATGTTAACCTAAACTTTATACAACTCTCATCAGTCTGATGGTTCACTTTCTTAATTCAACAATTCAAATACATCTAAATACTGATAAAATCTAATACATCTAAATTGGGACGAGATTGGATAGATGACAATTCCTTGTTGACTCTGCAAAAATTATTCATCACTCTAAATATCGACAACGAGATTAAATCTGTCTGCAAGCATGAATTCATTCTTCTTCCAATCAAAAGCAATAATATGGTCCAGTTGGGTTCTCACAGTGCTACAAAAATGGCCATCAATATGCTTGGTGTACATCAGAATAAGATCTGTGTTTCACATCGAAGAACAACACAAAATAAAATAATAATCATAACAATATAAAAGCGAACATGAGATAAGAATGAGAGATTTTACCTTCAACTTGGGTTTGCACCGAGACTTCTTCTTGGATGTTCAGGTAGGGATACACGATCCTACCCATAGTGAAGCAAAGGAGTATTTCTAAATGCTCAGAGCATTGCATTCACCTGAAACAAAGCCATCCTGTTTGATAAATTAGAACTTCAGTAGCACTAACCAACATCACATGTACGTAGGACCAGGAAAAACACGGAGAGAAATGTAGCATCACATGAATGGTAGAACAACTAAAATACAAAGATTTAATACTAGTAAGTTCTCAAAGAAGCGTACATGATGTTCAACTTAAAATGTACAATTTCCAGAGAGCAAATGAGCTGCAGTTTGCAAAGATACTCTGATACACTGTAGTCAAATGCTTCAACCAATAACACAATGCCGCTGAAGATTATCAGGTTAAGATATCAAAGAGGGGGCAAATAAAATTGGCAAGAAATAAAACCAATCATGGTCTATGTGCAAACTTTGATAGGGGACCAAAGTTGTTAAATGAAAATGTTAAGTAGCGCAAACTGGATCAATCAATTGCAGTATTAACCACTCTAATTTCCATTGCCTCCTTTTCACCCTTCTCTCAATTGTTTTCTGAACCATGGTTTTCAGTTGCTTTTGAGATAGAGAATTAGTCAAAGAAGGAGCAAGATGTCGAGGGCCTCCAGTAATCCATTGAATGGTGGAGTTTCACAACACAGTTGATTAACCAAACGAAAAGACGTGAAAACGAGAAAACGAGAAAAAGAGAATTCACTAATCACATAACTTGGCCTGGTGACAAATGGAAAGTCTCCATCTTCTTCTTATTGCTATTTCAATTCTGATCAGTAGCGGATAAGAGGCAGAACACATAGGGTACAATCTTTACAAAATAGTTTTGACAATTATCTTTGATGATAGTACTATTATACATTTGCTATATACTGGCTAAGCAAAATAGTTAGAAATAATATCAAAGCATACATCTTCTATGGAAAATTATCTAATCCCTAGAAGCTTACATTTGTGTGCATAGCTATAATCTTTTATAGACACGAAACATAAGTAAATACAAAGATTTAAAAAACAAAGCATTGATAGTATTGAAAAATTATCTAATCCCTAATGGAGAAACCAACTGAGGTGTTAGTGCCTATGCTGTATATACACATTAATTCTTCTAGGGGTGTTAAGATGATGAGGTAAACTTCCGTCATATCGGAATAGATTAATACACTATGAAGCTTATTTCTAAGGCTGGTCACAGTGGTGCCAATATATAGGTATTGCTCCACAGTTGCTGAGTTGATTTAGCTACTACAATGTATGAAAGAGCTTATTTCTAAGGCTCGTCTTCACATTTCATACGCTTACCTCTATTCTAGCCCATAACTTTCCATTTTCTTCTTAATCATATCCATGAAAGTAAATATGGACATTTGTTATGACAAAGTAGCGGAAAACAGAATATATAACATGGAAATAGAAGAAAAGGAAAAAAGACGAGCCAATGGTGGAGATAGATTTAGTTTGGTGAATGAGTACCAAAAACTACAATACAAATGACAAAAAACAAACACTAAAATGATAGAAAGATTTCATTGTGCAAATATGGAAAGGTATAAAACTCAAAGTGGAAGAAATATTGCTAAGTATCTCGTCGGTGTAACATTTTGTGCTCCAAACTGTATGCGATACTACTTTTTTCCAGATGCCTTTGATTTGTGATCCAACATACTTCAGGAGACCAAAAAAACAGAGCAGAATCACCTTAACAATGTTTGTATTTGATCAAATTTTATTAAAAGAACTAAATTTAAGCACTTTATTGTCAGAAAGACATTTTTTGTATTTAATGAAATTTTATTAAAAGAACTAAATTTAAGCACTTCATTGTCAGAAAGTAGTGCGACTTGTGCATAGACCTCATCAAACGTTTCATCCGCTTGTAATCGAACACATCGAAATCAAATTCTAAACAAAAATCCAACATTTTCCACCATCAATACTAAACAAAGAAACCTACAAAGCAAATATTTTAACCAATTTATACCAATATTTCAACGAAATTGACACTAAGCAGACAAAAAGTATATTAACTTGTAACTTTACATCTACAATGCGACATAAATTGTGAGGATGGAGTTTATAAAGTATGGACGGACACTTAGAGAGATGTTTCAAGTGACCTTGAGGTAAGACACGGCAACACCTCCTTTCTGCGGCAAAGAAATTAGCTGTCCAACACACACATGCAAGAGCTTCATACACATTGATGTCATCACCGGCGAAGTTGATGCCGCCTCCGTTGAAAAGAAATCAGCGATCCAACACACGCATGCCAGAGCTTCATACACATTGTATTGATGTCACCACTGGCGGAGTTGATGCCGCCTCTGTTGAATCCAATGATAGCAACGCCATGGTTTCCTCTCCGACCTCATCTTTGAACTCTAACATTAAAGATACTGAAACTCTAAGATATAAGAGGAGAAGGAATAGCGTGAGGATTTGGACAAATTTGTAAGAAGGGTGCAATAGTATCGGAAAAAATGTGCAAGAAAAGAAAAAAATATGCGTGTTGTTATATCACCCTAGATAAGGTTAACCGGAGGGTTATATCATCCTAGATAAGGTTAATCGGACTCAAGGGACCTATAGGAGTATAAAGAAAAATTTTAAAAAAAGAGATTTTATGTTTATTTAATACTTTAAAAAATATATATATTATGCTCATTAATTTTTAAAAATTGACTGTATGATATTTCTTATAATAATTCGTAAGACATTAATAGGTATATATAAATTATTGTACGTTATATAACATCACAAATGTTTATATCTTAGTAATATCTTATTGATTTTAGTTTTGAAAATATTTTCAATTGAACCAATTATTACACAAACTATCAAAGATAGTAAAAATATTTTAAAATAGAATTAAAACTGAGTATGTCAAGTAGAGTATCATTGTTACTTGTATAATATTTGATATTACTTTTAATTATAAAAATAGAGTTAAATCACGGTTGTTACGCTTTAGAAAGCATTCAAAGTTAAGGCAATGCTTTTTTAAATTTAATTATTTGATAATTTCATTAGTTTGAGCTTGAAATGTCTAGGAAAACGTCTCAAAGAATTGAAAGACAGTCTTTCAAAGTAAATGTTAAAATATCATGATTTTTTAAGATAATCTTACAAAGTCAATGTTAAAATATGATTGATTCAAATTGAAGTGAACTAAACAAATTAAGAAGTAAAAAAATAATCTCAAATTTAATTATGTACAACTTTTAATCATAATTAATTCAATTGTATTTTGAGAAATTAATAAAATTTTGAAAATATGTGCATAATAATTTATAAAAGATTAACAACAAACTATTAGAAAAATTCAATTAATACTAACAATCATATATATATATATATATATATATATATATATATATATATATAAAAGAGAAACCTAGGCCCGCCTACATGGCGCCAACACAAACCAGGATTCCCTTTTAATTTATTTATTTTCAAAACTAGCCTTCCCCTCCTCTCAAAAACCTTCACTACCGTCACCACCATCTTACAAATTAAGCCTCCACCAAATCTTCCATATGTATAAATATCAGCCCCCCTTTGAACTTACTTAAGCAACTGATCGCCAGATAGGAATACTAGGTCAAACTTAAGTTTAACCAACTGGTATCAGAATGAAATATTAGGCAAAACTATGTGAGTTAGTTGGCTCAGATGTATATATAACAGTTATACCTTGAGAATTTTCTTTTTAATTTTGGAATTGTGAATGCTTCTCATTTAATCCTATGTATACTTGCATTGTTGCATGCATTAGTCTACCGTTTCTCCATAATCTTACTTTACCTTTTGTGATTTGAGTTAATCAATTTTTTGTCTAGGGATCGTACAATATTGATTAAAGGTCAATATCATTTATTAGAGCTTTGAATTGATATATGAAGTACACATTTTTGAATTTTATAAGGTGTGAATAAAATGTGAAGAGTTACGACTTTCATGAAAAGTTGTGACTTTTTATGAAAAGTTGCGACTTTTATGAACAATTGCGACTTTTATAAACATTGTGACTTTTATGAAAGGTTGTGACCTTTCCGAAGGGTGTAACTTTTCCAAAGAGTTGTGACCATTCCGATGAGGCACAATAAACATTTGTTCACATTATCCTTTGTTGTCTATAAATAGAGGGATTTGCTCTCATTTTAAAACAACAAAAATTCTGAACTACTTCTTCTCTTCTGCACAATTAAATATTTGTGTACTTTGCTCCAGTTGAGTGGCTCACTGACACCATTGTATTTGTATCAATACACTGGTGAATAGAATCGTTCTATCATGAGAGGATCTATTCCTTTAGACCTCAGGTACTAGAGCGGAATAATTTCTTAAGGGGACATTGTGCATTCAGTGGGCTCGATTTTTTCCTTTCTGTTTCATTCTATTGTTACAGATCCTGGTATATTTTTTACATTCATTAATTTATGCTTATGTTATTAATTGTTGTTTATGATACATGCTTTAAACTTTGTTGTTTATGTTTCTGCAAAGTTATTGTTATAAGTATTTATTAGTACAGATTAAATAGCATATGTTAATTGAGTATTCACGCAAGTTTTCTCTACTGAAATTGTTAAAGATACAATAAAAAAATTCCTTAAAGATCTATACTATCATCTCTTGAAGACAAAATTCAAATTTGGTATTGTTAGAGTGGAAAACCTAACCCCCAATGTGGAGGTAGAGAATATTATATATTGACAAAATATTATCTAAGTATTACATAAGTGGTACAGAAGAATAAGTAAATTACAATATGTGTACAAATAGGTTAAGTAACTCTAATACCCCCCTTCAAGCGAAACGGTGGTGGACGAAGGCCAAGCATTGCGCGGAAAGATTCAAACTGAGGCCGAGGAAGACTCTTGGTAAAGATGTCAGCCACCTGAAGCGTGGTCGGGACAAACTTAGTGTAGAGTTTACCAGACGACACAAGCTCCCGAATGAAGTGATAGTCCAGATCAATGTGTTTCGCCCTCTTATGAGACACAGGATTTTGTGTGAGAAAGAGTGCACTCCGATTGTCACATAGCAGCGTGGGGCGATCAGGAGGCAAGGCATGGAGCTCGCGAAGCAAGTGAGTGATCCATACAATTTCAGCCGCAGTATTCGCCATGGCTCGATACTCTGATTCACAACTGGAGCGGGAGACAGTCGGTTGTTTCTTAGCACTCCAGGATACTAAGTTTCCACCAAGGAAAATAGAGTAGCCATAAGTAGAACGGCGAGTTTCGAGACATCTGGCCCAATCAGCATCCGAGTAACCAAGAATAGAGACATTATGCGGCTTGGTGAACAACAGGCCATAGGCAAGTGTGCCTTTGACATACCGAAGAATGCGCTTGACACACTGGAAATGAAAAACAGTCGGTGTCTGTAAGAACTGACTAACCTGGTTCACTGCATAGGACAGATCCGGACGAGTAATGGTAAGGTACTGCAATGCTCCGACTAGAGACCGATAATGAGTTGGATCCTGAAAAGGATCACCAGCGGTGATGAAGGACTCATGAGGAGCTAAGGGGGTGTGCACAGGCTTAGAATCAAGCAAAGCAGCACGTTCAAGGATATCACGAGCATACTTGGATTGGCTGAGAAATAACCCATTATCAGTATAGGTCACTTCAAGACCAAGAAAATAATTGAGAGCTCCAAGATCTTTAATAGCAAACTCCTGGTGTAGACGAGAGATAAACGCAACCATGAGGTCAGTTCGGTTTCCAGTGAGGATTAAATCATCAACATAGACGAGCAGGTACATAATGCAGGAGGAGCGTTTGAAAACAAACAGAGATGTATCTGAGCGACTGCACGTAAAACCATTGTTGAGAAGGAAGGAACTTAATCGCTGAAACCAAGCACGCGGAGCCTGCTTGAGGCCGTATAACGCTTTGTTCAAGCGACACACATGATCAGGAAACCGAGAGTCTGCAAAGCCAGGGGGTTGTTCCATATGAACAACTTCATTCAGATGACCATGCAAGAAGGCATTTTTGACATCAAGCTGATGAAGCTTCCAATTGTTGATAACGGCAAGAGATAAGACAATTCGTACCGTAGAAGCCTTAACCACCGGACTAAAGGTGTGGGAATAATCTAAGCCAGGGATTTGAGTGAAGCCTTGAGCCACCAGTCGCGCTTTGAAACGTTCAACAGACCCGTCTGAGTTGTACTTAGTGCGAAAAACCCATTTGGAACCAACAACATTACTGGATTGCGGACGAGGCACCAAAGTCCACGTAGCATTTTGAGTTAGAGCGGACATTTCCTCATGCATTGCAGCCATCCACTGTGGGTGCTTAGCAGCCGACTTGAACCCTCTTGGTTCAGAAGAAGCAAATAAAGCGCTAAAGAGGCGATGAGTTTCAAGATGAGCTAAGTTGGCTTGATGTCGAGTGGAAGGTTTAAAAATGCCTGCCTTGGACCGAGTTACCATGGGATGAACTGCTGGAGTGGACACTGATGCAGGGAGCTGAGGTGGAGCCAAAGAATCACCTAAATCGGCAGCCATAGTCGGCAGAGATGGGGCAGCAGGTTGTTGCGAGGGAAGGCCGACCCGAGACGATGTGGAAGGAACAAGGACTAGCGGCACTGCAGTGGGTGAAACATCAGACGGAGCAGCATGTAATGGCTGGGATACTGCCGGGTTATCACTGTGAAAACCATCCAAACAAGGAGGACATAGAGAAGGCAAATGCGTTGAG
Organism: Solanum appendiculatum; assembly: GCA_018342035.1. Lineage (NCBI taxonomy): Eukaryota > Viridiplantae > Streptophyta > Magnoliopsida > Solanales > Solanaceae > Solanum > Solanum appendiculatum. The sequence continues at coordinate 64,809 of JAGDQO010000158.1, read as the reverse complement.
GCTGGCGAAGACGAAGAACTAGTGATCACGGAGGATTCTGCCGGCATGGAAGACGGCTCCAAAAAGGTTGAGAGATGCAAGGAGTTTAAGTCCGTTGATGAAGTAACGCCCGAAAAAGGTAAAGAGTGCTCATCAAAACGAGCATGGCGAGTAACATAGATGCGAGACGTTGCCGGATCAAGACACCGATAACCTTTGTATTGAGAGCTATAACCGATGAAGATGCACGGAAGACTTCTTGGAGATAACTTGTGATTTGTATAGTCTCGAAGATATGGAAATACTCGGCAGCCATAGACCTTGAAGGTACGATAATTAGGCTTCTCAGAAAACAAGAGCTCAAAAGGAGACTTGTTGTTCAAAACCTTCGAAGGTAGACGATTGATGATATAAACAGCGGAGCTGAACGCATCTACCCAATAAGAGGTAGGAGCATTTGCATTAAAAAGCATGGCCAAACCAGTCTCCACGATGTGACGGTGTTTTCTCTCAACTCTGCCGTTTTGCTGGGGCGTATACGGACAAGATAACCTGTGAAAAGTGCCATTTTCTTCAAATAGTCGACGAGCAGTGTGATTAACAAACTCTGTGCCTCCATCACTTTGAAAAACCTTAATTTTTCGAGAAAATTGAGTTTGCACAAACTTCATGAAAACAGACAAAACAGCAGCAAATCCAGACTTGGTTTTGAGAGGATAAAACCAAGTGAAGCGAGAGTAGTCATCAACAAAGGCCACATAATACCTATAGTTATCAGTAGATGTAATAGGCGCAGGGCCCCACAAATCACAATGTATTAAGTCCAAAGGATGCAAAGATCGTTTATTATTTAAATCAAATGACAAACGGTGTCCTTTAGAGAGTTGACAAGAAGAGCAAATGACTGGTTTGGGTAAAATAGAAGTAACAGACAAAGAACCTAACTTATGTAAAAGTAAAACAGTATCAAAGGCAACATGCCCTAAACGACTATGCCAAAGTTCATAAGATGCCTTCAAACTGGAATTTGTAGTAGCCGCCAAAGCTTGATGTTCATTATGCAAAACATATAGCCCATTCTCACATTTGCCTCGAGTTAGAACCTGTTTCGTTTTTCTGTCCTGAATCTGAAAAAACGATTTGGAGAACAAAACATCCACCGGATTATCATGTGTTAGTTTACTAATGGACAAAAGATTCTTGGCAAGATGTGGAACAACCAGAACATCACGCAAGTGCAGATTATTAGAAACAGTAGAGGAACCCGTATGAGTGATAGGAAGAGCAGTACCATTTCCAAATGTCACGTTAGCATTGCCGGAGTATGGAGAAGCATGAGGAACACTTGGTGAAGACGAAGTCATGTGATCAGTGGCCCCGGAATCAACATACCAATCAGGGGCAGCAGTAGTGACATGACATTGGGCATTGAACGCTTGAGCCAAGTTTGCGTCACGAGAGGCAGCTTGAGCGGCAAAGGTAGCAAGAGTGGGACAAGCACTTGCATAGTGGCCATCAGTACGACATAATTGGCAGTGAGGGGGCCTGCGGCCACGACCACGACCACCCGAACCACCACCGCCTCTGTTAGAGCGACCACGGCCGCTGACGAGAGAGGACTGCCGAGGCGACTGGGCAGTGAAGGCAGCAGGCAGCGAGGATGCGGCACCATGAAGGGATTTGAGAAAAAGTTCATGACTCTCCGCCTGTGAGAGTAAGTCGCGAAAGGTAGGCGCCGGTTTGGTGGCACGAATGGCAGTGGAGAAAGTCTCAAAAGAGGCTCCTAAGCCGCATAAAAACCAATGAAGTTTATCGATATCATCAACAGGCTGACCAATGGCAGCCAACTGATCACAAACGGATTTAAATTGACGACCAAATTCAGCAACAGATAATGAACCTTTGACCAATTGACGAAGTTGATCGCGCAGATTATGGACGCGTTCAACAGAAGAATTGCTATAGGCAGATTCAAGCGCAACCCAGATTTGGCGGGCTGTTGTGAGACCCAAAATTTCAGAGACCGCCTCTTCCGTAAGGGAAGAATTAAGGATAATGACAGCCCGTTGATCAATGGCAAGCCAGGCATCATAAAGAGGATTCAGAACCTCTTTGCCATCCGTAAGAAGAGACGATGGAGGAGCTACGGAGGACCCATCAACATGATCCAATAAGCGTTGATAAGAAAGTAGGGGCAGCATCTGATTTTTCCAATAGAGATAATTGGTGGAGGAGAGCTTAATTGTAATCATGTGTAAAACAGTGGCAATGGGAAGAGTGGCATCGCTGGTGGAGGAGGCAGCCATGATCGAATGGAGAAGAGGGGAGAGGAAAAGCGAAGGAAGAAGAAGAAGAGAGGAGGCAGCAGCGAGAGAGGAGCGGCGGCGGGAGGGTAGAAGTAGGAAAGATTAGGCTGATACCATGTTAGAGTGGAAAACCTAACCCCCAATGTGGAGGTAGAGAATATTATATATTGACAAAATATTATCTAAGTATTACATAAGTGGTACAGAAGAATAAGTAAATTACAATATGTGTACAAATAGGTTAAGTAACTCTAATAGGTATGCCATTGTAAGGGCATAAAGACCTTAGAAACCTTAGATGTGCAAAGTGAACCAGGAAAAGAAGACAAGAATTCATAAACTTTTGACATGGCTTCAAGGATGTTGTGCCTGATGACCTATAGAGGAATATGACCAGACTGGAGCCTCTTTTAATCCCAAAGACATAGATAACTACACAATAAATTAATTGCTCATATTCAATAGGCAAAATACATAAATATACCCTTTAACTTGGCTTCAAATCACATTTATGCCCTTCAACTTTGAGTGCGCACAAGTAGCAACTTAAACTTGTATAAAGTTGAACAAATAGACACACATGTCCTACATGGTGTCCTATGTGTATTATGCCATGTAGGAATCATGTGTCTACTTGTTCAACTTTATACAAGTTTAAGTGTCTACTTGTGCATATCCAAAGTTGGAGGGTATAAATGTAAAATGAGGCCAAGTAAAAGGGCACATTTATGTATTATGCCTATTCAATATGAAGTATTGATAGATTCTCAAGTTTACTACAAGTTGTAAATACTTTTCTTGAAGTAATAGATGTGTTTCTCGACACTGCGATTGGAATAGAAATGTAGTTTCAAATTGAACTCCATCACTCTGGTATGCTGATTTTTAAAAAGCATCCAAATAAACTAAATAGTTTTGTGTAATATTTTTCTCTTTCAAGTATATATATTAAGTTGAATTGTTGTCCAATATGATACATTCTCCCTTTAATTTTCTATTTTAATAATTACTTATGATACATTTAAATGGGGAACTTTAAAATGATATATGTAAACCAAAAGGTAGGGTTGGACTTTCTACACGTTAAATTAGAATATTTGTTCACTGTTTTCTGCCTTTTAAATTTTATTTATCTCTTCACCAACGATTATTTATTTATTAGAAAACTTAATATTTCAGGTTGATGTTCATTTGATTCCCCAAAAATATCAAATAGTAACACTTTGGGGAAGCAAAAGGATAAATTATAAAATCAAATTAAAGATGATTGATTGAACGACAAAGGATAAGATGTTATAATTATTATTTTCCTTTACATTATTAATGTTCTTTACTACGTAATCCTGTAGGTAAGATAATATAGTGTTTTAGTTTTAATGACTGATAAGTTTTAAATATTATTTTATAAATTTCGTGATATTAAATTTCCGCGTGAGGCGCAGATAATTTTACTAGTAAATATATAATTATTTAAATTTGTATATATTAACCTTGAATAATTTTAAGGCCCTTAATATTTAGGGCTAAAACTATTCCTTTAGTGGCTTTAGGATTGAACCGCCCGTCTCGACTAATCTCGTTTCTCTTTCAATTGGAGACATGGTTCCCTGTGCACGCAAGCGAAATATGCTACCCATCAAATTTGATATTTGGATTCAATGGAGTAGTCAAAACTTCCAACCAAGGTCGGAACTAGATAGAGTTGGTGGCATTATTAGTCTGGATATCAGCTTCTGAAGCTGAGAAAATTGATCATAATAAACCAAGATGAACATCTTACTGATGACAATGTCCATTGGCCCCGAATACTCAACATTGGAACTTTTGGGGTTGTGCTTCTATGAAATGCGCTTGTAGCTAAGAAATGTGGATTCACTGTGTTTGCAACAAATTTTAAAGGTGATATTTTGATTTTCTTTTTTCACTCTACGACTAGTTATTTGTTAGTGAATTCATCAGTTTAGCAACATTAACAATGACACTACTTGGGATAACCTGATAAGTAGTGAAGAATAACATTCTCATGGACAGTAGCTGGTGATTGAAACAAGGCCTACTGAACAAAAAAAGTTATGATGACAATTGTGAGAGTTTATTAAGCTTAGCTTCTAAAGAAGATGCTGTTCCTGACAATCGTCCATCGTGGTGTTTATTAAGCTTCACCTCTCAAGCAGAATGATCTCTGCCTTGATATGATTGGACTTCGCTTGCAGAGGAATAAGAATATAATATTCAGACCTAACAGGATTTCTCCTTTGCAGCAATTCTGAAAAGAAGGAATCACATCCCTGTTACTACACTCAGGTACTGACACACGCGCCATGTAATCCTCGTGTCTCCGAGGGATAGTTGCAGTGCAGTGCAAGCTACCATACAACAGTCAAAGAGATGATCTTCTAGCCGTATGCTGTATAGTTACTATATACGCATCATTTGCCATATCTTCACGTTGCGTTGTTTGTACCTCTTAGGCTAAATTGGCTATAGACCAGCTACATCAGCTACACGTTGTGTTGTTGGAAACCAGCTTAAGGGATTCAAGATGACTTAGAAACTCTAATCATGGAAAAAGAACACACCGACCCATTCATTGAATAACCAAATGTTCCTCACAACATGCAACTCAACTTTGGCATATTTCTCAAAATCTTCTCTGCATCTTCACCATAAGAGAGATGTAGAATGGAAAAGGTCTCCAAATTAGCTAATTGTGAGTTCGCAAGTGATTCATCCATGTTCCCCAGGAGCTCCCATCTTTTTGCTCCCTTGGTGACTCAAACTCACTACCTTAAGGTTGGAAGTGAAGGTGCTTACTATCCAAGCAACTCCCTCTTGTCTATTTGCTTATGCCTTATGGTGACTAACAAACAAACTAAAATTTTACTTGGTAGTAAGAGTTTACAGTAACCAATTTGTATAACAGAATTACAAAACATCAATAACCAAGTGACCTTTTTACACTGTTCGAATCAAACCATTCTCATAATCAAGATAAACTATTTTAATCTTGTACTACAATGTTACCGATAGTGTGCCCAACAATCTCTTACTTCACCATTACAAATGACAAGATTTAATATGTACCTATTTATGTAACAATGATAAACTTCCCCCAAGATTTGTGCAAACAAATCACCATTACAATGACAGAGCAACCTGTTGCTAACAAACATAGCTCCTAGAGTATGCAAAAAAGGAACACGAGGCAAGATGATACTTGAGATTCACGAGATCCGTTCTCTAGCAGATTTACGTCATGTCTCAGTTTGAGGCTACCGAAACATCATCTGGGGTAGAATGAGCTGTGAGAAATGTTTGCAATTGAAGCTGAATCACCTTCTCCATGGCGATAAGATGGGGTATCCCAAGGGTCATGAAGCTCCATGGTTTTCTCATCTACAAAGGGAGGATTGGTTGGTGCAGGTAACTCTTCTTCTTTCTTTACTAACATCTGCAATGCCTTAGACATAGACGGTCTTAATCCCGGAACCTCTTGTGTGCACAAAAGTCCAACATGTACCACTCGTAGAACCTCCTTTTTTACATTGCTTGTGTGATAATTGTGCAGCATAAGATTTGGATCAAACAGTTCCTCTACTCTAGAATGTTGAAAATGCTGCCATGCCTGTTTCATCCACGGCAAAAGTTCAATCAATGAGCAAACACATTATAGATTCAAGTAACTAGAAGAATTGGTTCGCAACTTACAATGGAAATTAAACTGTCAGAGTATTCAGTGTTTTTGCTTCTATTATTCTGCCTACCAGTAACAATCTCCAATAATAGAACACCAAAGCTGTAAACATCTGCCTTTTCAGTTAATTGGCCATGAGCTAAGTATTCTGGCGCCATATATCCTCTGCGAAGGAAAAAACGGAAAATTAACCATATGAGATAACTAATTACATGAACATAAGTTTTGAGCTATATATAGCTATGATTTAAATGGTAAAAGTAAAGAATCACTAACAAAGTCCCAGCAATAGCAGTGCTTATGTGACTCTTGTCTTCTTGGAAAGACCTGGCCAACCCAAAATCAGCAATTTTTGCTCTGAGCCTCGAATCCAACAGGATGTTGCTGGCTTTAATATCTCTATGAATAATCCTCGTTCTATTGTTTTCATGGAGGTAGACCAAACCTTCTGCAGTCCCTATAATGATATCAAATCTTTTCCCCCAATTCAATGTTTTGCCTTTGGTAGGGTCTGCCAATTTCAACATACAAGGTGAATTCTATTAATTTCATGCCAGTAAGAATCGAGTGTCACAAAGTCACAAAGTCTTTTTACTCACCAAAGACAAACCGATCAAGACTCTGGTTCGGGAGGAACTCATATACAAGAAGACTTTCAGGTCCAGAACAGCTGCATCCTAATAACCTTACTAGATTTTTGTGTTCAACACTGCTAATAATATTGACTTCGTTGTAAAAATCTGCAGCTCTGTGTTTGTTATTGAAGAACAGCCTTTTCACGGCTATCTCTCTCCCATCTTGTAGAACTCCCTACAATATAAGCATATTATAGACTCACTCTGATGTGATTATGTGAATAAACTGGAAACATAAAAGATGTTAACGAGCGCAGTATTTTCAGCTCACTACCTTATAAACTGTGCCAAATCCACCTTGCCCGAGCTTGTTCGCCTCATCAAAAGATGCGGTAGCTTTCTCAAGAGTTGAATACTTGAAGTTCAGGCTGCTGTCGTTAAGGGTCTTCACTAACTTCTCCACATCATTGGAACCTGAACATTTCAAACTCCTTAGTTGCTTTAAGAGACATTCAAAGCTAAAGCCTTACCTGAAATATCACCAAAGTGTTCTACCTTTTCTCTTCTTCTGTATTTGTTTGTTCTTCCACATATAAAAGGCGATAATAGCTCCCAGTACGAAGACGACCACGGCACTAACAACAGCAATTACAATTACCACCACTGAAAATACGTCAATCTATCAGCCACATGGTCCAGATAACATTTCAGTGATTGACTTAAAGGAAAAAGGAAGACGACAAAGTAAAGATTACCATTTGGTGATGTGTCTCCACTGCTAGCAATAGCATTAAGAAAATTAACATCCGAGTACCTCAGGAAGCATCCAGTGTACAACGCTCGTCCTTCTGACCATGGAAAGCACCCCATCATGGAGGCAGATGCATTTTGCAAACAAGCTCGGCACGAGTTAGCACTCAGTGTTCTCCAGCAATCAGCTAGCACATAAGCTGTCTCGTTCGTTGCCCCAGGCACTGCCAATTCAGCACGGGCATAGCCATTATTGTTTGGTGCATTAGCTACCGCCTGCTGAACAGCCCGCCTAGCAGTTTGTTGGAACAAAGAATCCTTTCTGGTTCTATTTCCACAAACATGTCTGTCTTCAGGTCCTACATATTGGTGATCAAACGTGTAATTCTCAGCCCGCATAAAGCAGCCATCTAGATAAATTCGACCTCCATTGAAAGGAAAACATTGAGGAAGGACAGTTCGAGCTTCAGCATAGCATAGGACACAGTCAAGTAACGAAAGATCACCATAACACTGTGCTAATCCATAGTTAGCATCCGGTCCACTCCCGGTGAGTGCAACTCCATAGCCTTGAGTTCTCATTTGATCACTTATTGTTTCCATTGTGGCAACAAAATTCGGGACAAAAGCAGTTGTATTATGCTCAAGTTGCGTACTACATAAGATCTGGACTGTCTGAGATCTAGGTTCTGCCTCTGATACATTTGGTAGAAGTAAAATCGACAGAACGACAAATAGTCTTAATGCAACTAATCTCACTGCTTTATCCATTGAGCGACTGCAAGATCTAATAAGTGAAATCAATCAAATATAAGAACATCAAATCCCTGCATTTAAAAGCATTATTGAACTATTGTTTTCTTTCATGAAAATGTTGAATGATATGAAAAAAATGAATAATTGATGAGGTAGCTTCATTTTCATAATCAAATTTTTATGTCAACAAAGTCCAAAGAGTACAATACAATAATGTCATCTTAATTTCTGTAAAACTTCATTACTACTTTTATTAACAAATCATTGAGCCATTAGAAGAAGTCTTGGTTTCACATTTATTTCCCAAAATATGATTATTTTTTTCTCATAGATTTATCAAAAGGGGACCAGAAATATTCATGGTTGAATGTTGAAACTACTGCAGCATCCTATATTAGACTAAAGATTTGATTTGTACACACTGAAAATGTAAAATATTGGGAAAAAAGGGCATAATATACTCTTTTGACTTTGCAATAGACCTGATATATGATATATCCCTTGTTTAAAAAGTGCACATATATATTTTCATCTTCTAATAAATAGAGCATATTTATTTTTTCATTAACAGACTCATATTTGTTTAATTAAAAAATATCCTAAAATTAGTTTTTTAATTTAAAAAATATCACATGGCTTTAAGAAATAATTTCACTCATTTTCTAAAGTTGGATCGGAGAGGTAAAAAAGGGTGAGATAATTTTTTAAAGCCATGTGACATTTTTGAAATTAAAAAAATCATTTTAGTAGTTTTATTTTTTTTTAAATCAGTAAATATGAATTTGTTAAGGAAAAGGGTAAATATATATATATATATATATATATATATATATATATATATATGAGCCATCTTATTTAACACGGACATATATATGAGCCATCTTTTTAACACGGACATATCAACTATATATATATATGAGCCATCTTATTTAACACAGACATATATATATATATATATATGAGCCATCTTATTTAACACGGACATATATATGAGAATATATATATGAGCCATCTTTTTAACACGGACATATCAACTATATATATATATGAGCCATCTTATTTAACACGGACATATATATGAGAATATATATATGAACCATCTTTTTAACACGGACATATCAACTCTAAATTACAAAATTAAACGATAAAATTTTCCTCTTTTCCCAAAAATGTTTTTTTCTATGTTACTAAATGCCACTTATTTTGATGATCTGTCTGTCAGTGTATAAAAGTTAAACTCATCAATTTTAAAAGTATATAAAATAGGATAGAAAGTTGAGAATTGTGTTACATCTAGAAACAAAAGAAAGGTCAGCATCGATGATTATACCCAAAAAAAACCAACTAACATTGATTTTATAGGTAAAAAGTGAGACCCCACAATCACAATGGATCAAGCCAGATAATAATACAATAATAAGACTAAAATGCCCCCCCAATTGACCAATTTTCAGAACTCCAATCCCCATCTTCAAAAGTTCATTCATCTTTCATATATCTTAATTATTAGAAAAAATTAAGATATAGTAATTGCATAAAAAATTACAAAATCCTCAGAGTTGAACTGAATTAAGAGAATTCTCAATTTGAGCAGTTTCTTTGGAGAACTACAGAAAAGAAAAAAGTGAAAGGTAAATGTAGAAAAAGCTCTGTAGCTCAAAAAACATAAAGGATAAAAATCTTACCTTTCGTTCATGAAAAATCGATTTGTTGAGCAAGATCGCAGTAGAAAATTATATTGCAGATGCTTTAGGAGCTCTAATAAAGAACAGAGGACAGTGACGATAAGAAGAAGAAAGGAAAAAAAAGAAGTATAAATAAAGGAATGAATAATTAGATGAGGAAATATTATTAAATAAGAGATGAGTTTTAAGGAGAACAAACGGATATTTCTCAACTTTAAATTAAAAATGAGGAACTAAAATTGAAGACTTTGAAATAAACGCGCTTCTTTTAGCCGAAACTTCTTTTACCTACTTTTTTTATTGAGTTAATATTTCAAAAGGTCACTCAACTTTATTAATTTATCTAGTAAAGTCATTGAGCTTTGTTTTGTATCAATAAAATCACTCAACTTAGATATTTATTTTGTATCAATAAAATCACTCAACCTATATTTCAAGTTACTGATTTATTTTTATTTTTTATTATGGATAGTTGCTTTTGATTATTTTTTAAGTTGTCAATATATAGAAGTAAATACTAGTGTTACATGATTTATAATTTATACACATGGCGAAGTAAAAAAAAATTAGTTGCACTATTATTGTATTTTATAAACTATAATAGTAAGTTATATGTTTTAGTTTTCAGGTTATTAATCCATTATTTTATGGATGGTTAGTTGTAATTATTTTCTTACGTGATTTGAAAGTGTAAAAATCAATTAAATTATTCGTATAAAGAAGTTAAACTTAAAGACTATATATTAGTATTACATTATTTAACTTGTATAAATGATGAAGTAAAAAAATAAAATTACACTTTTATTGTATTTTAAACTATAATAGTAAGTTATATGTTTTAGTTTTAGGTTATTAATCTATTTTTTTTAGGAATGGTTATTTGTAATTTATTTTTAGGTGAATATTTCTACATGTTCAATATATTAACCTACTCTAACAGGGTACCCACTCTCTTTTCTAAATAACTTACACACATATTGACACTTGCCTAGTACATAGATATTCATTTATTGAATTTATCAGTTAAAGATTTATTATTTCTATGAGATTAAATACGAGTTATTGTGAAGTCAAAAGTTGATGAAATTATAAAACTAAATATTTTTGCATAATTGCATTTATTGTTATTATACTATTTATTCTAATTTTGACGACTTTTTACTTATTATTTATGTAAAGATAATCCGTCAAAATAATAATTATTACTCCCTCTGTCCAACAATACTTGTCCACTATTGACTTGTCACACTCCTTAAGAAACAATAAATAGAAGGGTGATTTTACTATATTACCCTTTGAATATAATAAATACAATGTATTGAAAAATGTAGTAGGGAGATGACTATAATTAATGATAAGGGTAAATTAGGAACTAAGTGTAAAATTATCCATTGATTTCATTAAGTGGACAAGTATTGTTGGACATCCCAAAATAGTATAATGGACAAGTATTGTTGGACAGAGGGAGTAATTAATTTAAATAAAATTTGACTCCTAAGTTTTTGGTCAAAATTGTCGAATGGAATTATGAAAATTAACTACACAAATATTAACTTAAAAAATTAATTATTTTTAAGTGAATTGATCGTATATGAAAATTAATTTGTCAATATATAAAAGTAAATACTAGTATTATATGATTTTTAACTTATAAACATGAAAAAGTAAAAATAAAAAGTTGCACAATTATTGCATTTTAAACTATAATAGTATATTATGTCTTAGTTTTCTGGTTGTACATCCATTTATTAATGAATATTTATGTGTAATTACTTTTTAGTGGAGTTAAAAGTGTAAAAAAGCTAATAATTACACTATATACTAATAATGTAAATACTCCTACATATGGTGTAGATTAAACCAACTCCAACAGGGTAAAACACATACTGACACTTGCCTAGTACATTATATTAATATTCTTTTTTTTTTAGGTTAACTATATTAATATTCATTTATTGAAATTATCGGTCAAAGATTTGTTATTTTTATGGGATTAAACCCGAGTTATTACAAAGTCAAAAATTGACGAAATTATAAAACTAAATAATCATGTATTTATTGTTTTTTTTGGTTAACATGTATCTATTGTTACTATACTATTTACTCTAGTTTCGACGATTTTTCATTTATCATTTATGTAAAAATAATTCGTCAAAAAGATTAATTAAAGAACAATGACTCATTCTTTAAACCACCGTTCTTAAGACCAAAGAGTCGGGCGGAAGGAGGGAAAGCCCTCCGTTCCTGGTTTTCTTGTAGATGGATCCTTTGGAACCGCAAGAATCTTTATTTAGAATGGAATTCCAACTCAACACCTTTTAAGTGAGATTTGAAGAAGAGTTGTTCTTCGGAGAGCATAGTACGATGAAAGTTATAAGTTGTGTTCAGGGAAAGTTATTGTCTATCATTGGTCTCCATAGTAGAATCTGTCGGAGACCTGAGACGCGATAATTTTAAAATATAGAGTTACTTACATCCTTCGATAGTTAAAACCTTGGTTTAACTTTTACATTAAAAATATGGTTTAGTGTCCCCTACACATTTTGGGACACCAAAGCTCTAATACATAGCGACAGTCTCTCAAACTTATTTATAAATTTTATTTAAATATTTAAGTTATGATTTGATCCAATCAATTGTTAGAATGTACGATAAAATATTTCTATTAAATATTACTTTTTATTTAGTACAATCTGTTCAAATTTTAAACAAGAAATTATGCATGTTCTCAAATATCCATATAATATAAATGAGTCAGACATTCAAAATAAGTCATATTTTTTTAGTTATATATCAATAAGTCATAAAACTTCAGGTAAACGTTAAAGAAGCTGACATATTTCATTAGTTAACTTATCTATGCAATAGACATTTATGAATTGACAACACACGCAAAAAATATTCAAAATTTATAGTAAAAGTATTTAATAGAATATTATATTATATATTTAGTTGTTCAATTAAAATAAACTATAATATGAATGCTAAACAAAATTTGCCGACAAGTTTTTTCATCTTTATTATTATTAAATTTATTATATTTCAAATTATGAATTCATATTTACTGTATCTTTTATAATTTTTTACGACACCAAAATACTACATCCACCTCCGCTAAGAAATGTTTCGTTATTTCTGACTACACAAGCCAAATTATCTTCTTAAAAATGAAGAGATTAAGTTTAATTTCATGGTCTAAAATAAACTACTCCCATACACACAAAAATAATCATGGTAAATTGCAATTTTTTTTTTTTATGTTTATAGGTTCTTTTATTAGACTATTATATTGATAGGTTAATTAATCAAATGAAACCAACAACTACTTGTCAATTGTCATCTAGTGTATCCTATGGTTTTCTTAGTTCGAAAAATGTGATGTTTAATCTTACACATTTTTTTAATACAATTAATAATTCACTTATGTGTCCTCATATTTAATTGAAAAAATAAATTAGTTGTGACTTGTGACACTTTGTTGTCATCCATTTAATCAATTTAGTCCACACTTGGCCCACCATTTAATTTTACCTACTTGTCTCCAACACATGATGTAGACTGTACAGAACTTCCAGGTTCATCTAAAACATCTTCACCAGCAACAATAAAACATCTTGGAATGTCTGGTTTGCTACTTAGTGAACATGACAATTGGCTAAAAAAAATGTGAAAATTTAGATCTAAACAAATTTAGATCATAATACATGCTTTTGACCTCTTATAAATTCAATTGTATCGATTTTAGGATAAACAAAAAACCAAAACCTTTTTAGACACATAATTTTAATTACTCTAGATATTTATCATTGGCAGGGGCGGACCTAGAGGGGTTGAACCCTCTCGGCAAAAAATTACGTTGTATATTTAAGATATTTTAAAAAAAAATTATGTCTATATATTGATTTTGAACCTCCTAAATGTAAGGTTATAGGTTTTTCGAACTCCCTTAATTGAAATTCGGGATCCGTCACTGATCATTGGTATGGTTGTTATGACTGCTTTTCTAGTTGACAAATAAATTGAGGACGTGTGCACAAATGACCTTTTCTGGGGGTCACTCTTTAAATTTTGTCCCCTTTTACTTTAGTGGTTAGATCTGTAAGAGAAAGAGATCCATCCAACTGTTTCTAAATGCCAAATTTGGCTAACTGGTTTAACAACTAACCATATTCAAACAGTTGCTCCAATAAAAGGCCACAATGTGCAAATAATGTTATTGAAGTGAAATTTGCTACCATTGCACAAATTAAAACTCTAATTTATTCACTCTTCAACTATTATTACAATTATTATTAATCATAATAATTATTATTGATCAGATGAGGCTATAAGACTTAAACATTTGGTTTTAAAAAAAAAAAATTAATCAGGGTGAAGCCAAGATAAGGTCAAGGGGTTTATTTGAATTCTCTTTAGCAGAAATGATACTGTTTAAATATGATTAAAATTGTCTTTTATATATATATAATAGATACTGAACCTTTTTTGACTTCAACCTTTGTTTATTTATTCATATCTTGAACCCCTTATTGAAAATCTTGATTCCGTCCCTGAATCAAATGCAACCTTAATTGGAGATCTAGAACATCTATTTTGGCATTTAACAAAGACTTGTTGACTGACTTTGTTATTTTTTTAAATCGACCTTCCATAATTCAAGCGTGAAGTAATGCTATAACCATAAAATGTCTTCTTATTTTATGCCACACTTTACGTTTTATAATATTTCTTTTACCCAATTTGTGCGATACTTAGCTGTAGCTTTAGCCAATAAAAATGACTAAAGGAGTAAGGACTACTAGGTGTCAATTGAAATTTTCAAAATATAATTAGTACTATGAACTCCTAATAAATATTTTCTTCAGTGAACTGTCAAGTTAATATGAATCAAGTAAATTGAAACAGACGGAATAACATTTTCTTTAAAACCATTATTTTGTCGATGCCCACTATCTATAATGTAACACTATTCAAGTCAACCACGTTAACATTTTCAAAGTCGTCCACATTTTTTTCAAAGTCTTCCACCTGCATGCTTGTTTTGGAGAGTTTCTCTTTCTTTTTTCTAACACTTTATATTATAATAACATTCTCTTGTCCTAGATAGTATTCAACAGTTGTAATGAAATGGTACATAAAAGTCTATGTTTTGATTTTTCTAGAAAAATTACTATTAGCTGAAAAGAAAACAAATGACCGAAATTGATATTTAAACTTGACTAGTGATTACTTTAATAAGGGAGGTTTAAATTTGTTTGATGAAATATTGATTGATTCTTAAATAGGTAAAATGTAATGTGAAAAAAACTTAACCACCCTCGATATATACTATTGTCACGATTTAGTCCATCGGATCAGGTGGACACCTACTCTAACATCTAAATAGGAGAACCTTTATTACTCAATTTAAAACTGAAAATGCGAAAGTAAATAAAACATAAGAAATCTCTTTAAAAGTTTGAAATGACCATGAAAACTCAAGTCTAAGAATCATATCATTAAACAATTAACCGAAAACCCTTTCAAGGAACTAGTCTAAACAAGTACAAGAGCTACTAAGAGAGTGTAATACACCAAAAATAAGACACAACTTCCATCTAGAGGAAAGAAAGAGTAGAAGTTGTCGGAGATCATCATCGTCTTCTCATAAGAAACATCACTGATCCTGCAACCAGACTATGCCAAGTGGCATAAAAATAGTAGTATCAGTACAAACAACACGTACTGGTAGACATCATCGATCGATCCGAATCCACCACCTAATATAAAGTAGACATTCAGAAGGACACATGCAATATGAAAGTTATACCACCTCAAGTCTTTGCCCCTATGCATGTACCATGCCAGGTATAATGCCCATAAACTAGTACCCATAAGTAGGCCTGTGCAAAATTCGAGCCAAACCGTTAACCCGAACCGATTTTCGGTTTATTGGGCTAACGGTTCGGGATATGGGGTTATTGGTTCGGGGCTCGGTTTATTGATTAAGATTATTGGATTAACGGTTCGGGGCTCGGGTTGGGAAGAAATATTTTCGGGTTACCCGATACCCCGATAAGACCCCTTAAATTCCTACATTTCCTATTTCCTATTTCCCAATTCTCACTCTCAGTTAGGGTTTTTAGAATTTCTTCAGTTCTCTGGATCCAAAGCGCAACTCCTCCCATTTCTCCAAAGTTCTACGATACAAATCGGCACTGCTCGGCGTCCGGCGAGGCGACGGCTGCTCCAGTCACTCAGGGTCTCAGCCTCTCAGGCAAGGTAACGGCAAGTCTCACTCCTCATCCACTATCTCAGGTGAGGACGACACCTCTACGAGTCAAAAGTTTAAATTCACTTAATTTCAAGATTTCACTATAAAGTGTGATGTTGGGATTTGATTTATGAGAAAATGATTGTGAATTCTTAATTAGGTGTTAGAACACTCGATCGCTCACTCTCACACTGTCTCTGTGTCTCGTTCCACTCTTAGAAGTTAGAAGACTCAGAACTTAGAAGCTCACAAGTTCACTCTCAGATAGAACTCTGCTCACTGCTCACTGTTCACTGCTCACTGCTCTCTGTTCTGCTCAACTCGAGCGCTTACGATTTCTGAATATCTGCAACTGGTAAGGCTAAATTGCACTTTCATTTCACGATTTCATTGCGACTTTTGGATTTGATTAATGAGAAACTTCAATTGAAATAGTTAAATTGGCATTACTGTTTTTTCTTTGAATTGGCATTTAGTTTGGCATTTTGGCTCATTTGTCTAAACTTTGTTGTCTTCTACTTGCTGGTTTGTGTGATGTGTCTACTGTCTTGTGTGTAACTTCTGATTCTACTTACCCTACTATTTGTACTTTGTAGTTCTTGCTTTAACAAACTACTTAGTCTTTGTTTAGTTCCTTCAACAGTTCCAGGGCTGCATCATCCTCTTATAAAAAATATATCAATAAATAATTATTTTATATATTTTCGCAGTTTTTGGTGAAAGTATCATGGCTGAAAATATCATAATTGATAAGGTTGTCGGTGAAAGTGGAGCTTCTAATACCAATGCAATAAGTCAAACTCAAACTGTTGAGTCCAAAGTAAGGAAAGAA
The DNA here is from genome assembly GCA_018342035.1 of Solanum appendiculatum. Taxonomy (NCBI): domain Eukaryota; kingdom Viridiplantae; phylum Streptophyta; class Magnoliopsida; order Solanales; family Solanaceae; genus Solanum; species Solanum appendiculatum. The sequence goes on along the minus strand of JAGDQO010000158.1, from coordinate 47,979 downwards.
AGGAAAAAAAGATCTCGTGCGTGGGATCATTTTACTCGTAAAAATGATTCTGATGGAAGTGAAAAGGGTGTTTGCAACTATTGTAAGAGAGAATATTTTGCTAATACAAAAGAACATGGTACAACGGCAATGCTTACTCATTTAAACAGATGCCCGAAGATGCCTCATAATATTGATATCAAACAATCAAGATTAGCATTTCAACCAATGGTAGGGGGTAACAAGGGCGATGTAGTTGTTGTTCCATGGAAATTTGATCAGGAAGAGTGTAGGAAGGCCTTGTGTCGTATGGTAATTCTTGATGAACTTCCTTTCAGATTTGTTGAAAAAGAAGGTTTTAAACAATTTATGAAAGTAGCACAACCTTGTTTCCACATTCCTTCTCGTACCACTGTGACTCGTGATTGTTTTAATCTTTTTGATGAAGAAAAAAATAAGTTGATGGCTGTTTTCAATGAAACACAACAAAGTGTGTCTTTAACCACTGATACTTGGACTTCCATACAAAGAATCAATTATATGGTCATTACTGCTCATTGGATTGATAAAAATTGGACTTTGCATAAAAGAATTATCAATTTTTGTCCAATCTCTAGTCATAGAGGTGAAGATCTTGGAAAGTGTATTAGTAAGTGTTTACATGAGTGGGGATTGCAACGGATTTTCACGGTTACAGTTGATAATGCTAGTTCAAATAGTGTGGCAATAACTGAGTTGTCTAAGCAATTAACTAAGTGGGGGACCAACCTAATGGGTGGTAGTCACCTTCACATAAGGTGTATGGCTCATATTGTAAATCTTATTGTTCAAGATGGTATAAAAGAAGCAAATGTGTCTATTGAACGAGTTAGGCAAGTAGTGAGATACATTAGGCAATCTCCTGCTAGGTGGAAAAAATTTCAAGAATGTTGTGAAGATGAAAATCTTGTTAAAAAGTCTTTATGCTTGGATGTTCCTACAAGGTGGAATTCCACCTACATGATGTTGAGTAGGGTTATTGAATATGAAGGTGCAATTGTTGAGTACGCCGATCGTGATATTGGCTTGGCACTACATCTTAAGTTTGTTGATATTATGGATGAAAATCCTTCAGGTACACTTTTGAGTAGTGATTGGGAGAGTGTAAAGAGAATTACAAATTTTCTTGAAATGTTTTTTAATCTTACTTTGAAGATATCTGGATCACGATATGTTACATCAAACTTTCATTTTCTTGAAATTTGTCAAGTTGGTGTTTACTTGAATCAATTGATATCAAATGAAGATCGTGTTTTGGCTAAAATGGCAGAAAATATGAAGGAGAAATTTGACAAATATTGGGGTGATACTGAAAAAATGAATAAGATGCTTTTCATACCATGTGTTTTGGATCCTCGTCATAAATTTAACACTCTTCGCTTTGCACTTAAGAAGATGTTTGGAGACAAAGGGGCTGCTATAGAAAGTGGTGTGCGAACGTACATGGAATCTTTGTTTAATGAGTATGTAAAGCCTGATTCAAATGATAAAAGTGGCCTACTTTCTTCTAATGAGGTGGATACTTCTAATTCAAGGTTTGCACGAGTAGGAGATTTTGGGAACTTTTTTGAGGAATTAGATAGACATACATCTAAAGAAGGAGGAGCAGGTTTAAAGTCAGAATTAGTTAAATATCTTGAAGAAGATACTGAAATTGGAAAACCAGATTTTGATGTATTGCTTTGGTGGAAAGTTAACTCACCAAGATTTCCATCTCTTTCTGAGATGGTTCGAGATGTGTTGGCTATTCCTGTTTCAAGTGTGGCATCTGAATGTGCTTTTAGTACCGGAGGGCGCATTCTTGATTCATTCAGGAGTTCATTAACACCTAAATTGGTACAAGCTCTAGTGTGCCTTCAAGATTGGCTTCGGAGTGAGCCACAACCCATAAATATTGAGGAAGATTTAGATTTTCTTGAGCAACTTGAACAAGGTAAGAAAAGAACCTCATTGACGAAAGATTGTGAATAGTTTATTTAATACTTTTTTTGTTTAAGCCTTGAGACTTGACTTGTTATCTTATTTCTCTTTAGATTTGGCTAAACTTGGAAAAGAACTTTGCATTGATGACATGTAAAATTGGAGGTTTCCTTCACTAACTCTACTAAAGGAGAAGGAAGGTAGATGTCTTAATATAGAGGTGAACTTTTATTATGTTAAATTATGGTTAATACAAATATTTGTGCAAAGCAAGCTCTCAGTAGAACTTGGTGTTCTTCATCAGTTCATCTTGACTTCTCTTTCATTATCTAATACTTTCTCTGTTTCTTTGTTAATCAGATTTCATCATGCCTCGACGTCATGGTTCTAGTGCTCGATCACCTATTTGGAATCACTATGAAAAACTTAAAGAAAAAGAAGATGGATCGTGGACAGTAAAATGTATTCATTGTGGTCGTGTTACTTATTACCATTCGCACAATACTGGGACTACCTCATTGAGGATGCATGTTGAGCGTTGTTTGGAAAACAGGAACTAGAATCGTCAACTCTTAAGGATTGACTAGTTATTATTTTGTTTACTTGAACATGAACTATTAGTATTATGTTTGGAGTTTGGACTTAATTTTCAGGTTGTGCGACTACTATTTTGAATTTTTGAAATTCTGTTTGTGCCTGTGTGGGGCTGTGGAGTGTGGGCTATTGCAGACTTGCAGTGGCTTTATGTTAGTTAGACAATTTTAAGTTGTGCGACATTGTAGATTCTGCAATGTTGCAGCTTGTAGTGCTGCTGTTTTATTCAATTATTTATGGTGAGAAGTTTCTTTAAGTGTTGTTGTTGGCCTGTTGCTGTTATTGTTGTTGTGGCTGTTGTGGTTGTTGGCCTGTTGCTGTTGTGACTTGTGACATTGTGTACTACTGTACAGTGTACATGTTCAGTGTTGGGCTGTTGGCAGTTGGGTATTAAGTGATTGAATAATGAATTGTGATATTGTGCGACATTGCAGATTCTGCAATGTTGCAGCTTGTAGTGCTGCTGTTTTATTCAGTTATTTATGGTGAGAAGTTTCTTTAAGTGTTGTTGTGTTGTGGCTGTTGGCATGTTGCTGTTGTGGCTGTTGGGCTGTTGGCCTGTTGCTGTTGTGACTTGTGACATTGTGTACTACTGTACAGTGTACATGTTCAGTGTTGGCAGTTGGGTATTAAGTGATTGAATAATGAATTGTGATATTGTGCAAGGCTATGAGACATGAGTTGCTGGCTTGCTGCTATGTTGCTGCTATGAGTTTCATGTGATTTTCAATTTTTAAAAATTGTGTGATATGTTAACGGTTAACCCGATAACCGAACCGATAAGGGTAAATAACCGATTAACCGATAGCCGATTAACCGATAACTTAATGATTTTTAACGGTTTAACATATCTACAAACCGATAACCAATAAGTAAAACCGATAATGTTCAAAACCGAACCGAACCGACCGATATGCAGCCCTACCCATAAGCCTAGCTTCCTACCTCGTCCCGCTGCCAACTCCGCCATTTAAACATTCGACCCTCTTGCCACTCTACGCTTCCCAAGCCTACTCTTTATCAGATATATTTTAGACCACTTTAACAAACACACACCATTCATGTAAAAACAACTTCGAACAAGAATCCGGTCACCAACCTGACCTAACCAAACACATGAAACATGCCCCCATAAAATCATACAATGACCCATATTCGAGTCCCACTCACCTTCCAAGTAACTTGGACCACCTAGGAATCCTCTAAAGCACAACCTATGATGTTCAACAAGCAATTCGATTTACATAAGAACCAATATCCTCGCATTAAAATACACCAACCCATCCACTCAAAGACCAATAGTTGATAAACATAACATAAATAAAAAATATCTAGCCCACTTACGGAACCAACATGAAAACTCAGTTCTCTCATGGAATCCATACACAAACTGTTAGTGTACCAGTGTGGTACCCGAGCTAACCATTAATGATTCATACCAGGCTTGGTATCTGAGCCAACCGTTAGTATCCTATATTGGCATGGTACTCAAGCCAACCATTAATCACAAACAATATGCACAATCACAATCACAATGAACAACCAATTTGAAACCAAAAATAAATAAACAAATTCATTGCATGAGATTATCTCATGAAGTTATTCCACATTAGCCTTTTAATTTTCCCCACATGTATCACACAAATAATACTACAAAACAGTTAACATGCACACATTACATAATTTGAAAAACAAACAGATCATCACCTACATATAACAATAACCTAACACTGAATCCCATTTTGAATAAATATTCATTCCTGGGAGTTACCTCCCAAATCCCATGAATTAATAGTCTTCTTGCCATTCTGTTTTTCCTTGATTACCACAAACCCTAGAAATAGCTATAATCCAACAATTTCATAGCATTTAACCTTACAATACGGACCACCCCCAACAAGAAACTCAAGGTTAACAGTCAAAAACTAGAGAACCACTCCTTTGTCATTACCTTTGTTCTGCCTTAACAACAATAAACAATAGTATGGCCATTAGATTTTTGCTCTTCATTAGCCTCTTTATGAAAATTGATATTCTGAAAAACCTTGGATCTTAGAACCATTTTTTGATGAGATGTTTTTTTGTTATCTATATATTTCCAAGTCTATTCTTTTAGAGAGTAAGATCAAGAAAATTTTCTTTTATATTTTAATATGCTGAATTTTTTTTCTTTATTTAATCTTTATTAGATTTTGAATCCTAATTTTATGCTAGAAAAACAAGTTGAATCTTGAAAAATACATTTCTATACCGATATCCTTACGACGGATAGTGAGTGTCTTGGCACATCTCAAGCCTGGAGAATTTTCTACAATTTCTGTGACTAAAAATTTTACCAAAAACTTACAACAAAGTTTGACCTCCTCATAAGGGACCTGCCCCAAATTGTTCAATAATTTTATCATATGATGTGCAAGTAAACTAATCTTTAATACAAAACTAGAAATAGAATAGCATAGATAATCCATAGGACAAATCCAATTGACTTCATGTACTAGATGCCTTCTAGGTCAATACCATATGATACAAAAATGTTGACAATGTTGACTGTCTTTATTGTAATACTTCAAACAATTTGCAATAGTTAGTGTCTTCTTTAAGATGCAATAGCTGTCAAGAGGAAGTATATTGAATGATTGTGATGCCTAAGTTAAAGTACAAATTAATTGTCCACCTTGTATCACAAAATTAATCATCTATAACTTTGTTGATGTGAAAGGGAAAAGTCTACTTTCTCCACCCCATGAATGAGAAAAAAAAAGTCATAGAAACACATTCTCTTTTTGCTACATCTAAAACTGAAATATCACATTCCATGAGATACTCTCTCCATCCCAATTTACGTGATATTATTTGACTTGATATAAAGTTTTTTTTAAAAAAAGAACTTTTAAAATTTGTAATCTAAATTACTCTTTGATCATCTATGTGGTTGGTAAAAATAGAATTTTACAGTTAACTATTTCAAATTATTCAAAATGTGATTTTTTTAAAACAAAAAGATGTATCATGTAAATTGAGACAACAAGAATATCTCATAAGTTAGAGATAAATTAGCCTTATAGTTTGATCCATATATACCTCTGCTTAATTCACTCTGGCAAGATCACATAAATTGAAACTGAGAGAGTAGTAGTCTAGTAGATTCCTTTTGGGTCAATGTACACATAACAACACAACTACTAGTATTTAAGTTCCACCAAGGTCAATGCCTTCTAAAATAAATAAGTGTTTTTTACAATAATACAACTCTAACCACTTTTTAGTTTGGTCCATATAGGGAATTTTGATTTCGAATCATTCAAATAGTTCCTTTCACACTGTGCTAGATTGATTATAAAGTCATAAAACTAGAGTATATAGCTGTTGAGCATGTGGTCACAAACAAAAAATAACTAGAAATCAAGGCAATTACACAGACTGCACATTTTGGAATTTTAAATGGCGTGATATGGGGATTTACGTATGAAAAGTTTCATGCATTATCTGGTCAATTGCAGGTAATTCTGTTTAATAAGATTGTATAAGTAACTTAGAAGAAATGGTAAGTAAACGGCTATAACATGTTAAATTATACCGATAATATAAAAGTTCTTTACCGTATCAGCGTAGAAGTAATTGTAATGTGTAGTTTCACCAATGCCTGTGACTTTAGGCAGGGGACTCTGAATGGCTACTTCTAAGACAAGATGATGCCAATTGTGAAGCATAATCCTTGATGAAAATTACTAACTCGAAAATCGAAAATCGAAAACAGTAGATATAGTTGATTGCAACTGCTGCAGATACTATATCATAATTCAGGCACTATACAAAAATTTTACATTAGAAATGAAAAAGCTCACTGGGGTATTCACAAAAGGAATTTGACTAAATAAGACTATAGCCAAATATCAGTAAAAGAATGGAGGGTGAGTAGTGAGTACTAGTTAATCACAGAAACAAACTTGAGTTGGCTGAACAATTCACCTTCAAGAAGTTGGCCTTTGCTGAGAACAAAATCAAATGCCAATTCCAGATGATCACCTTAGTTTATCTAGGCTCGATCCAACTCTCCGTCAATTTATTCCCAGAAGATTGTGTAGAGGAGCTTGGTTGACCCAAAAATCTTTTGCCATGCAGATTAAATGGACTAAATTCTGAACTACCAGAATTGAGGAATGGTGGCTGTGTTGGCTGAGGAATTTCATGGTTCTCGCTGAGCATTTTCACAACACTTGACATGGAGGGTCGTAGTTCTGCTGATGCTTGTACACAAAGAAAACCTACTTGGAGCAGTTTAGATGCTTCCTCTGCATTGAAGTTACCTTCTAATAAAGGGTCAACTGCTTCAAAAGATTTTCCCATCCCATACAAGTTCCACAACTAGAAACCACAATGACATGAGTTTAGTAAATACTATTAATGTCCGTTAAGGAAAGAAAAAGTATCACAAGAAATTACCTGCTGCAGAAGAGAATTAGTGTTCTTGAAGACATAATTGTTCTTCTTTCCACATACGACTTCGACAACAAGAACTCCAAAACTATAGACATCAGCTTTCTCGGTCAGTATGCCACGTACGACATACTCTGGAGCCATGTAACCGCTGCAAGTAAGAGTAACAGATAAAAGGTGTTTAATCCTCAGTGATTAAACAAAAAGTAAGAGTAACCGAAAAAAGGTATTGAACTTACAGTGTGCCAGCAATAGCTGTGCTAATATGGCTCCTGTCTTCGGGAAATAATCTGACTAGACCAAAATCAGCTATTTTTGCTGTGAAATCTTCATCTAGAAGAACGTTGCTTAACTTTATGTCCCGGTGGATGATCCTTAATTTTGATTCTTCATGAAGATAGGCCAATCCCTCAGCAGTACCCAATATAATTTTGTATCTTTGACCCCACGTAAGTGGCTGAAGGTTCTTTGTGTCTGATTCAGTGGAAAACAAAGGCATTTACGTAATGAGATAAGACTACATCAATTTAAAATTTCATAAATTACGGTGGATTGGACACTTACCAAAGACGTAATCCGCAAGACTATGATTGGGCGCATACTCATACACTAGAAGACTTTCCGGCCCTGTAATGCTGCAACCCAATAGCTTTACCAAGTTTTTGTGATGAATGCCGCTAATCAAATTGACCTCATTAAAGAAATGATCAACCCACTGCCTTGTATTGAAGAAGAGCCTCTTTATAGCAACAACCTGCCCATCTGGCAAGATCCCCTATTTCATGTATAAACACGATTATCGTAAAGCAAATCTCATTAGTATAAGAAAAATGAATATAATGTTCAAAGAGAATTACCTTGTAAACAGAACCAGAACCTCCTTGTCCTAATTTATTGGAGTTGTTAAAGTAATTTGCCGCCTTCTCAAGAGTTTCATAGGAAATATTCAGTTTTGATTTATTAACCGTTCTTATAAGAGCTCCTAGCTGCTTCTTCTCTACATGATCGAAGCAAATTCAAGTCAAATTGCCATTTGATCAATCATATTTAAACAAGATTTCATTTTTCGGAAAGAATGAAAATGATTTGACTTAGAAATTAGTACCTCTCTTTTGTTTCAGAACCTTCCTCCGCACAAAGAGTGAAACAGCCGATACAAATAGCAAGAAAGCAGAAATACCCAGAGTTGTTGCAAGAATAACAGCCAAACGATTCGATCCTCCTGATAATTAATCATCATACGACAACATGAATGACATAATAATGTATAAACATTTTATTTTATCACAGCTTTTAAAAGATTCATTGTCTGCATTTGCATCAATGCTGATTTCACTCTTCATTCATGTATAAATAGGTCAACCATTTCAACTTATCAGATAACAAAACAAACATCATCACAAGTAATGTCTACATAGTTATTAAATCCTTGAATGGAACTAAAATCCAAGAAATACAAACTACCAAATTTTAAATAGATAACAAGAGCAACTTTTCAAGAAATATCGAAGTCACCTCCATTTCCAACAGCCGTTTTTCAAATCATTCCAAATGATAAAGTAGTTATCTTTTTTTCAAAAAAAATTATTGGGCTGAACAAGTTGAACTTTTCCATGCTCTACCTCCAATAGTTTTAGGCTTATAGCATCAAATAACACAAAAACAAAAATTAAAATTTAAAATCTTACACAATTAAGCATGAAATCTGTAAAGATACGACACCTGGCCTAGCTAAACCCAAAAGCTAGCTCATGAGGGGAGGATTACCCTAGTACATATAAGCAAACCACGAGTCTAATCTCCATTCGATATGGGAAGCAAACCACGAGTTTAATCCCCATTCGATATGGGAAGCAAACCACGAGTCTAATCCCCATGCGATATAGGACTTTAACCCACTCTAACACCCCTTCACGCCTAGGCCCAACTGGAGCGTGGACCAGAAGCCCAAACAAGGATGGACTTGACTCTAATACCATGTAAAGATATCGCACATGTCACAGAAAATAGTACTCACTCTAATCGCTTAAACTTTTAAACGAGATGATCACACAACTAAATGAAACAATTTATTCATTTCATTCATTCAAGAAAGAAAGAACATACCTCCATTTCCAGCAGGAGGAGTATCACTTGCAGAATTATTAAAGAACCTCTGAGTAGAATACCTAACATAACAACCAGTATTCAACACCCTCCCTTCTTCCTTAGGAGTACAAGAACCAATTTTCAAAATTGCATCAGAAAGACACCTTTGACAAGCACTTCCATTCACAAATTCCCAACATTGAGCTAACCCATAAACACTCAAATTCCCAGTACCCACAACCGCCGTCAAAAACCCATCATTCCTCAAACCCCCAAACTCCAAATCCCTCACCAATTTCCCAACATTTTCACTAAACAAACTCTGATTCCCAGAAAAACTCGTGTTCCCACAGATAGTCCTATCCACAGAACTCAAACTTTCATTAAAAAATCTATAATAATCATACCTTAAAAAACACCCATCATAATATAATCTCCCACCATTAACTAATCTTTGAAACGGCAAACACCGTAAGATTTGAGTTTTGCACTGAGCAAAACAGAGATTACAATCTGTTTGTGATAAGTCCTTCATACATTCACCAAACGCATAAACTGTATTATTCCCTGTTCCATTAATTACTGCTCCAAATCTGTTCCGCGCCACTAATGGCGTAACGGAATCCATGGCTGCTAGAAAACTTGCTACATAAACTTGTCGATCGGATTGTGCAGCTGTTCTGTTTGCACAAGTTAAAGCTGCTTCTGTTGCTCTTGGATCAGAAATTGAAAGATTTATGAATGAAAATAGTGTAAATACAAAAACCCAGTTCAAAGAAGAATCCATTATTGGAGAATTTGAAGGAATTAAGCTAAGAGAATTGAAATTTATGACATAATTTTTATGAGCTACAACTTGCAGCTGAAAATGGAAGTTTACTTATTTTGTTTTCTGTTAGTTTATTATAGAAACAACAAATAGGAGGACTATATTATCTTTTGATTTTATATAATTTAATGCTTTGAGAAATATATTAAATGATAAATAGTATTTAATAGTAATGATAAAATAGATACAAAATGTATTTATAAAAATATTTTATAAGTGAAATTTATTAATAAATTATTTTTAATATAATGGACAACTATTATTTGACGGGTCATTGTTTTGTTTAGTTTGTATGAGAAGCCATTTTTTTACAGTATGGTGGGTGGGGTCCATGAGCCATCGAAGCTGACAACTTTGCAATTTCAAAATTTAATAAGATCTTGGTATTTATCTTGTTGACTTTGAAAAATTGAAAGCTACACCTCGTGATCTTCCTTTAAATTTATCAATAAATTTCACTTAAATACTCAAATCACATTTCTTATGATCCAACATTTCAACATATTATAAAATATTTTTATTAAAATATTATAAAGTAATTTTTTTTAATTATATGCATTAGTCTTTGTAAGTTTTTGAATAAGTTATATTCCCTTGAGTTTAGTTTCTTATTATTTTTTTTTAACTATACGCGTTAAGTTTTTTAAGTAGTGAAATAAGGTATATTATTTTTATCATTAATGGTTCACTTTCTTTTTTATACACTCTTTAAAAATTATAAATACACAATTTTACGTTTTAAGAAATTTTTTTAGAACTTCACAGACTACTCCCTCTGTTCACTTTTACTTGTCACTGTTTGACTTAGCACATTCATTAAGAAAATAATTAATAATATAGGTATTTTACCAAACTATCCCCTATTAAATGATGTTTTGGAAAATAATTTGAAAAATAAGTATTTAACAAGTTAAAATGAAAATCTATTTTAGGAATAAGTGACAAGTAAAAGTGAATGGAGGGAGTAGTTTACATTAACAAAAAAAATGAACGGATAAATACAATTAATTTTATAAATTTACAAATAATTTGAGATAACTATTTATAGCATGGCGGAGGATTAGTAAGGGGCGGAGGGAGGGCCATTTCAATTTACTTGATCTCTATAACAAATATAGAATTTTCTTTTTTAGTACTTGTCCATTTTAAAAAAATAAAGATAGTTTGAAGTAATATTTGAGCCAGCTTATTTTTTTAATAAAGTATCTATTATTTTCCATCTTTATATATTTAAAATATCTTTGTTCCTCGAAACTTAAAGGAACGAAAAGTATTTTTTAAAAATTTAAATTTAAATCTAAAACTTCATAATTCTCGTATTATTATATTGATCAATGATCATTACAACCACCTTCTGGATTTCTTAATTTTCTACTTTCTGACTTGTGAGTGGTCTATACGATAAAGAAATAAAGAGATAAAAGGACTCTTTAATCCAATCTTGTACGGAGTACTAATTCTTATTTTTGGGGTCAAAGGTCTTTGCACCTCAAATAAAACGTCTATAACTTTCAACGAAATTCTACTCGTTTTTCTCATCTTTGAAGTTTGAAAACTAATTTGGGAAGTTGCAAAATATCGTTCACAATAATATATATTTGGGAAAATGATCTGATATACCTCTCAACTTTGTCATTTAGAGCTAATATACCTCTTGTTACAAAAGTGGCACACATATACCCCTACCGTTACAAAATAGCTCATATATACCCCTATTGTCACAAAAGCGTCTCACATATACCTCTACCGTTACAAAAGCAACAAAAATAATTTTAAATTAATTTTTTCAATTAATTTTTTTTTTAAATCATGTATTTAATCTTTTTCACACATAAATTATTTTTTTGACTTCTTTGATTATTTTTATTTGAGTTTTTTATTTTTATTTTATTTTTTTCCATTCTTTAGTATAAAAATAAGAGAAATAAAAAGAAAGAAGTGTGAGTGGAAAAAGACTAAAAAGTTAAAAAAAATTAAAATTAAATTTTTACAGCTATATTGTAATTTAGTTTTTGTATCCGTAAAAAAAAATATTTGAGGCATCTATAATAAATTTTACAAGAGAATAAGTGAAAAAAATAAATGACTATAAAAAAATAATAAATTTAAATTAGTCGATGAATAAAAATAGTCAAAAGAAATAAACATGTGTGAAGGATCAAATATACCCCCGCATGTATTAGCTTTTTAAAAAAATAAAAAAAAAGTTTTAAAATTAATTTAAAAATTATTTTTTCACTTTCGTTAGAGGAAAAGGGCATATGTGAGTCATTTGTATAACAGTAGGGGTATATATGAGACACTTTCATAACAAGGGTATATCAGTTCTAAATGACAAAGTTAAGGGGTATATCAGGCCCTTTTCCCTATATATTTTATTGTGATTTTTTTTTTAATCTTTAGAGACAAACTTTTTATATGCAAATTATTTTGATTTGCATATAAGACCCTACAAACAATGCTACACAAATCCTATATTTATCTCGATATATTGAATCAAACATAAAAATATTTCTCAAACTAGTTTAATATCTATTGAAGTTGTTAAAATTTACGTTGAATGAATGGCAAGTTTTCAGTAAGGAGGAGGGACTTCATCGCGCCACAATGGTTAAATTATCTATGGAATTACTAGATTTGTCAATTTTAAGATCGATTTTACATAAGTTCCTCAACTGCTCAGCATTAAGGGACATTGTCTCGTCGGGTTGCTTGCTTAAACACAACTTCTTATTTGTATGAATCAATATGAAAATATTGTGACTACATTATCAAGATATGTGAATTATTTCATACACAAACTAGGATTTTTCTGTGGACTATTAGGTTTAAATCTAAGCAAGAGACTTCATGCGATGCAACATAGATTTCATTTCAAAACGTGATGCAAATCTTCTTTGCTTTCTTAGTAAGAGTTTCGTCACTGGATTTTGAACCTCAATTTTAAATTTTGATTTGAAATAAGCATTGTATTTATGAATTCTTCACAAAAATTCATTTTCAAATCATGGTTTCAAGTCCTAATTAAATTCTTTGAAAAGTACGATTTCTAATTCAATTTTGTGATTTTAATTTTTTATAATTTTAATACTTGACCCATAAGTTAAAAGTTTGCAAGAAAAGTCCCATCATTTTAAACTTCACAAAAAAGTACTTATATTCAACATGAAGAAATCATAATATTAAAGAATAGCTAGTCACCACTATTGTTGACTAGGTAATTAAGAATTTTTCTAAGAAGACATTTTATGTTAACGTCTAATAAAGCTGCATACACACTAATCTCTTCAAACCTCACTTATGAGATTATACTGAATATATTATTGTTGTTGTTGTCAAATAACATAGCCTTATATACTTTGGTATTCAAAATAGTTTATTCCCTTAATTGATTTTTTTTCTTTTTTGGGTCCATATTCCTTTAATTGCTAAGTATATGTGTAAGGTTAAAATATCGGTTTTCAACTTTGGCCACTGAATTTACTTTTGTATAGTAAAATAAAAAGGTAGCTGCGTTTCGTGTCAAATCTGATTTGCTTAATGATACACATATTATAGGTTTATAATTCAACTTTAATATATATATTCTATGTTCTTTTTAGAACCATTTGTTTCCTTTTTTGATATTTCAAACTATTGAAAAAGTTGACACGGTTTTTTGAACAATATATTGATGTATGTCTCTGTTTGGAATTGGGGCATGCATGTGTCATCGTTGGCATTAAAGCATTTTAAATAAATAAAATTGGAAACACGTAAAATAATTATCTATGTCATGTGGTCTATGTATTATGGAGTTGTAAATGGTTCCTTTTGCTATAGATTTCTTAAATTATGAATGTCTACTTTTTAAATTGCTTCAATGCTCAACAATATCATATACTTGCATGAATAACCATTTTTAAAAATAAAATAATTGTGCTTGACTCCAAAAATAATGGATGCTTGAACATCCGTAAATCATAACGTAGGTTCAGGAGCGATTCAACGAAATTGATAACATAAAGATAAATTTTAATAAGTGGTCTCAAATATATCTAAGAAAACTAGTTTCTACGTATATCACACGTGTATCTCATGCACCACACGTACTCATGTCAATTAGTAAAAATATTTTAAGATCACACACACAAAAGGTGATTCAATAATTAAACTCAAAATGATTGGACATTATTTAATTAAACTTGGAACGTACGGTTGTTTCTTGGAATAGTTTGTTGAGCATAAGTATTTACTATCATAAACTTTTTTATAGCTTAATTCAATATTTTTAGAGAAAAAAGACCTATACACCTAACTTTATTTTTAGTTACTATTAAAAAAGTGAGCCCTCCAAATTTAGAGGTCTAAAGCACTCGACTCAACGACTTGTGTATTAAGTCGACCCTGTCTGTCGATAAATTTTCTCCTTCAATTTATCTCTTGCGATAGCTTATTCTTTTTTTATGTCCAGAGATTATTTAACGAATTGAGTTGAAAATATATTATAATTAGTTAATATCAAATAATAAAAGCATATTATATAAAAGATATATATGTCATTAACCGAGTGTGTAGTGAAGTTGATGTTCAAACTTCAAAGCCCAATGCAATTGTAAAGATAAGATTCGACTTGGTCCATACTGGAATTTGGGTTTAGGCCCAAAGTTATCTAGTAGTAATCTCGAGGGATTGATATGTAAGCCCAAGTTTTAAATCTAATTGATAATTTTTAATTTAAAAAATAATAGCAAATTTTAGTCTTAAAAGTATTGGCAAAAACTAGTTAAAGGGTAAAAAGAGAGATAATTTTTATGTTAAAAATTTAAGTTGTATTTTCAACCGGCACAATTTTAGATATATAATATTTCGATTCTTGTAGTAACTTGTATTCATAAAAATATTAATCATCTTTGTAACCCTTTAAACATCCCTCTCACATGATTGCTTACAAGTTCATCTTTTTGCTGATGCCATAAGGGGGAAGAAAGGGTTGTGCAATATTTATAACTCACTGTCTAACATGTTTCATCTTAGTGTTGCGATGGTTAAATGTTTACAAGTATAGATGTCATGAATGCACAACAAATAGTCTGTCATCAAAAAAGAGGGGAATTTGTTGGGTTTATGAAGTTTTGATGATCGACAAGAAAAGATGAAATATGTCAGTTAGCATGGTCCAGAGGTATAATATCACGAGCAGTGAAGTTCAGGGTAAGTGTACAAAATGAATAAAGACGTGAATGCAAGAATCAAGGAATGAATAAAGAGGGATTCTAATAAAATCAAGAAAACTAATAAAGAGCTAAATCAAAGAGTTGAAGTTTAACTAAAACACAAAAGAATCAAGGAGTTTGAATTGAAGAAGGAGTACTCTTACTTGAAGTAGAACTATAAGCCAAGATAGTTTGAGTTAGGTGGAGTTTGATATGAAGAATAACTCTTAGAAGGGTTGTGCTTAAATAGAGTTGAAGTCGTCCAGATTTCTTAGGCACTTGCAAAGCAAAAAGTCAATTAGCATATTGGCTTTTCTGAGGTGTTGGGTGCTGCTGAACATTGAAGTAACACTTTGAAGAATCAGATCCTACCACAGACTTTATGTTCTAAGAGGTTTTTCTTTGTATTTAGTCTTGATGTATTGTTTGATATGAAGAATAACTCTTAGAAGGGTTGTGCTTAAATAGAGTTGAAGTCATCCAGATTTCTTATGCACTTGCAAAGCAAAAAGGCAATTAGCATACTGACTTTTCTAAGGTGTTGGGTGTTGCTGAACATTGAAGTAACACTTTGAAGAATCAGATCCTACTACAGACTTTATGTTCCAGGAGGTTTTTCTTTGTATTTGAGTCTTGATGTACTGTTAGTTCAATGTATTATAAACTGAATTAGAGTCATAGTCTTCTTGATAACACACACCTTGGAGGTGTGTGCTAGCATAGGGATTAACGAATTACTCCTTAGGTTCATAGTTTTATAATCTGTTTTGGTACAGGCTCGTTGGAATTTAATGAAGTTAGGAGTAAATCCTGTTATGGAACAGGTCGTGATTTTTACATCTTTTGAGTTGAGTGTTTCCACGTTAAATACTATATTCTTACTTTAATTTACCTTTTCATTGAAACACGTTAGGCAACTTAGTTCACTTAAATAAAAGTAAAAATAAGTTATATAATCCTAAGTCGTGTAGAATATCATACTCCAATGTTTTGAACCTCTACCACCTTTTCATGGCCAAAGCCTCACTAATGTCCTTTAATCTTCTAAAATTAAGTCCACCTTCTTCAATAGGAAAACACATTCTATCCCACGAACTTCAATGGTGTCTCTTCTTTTCATCACTTGAGCCCCAAAAGAATATTGTTGTGTATCTTCTGATTTGCAGAAAAATCTCATTGGGAGAGCCAATAAGTAAATTGGTTGAGACTGTAATACATGCTTGATAAGAATAGCTTTCCCATTAACATATAATTGAATAAGTAGATACACACGTCCTACATGGCGTCTTACGTACATGACAATTTGTGGTCCTATATAGCATTTTATGTGTATTATTCCATGTAGAATATGTGTATCTTGTTGTTCAACTTTATACAAGTTTAAGTGTCTACTTGTACACATCCAAAATTGAAGGGCACAGATATCAGCTGAGACCAAGTTAAAGGACACATTTATGTATTATGCCTTAAAAAAATCTAAGAATTTTCTGATACAAATTTACTCCAGACCATTTTACTTATCACATTTTTAGTTACATCCCTTAAGAAATTATGTATTTTGACTATCATACTTTTATTTATTATCTTATTAAGAGAAATAATCTTAATAAAAGGTCTCAAATATATTCAATAAAATTAGCTTTTATGTGCTTCATACATGTATTTTGTACACTTCTTTAATTATTTAAAATCTTATTCTTTTTTAAATAAATATTCTTTCGTTAATTAATCTCTCTTTAATAAATAAAAAGAGACTAATTAATCTAAGGAATATCAATATTAAAGTATGTGTTTGTGCTCCTCATTTAAATTTTTTATGTTAATTAGTAAGTATTATTACTTTGTTAGGAAGACACTTTGTGAGACTTTAATATAACCAGACATGAACAAGACATCAATGCTGATATCGAATATCGAATTTCAAAGTTTTCAAAACCCTAGTGAGTTGTCATCTCATTTCTTGAATATTATATTCTACTACTACATGCTAAGTTTCTCCACAATGCCACTTTCTTTTACTTCTTTTTTGTATAAGCCACAATGTCACTCATGATTAGGAAGGACGAAATGGCACCGACCTTAAATAGGTCGGCGTGCAACAATAAGACAAGAAATTCAGCTCACCACAAATCAATTTTGTTGTTGCCGCCCATACAATGGCCAGTAAAGCTTTGATCCCTTTCCCCTCTTTTTTTTTGTTGAACTTTTCATAAACCAATTGATGTTCAAATGCCACTTTGTATTTTTATACTCATAAAAAAAGACTAGAAATGGGGTCCTCCTAAATAACTAAATAAACTATCGGTGCACCCTTTCGGTTTTGAAACCTAATCATTCAATTATTTATTTGCATATACGATCATTAAGCTTTGTTTTGTATCAATAAAATCACTGAATAATAACAATAACTTACTGCGATCTCGTCAAGGTAGGGAAATGGTTTTTGAAAAATCCTCTGTTCGCAAGGATGAAAAATATCTAAATTCGATCATAGGCTTGATAAGATACTAGTATATATGATTCGAAGACGAAACTAAGTAGATAAAATAATGAACAAGAATCTCAAACTAGACAAAGTAGTAGTAAGTTTTATATATAAGCAGTGGATAACTGAACCTACAAAGCTAAGAATAAAAAAGATAAAAATAATAAACTGAAACATCCAATGTTAAAAAATAATTAATTTTGTAATGTCAAAATTTTTTTTTTTGGAGTATTTGTTACATGAATTAAGTTTGCTCGTAAAAAAAATCTTAATGGGTTTTCTTTAATTTTATTTATTTATGGGGTTCATGTTTATATATAATTATATATGACATAAAAATAATTATTTTGTCATGCCAATTTATTTTTTTTACTGATAAAGTTAGTTGAGTGATTTTATTGATATAAAACAAAGTTCAATAATTTTACTAGATAAATTTTCAAAGTTGAGTGACCTTTTGAGATATTAACTCTATAGCTTGCTAAAGTGAAAGTTATGTTGGAAAAATACTACAATATTGATATTGGACAACAATTACAAAATAATAAATAACTTATTATAACAAACACTGTGTCGTGGCAAGTCACTGTCTTGAAATCGATTTCAGTCCGATAGGGATGAAAATCGTTGTTGGTTCCACAATTACTTACAGACACATGTACTCATGGCTGAAAGTTTGGAGGTTGCCCACAATAGATTGCGCCCAAAAAATTATTTAAGAAGAAGAAAGGAGAAAGATATTTTCTTCTTTTTTTGGTTGATTTGTCTTATGTTCACCAAAGACACTTCTTTATATTGGATTTGCAAGAGAAGGAGTTGCAAAGAGAAGAAGTAATTTTGAGAAACCGATTATGAATATTAAATGACATTAAAGGCCATTACATCACACTTAACAAAAACATTATTTAGAATGAATATGTATGTTTATCTCCTTTGCAACATATTTGATTTGTATCTTTGAATTACACTTAATTAATAAAGATAGAATTAACATTTTATTAGATGTGATTATATTGTGAAGTCTTCCATACACATCAATGGGAGGAATAACTAATAACTAATAGAATTAACATTTTATTGGATATATATTTTCTTGAATTTTGTGTTTAATTAAAATATATTACATAAATTGAAATGAAGGGAATAACTAATATCTTATATCCTATTACCAGAAGTACCAATTACTCGACCAAATATAAGGAAACTCTTGGGCTTGGACATGAAATAGCCAACTAATGATATACAGTATGATATGCTTGTATTGCTCAAAATACGGATGCAATACATGGGAAGCTTGAAAGATGACATGTGGCAATACGAGTCTAGTCAGATTCAGTTCAACAAGGGTAACTCCGGGCAGAGTCTAGAATTGAGCCCGACTGCCTGGTCAACATTCTTCGGACCTATAACCGGTTCGCCCTAAGTTCGATAATGCTAGTAATAAATGGCGTTACATTAGAGTAAAATGCTCGATAGGTAATGAATTGTTTGGTATCATAAGATTCACCAAATAAGCGATTTCAAGAAATTCGAAATCCACAAAAACAGTTAAATATCCACTTATGTAACGGACGCAACATACTAATAATGATTTTCATCATATATCTATGTACAATCTCTCAATTTGTAACAAGCAAGCATCTACTTTCCCAGTCATGCTACTTGACAGTTTCACTGAAGATATCTCAATTATACCATTCTTACTCTTTTGTCTTAATACTTTTTCAATTTGTAATTATTTACATGTTTCATTAATTTTCATAAGCAAGTTCTTAGTATCTAGAAATCACTATTTGTTCATTATAATTTGCATGTCCTTGACTTCAAATATAAATTTAATTGGTAATCTAAATCTCATATTTTAGGTTAAACAATTGTAATATTAACCAATAAAGACAATCACATTTTCTGAATATAATTTCAATTCTGTACATATATAAACATACTTTTGCATTCATTTGTAACTGTCATGATCAATCTGGAATCCACAAATGTACTTATCTTTATAAGACAAATACACAAACAACCAAATTCTGTTTTATTGGGCCTATACTTAGTTTGTATATGTAGGACCATCCAGTGAAGAAAGTACCAATTATAACAGAGGCGGAGTTAGGATTTTAATTTTATGGGTTCTGAATTTTATAAGGATGATTTAAACTGTTAATAATTGAGTTCTAAACTTAATATTTGTACATACTTAATAAGCAAAAGTTGCTGAATTCGACTAAATCCGTACCGAGACTTATAAGCTCCACCCCTGATTATAACTGAGACTTCAATTTAGGATAAAAATACACATTTTGTAAACTAGAATGACCACTTGCTTTACAACAAAAAAAGTTTGTTTTTTTCTATTGGGAGGAAAGTCACTTTACGACTTAAACAATTAGTCATTAATTAGTGGATAATGAATAGATTAATCTCAATTAGAGTGAATGAGAATCTTGGTACCACAGTTTGGT
Source organism: Solanum appendiculatum (assembly GCA_018342035.1). NCBI lineage: Eukaryota > Viridiplantae > Streptophyta > Magnoliopsida > Solanales > Solanaceae > Solanum > Solanum appendiculatum. The sequence goes on along the minus strand of JAGDQO010000158.1, from coordinate 27,948 downwards.
ACTCTTTGTTGACGATAATGTTTCAAAAGCTATCCAAAACCCAAGCTTGTACTAATAATAATTGTATTAATTAATAATACAACCATTCTTTTAATTAGTCGAATTAATTAATTCCACTATGTTACACTGACCCTAATAATGGACATCCTTATATGTTCACACTTTTGCATTAATATTTAAGACATAGATAGCTAAAAAAAATTCTCAATGACGAGGAGACACGAGGAAAAGAAGCTGCAACTAAAATTGACATAAAATAATTTCTAATTATCAGGCCTAACTCATAATTGGGCACTCATATAGACATAAATTATTGTGTCCCACAAAAAATATATATGAATATATTTATTATGTGTATATTACTTTTATCATCATTTTTTTAACTAATAGCCTAAATATAATATAGTTTAAACTTTTAGTTGAAAAGTGAAGCTTTTCTAATTTTGGAGAAAGAAACTATCAAAAAGGGAAAAAGTTGAAGGTTTAATTTATATACTGATCCAAGAAACTTTGAGTTGGTTCTCACTCAAATTGCTTCAAAAGAAAAGTTTTGGGCTTATAAAAATAGGTAATAGCAATTAGCAAAAGTATGAGGGTTTAAAAATATAGAAACCAGTACTCATTGGCAGGAAGTATGACATGTTTTTTGGTAATTGGTATTTTCTATAATATCGGTATATTATAAAATTAAAAAATCAAAGTAATTTAGGTTAGGGCCGTTCAAAATCGAATCGTAATAGATAAGTCAATCGTAAAATTGGTTTATAATTGGCTTATTGGTATTGGATTATCAGATTAACGGTTGGTGAACGAATTAAAATTTTATAGTTAACGGTTTATCAGTGCAAGGGTGGATTACTCAATTTCCGTATTGGGTAAACCGTTAAGAATTACCGTAGTTACATTTTTACCGTAAATATATTTGTTAAGTAAATACTTAAGTGCATGCACCCTCAAAATTTAGACTTTCATATGTGTCTCACTGTGATTTACTAGTACTAAATTACCAACTTTAGTAGGGCTAGAAAAATTATTTTGTTTGATGGAAGATCAATATATTGGTGAGTGAAAAGTGAAAGAAGGGAGCTTGAAATGGTGGATCTAATACACCGCTCAATAACCATATGTTAATTTCTAATCCGATACCAAACCAACCGATAGCTTGTTGGTTGACTAACGGATTAGAAATTAACGGACGTGGGAGAATTCACATATGACAATAGTCCTTCTTCGATAACAGGATAGCCTTTTATTGCTGGTATCCATAACTTTTTGGCCCTTTAAGTAAACTCTTGCATGGGAAAAAAAAGACATTCCATCTTCACTTGTAATACACAAATCAAATAACTCGATTATCAAACTCTGATAACACAAGCTATTTACAATCTTTATATTTTGTTTTTTTTGTCATTGTGTTTTACTCAAATTCTTATTCTTAAAATAATTTATTTCTTGTTCATTCTTGCTCAAATGATTTAACCGAAAAAGAAAGGAGTTTGATCTACCTTAATATATTCGCTTGTCATTATTTTTACTCAGATTCTTATTCTTGACATAATTTATTAGCATAAATTAAAACATAATGAGTATTGATTTAGGTACCACACACCAATGAAACCCTCTAGGCCTCTACTATATACAAGTGAATGTGGTTAGTGCGTGGCGAACGATTCATCAAGTCATACCCAGTGGTGGAGTCGAAACTCTCACAAAGGGTGTACATGAATTGCACAACTACATACATTGTACTAAAAATTTTAAAATCAAACTAGAGCTGCTATTAGTGAGATTCGAACACGAAAGTATTCTAAGTTCACGTGTTTTGGCTTCTTCAAGGCAGCCTGAAACCACGTGGGCTACAAGACACTGTTGTGTCAAGAGTGTCCAGAATATGTTATTTAACCACTCTGTTTATCATTTTACTTGTATAGACGGTATAATTTTTCGAAAAAGGGTGCCCAATTGGACACTCTGGCCCTGGCCATAACCCCCCGCCCCCCCAATACCCCACACCCACAAGAAATAATGAATAAAGAAGTTGTGAAAATGAAGTAAGAGCAAAGTGAACCTTTAGACTCTATATCTTTTCTTAAGAACCAGAAACTTTGCACAATAGTGACATCTATTTTATAATTATAATTTGTAAGAGACCCATATTATATGTACTTGAAATGGTTCTTCAGTAATTTAAGAGAATAATAAGGGGTATATTTGGGTGAAATATTGTCTATATATAGTGTCAATAACCAACTCATTTTCAGTACTAATTTCACTACTCCCAAATTCCAACATATATACCACTTGAAATATAAACTTTATATCTTTCAAATGAAGAAGAATTATAGGCACTCTTCTTTTATATTTCTCTTTGTTCTTCTACTTATTTTTGCCACTACATTTTCCATAATATCTGTTGATGCAAGGAAACAACATACCAAAAAGAGCAAAACACATCACAAACATAGGAAACAACAGAAAACTGGAAGTGGAAATAAAGCACCAAATTGTTCAAACTCTCCGTCTCCTGCCCCTTCTCCAACTCCAACTCCATCTCATGGTTTTTACCCAACTCAATCTCCCATTTTTGATATTTTGTCCTTTGGAGCCAAAGGTGATGGAGTTTCTGATGATACCAAGGTAAAGAAGAGCTTATTACATACAGAGAGTACAATCAAATTATTTAAAAGATAACTACAGATAATTCGTTAGTGTAAGCATTGACTAGCACATAAAGGTAGATAGAGCACATAATTAATGAGTTTTCGATATGAAACATAAATATATTTATGAAAATTATTAAAATTTCTACAAATGTTTATTAACAAAGATATTATTTTAAAAGTGCAATAGATTCATGATCTAATGACTAGGGTTAAACCAACCTCAAGTTTAAATTCTTGATCCGACTCTAATACATATGACTTGGAAAAGCTAATAAGTGATGTTCTATAATCGATAGATTAAAACACATTAATGGTATAAAAAATAGGGTCGTTACACAAATAACTAACCATATTTACTATTTATTTATCCTAGCCGATATACATATATTATACAAGATTATGCACATATTATACGTCAATTATATGTATTTTACACATCTGCCATCAATTTTCCATTTAAGTGATCGAGTGAACTATTATTTAGGTTAATTCTTCTAAGAAATATTTATATTGTCAAAATATAAATCCAATTCCATCTTATAATTCTTTTGTTTTGAATCAAAAGTACTAAGCCAACTCTAACATGGAGTAATGTTCAATATTTATTGATGTATAGGCACTTGAAGCAGCATGGGAAGCAGCTTGCAAAGTCCAAGGGGCTACTCTAGAGATTCCTTCAGAATTTCAATTCTTAATCAATCCTATTACACTTCAAGGACCATGCATGCCAAACTTTGTTTTTCAGGTTTATTATTTTACATATCTATTTCTTCCTCCATCTCGATCAATTTATATGATACAATTGAAATTTCAAGAGTCAATCAAAATTTTCTTTTAACTAATTAAAATTTCTTTGTCTTTTTAATATTTTAAGTTATTAATTATTATGACTTATAATATTTTTTACGTAATTTGAAACTTCTATGTGCGAATTCACGATCAAAGTTTAGAAGATTCAATATCGAGATTTTAACCATCACTACACCAAAAATGATTTTTAGTTGCAATTAATTAACGACAATAGCTTAATTGCCACTGAATATATTTTTTTAGAGGCAATTACTAGTGATAATTATATTTTAGCAATCTTTGTAAATATCGTTAAAGCCTATAACGATACCGATAAAGACTTTAACATACGTGTTAAAAGTTGTTTTTGTAATAGTGCGTGCTACATAAATTGTAATATATTCCCTTAAATAACCCATGCCCTAAAAGATTTCCTGGTCACTTGACAAAAAGTATATTCTTTGTCTGTTAAAAAGTTCCTTTTTAATGATTTAATAGTTAGAATTGTGTTACATTTCTGATCATGAGTGGAATGTAAACAGGTAGATGGAATTATTTTGGCTCCTCCAAAAGTAGGATCATGGCCAAAATCCAGCTTGTTTCAGTGGTTGAATTTTAAGTGGATGTACAACTTTACCATCCAAGGTACTGGCACCCTTGATGGCCAAGGCTATAACTGGTGGAAACTTTCTCAAATTGATTATTTCCAGGTTTGTACATTTCTACCACTTACAATATTACTCTTAACTTTATTTATTTTTTTAAAAGTGTGTGTGGGTGGGGGTGAGGGTGAATAAAAATCACGATTAGAGTCAGTCCAAATAAAAGGAAGAATCAAATCTCCTTCTCCCTTGTTTATGGAGACAAGAGAATAATTTTTAATTTTGTATGTAGTAACAATGTAATTTTTTTTATATTATCAATGTAGTTTAATCTATTATAACAGCTAACGTGCCACATTTTTTAAAGTTAATAAATTAAACTCATATTTTATATAAGGTCGAATTCCTGTAATTATTATTTATATGACTTAATTACATAAAAAATATTTTACATTATTGATATATAAAAGTCAAATTCAAAAGTATTATACAGCGTTGCGTGTTTTACCTCCTCTTGTGAACTTAAGTTGAAGACCAATAAGTATTGTGGTGGAATCATGATAATTATATTGTACTCCTTTGTCTTTATGTAGATTGAGATCTCACCATCTCGGGTTAGAGTCATGTTGTGTCTTGAGTTATTTTTTGTTAGAGAGTGTTTAATTACCTCTTAATAATTTAGAACTTTCTAGCGCGAATCCGAATTAAAGGAGCGTTTTACCTCCTTTAATAATTTCTTGAATATAGACTCTCTATATATAGTATGATTAAATTAAACCAACTTTACATGTTAATGATCATATTCTTATTTATTTTACAGGTGATGAAGAAATCTAAAAACATTCCTGATATGAAACCAACTGTAAGTAAAATATGACTTGGTACCTAATTAGTAGAATCACTAATTAATTAATTCATTACAAGTATATACATTATATTAATATATATACATGACTAGTGATGAATAACTTTTCCTTTTTAAATATTTTTATGACAGGTTTTACGATTTTATGGTAGCTATAATGTTACCATACGTGATATCAAAATTATAAACAGTCCTCAATGTCACCTTAAATTTGACAACTCTAAAGGGGTAAAAATCAACAATGTTACAATTTCTGCCCCAGAAAATAGCCCAAATACTGATGGAATTCACCTCCAAAACACAAAAGATGTTGAGATCCATCACTCCAATATAGGAACAGGTAAATTTTATTTTTATTATTCCTTGGGTTTAATTAAAAACGTCTGTTCCATTTTATATGACACTGAAGAATGATATCTTTCTAAATTTTGTTTGTTTGTTTTTTTTTAATTGATATGCAACTAGGTTGTATACCTAGAGGCGGTTTATTAATAATAGATTTTTAAAAAATATTTTAACTAAAACTTCGCATTTTATTTCTCCCTTCATTCATGTTTACTTGTTTATATTTGATTTGGCACACCCCTTGAGAAACAATAAATCAAATGATAATTTTACTATATCATCATTAATTATTATCTAATGAGAAACAAATTGGAAATAGTAATAGTACTTAATAATAGGAGTAAAATAGGTTAAAAATGTTAAATTAGTTCTTGATTTTTTAAATTGGACAAGCAAAAATAGACATCTATTTTTAATGCAGTGAACTATCTCCTAAACTTTGTGCCTTAGTTAAAAGTACAATACAAGAAAAACGTCAATTGATTCGATTTTTTCAAAATCAACGAGTGGACTTGACTCTTGAGATAGTCTGACCTGAGAAGAACTATTATCTTTATAACCAAATAAGAATCATCTTCTTACTTCTCGAGTGATAGTTCCATCATCCCAACAAATTGAAATAAAGGGATACAAAAGTAGCTCTTCTTTTTTTTTATTTTTATTTCTTTTAAAAAAAAAAAAAAAGTAAAAAATAATTTTTAAAAAAAGAGGCTATAGTAGACTTGATATATAGTTGCTACCACGTGCTTACATGCCAAGAATATTTCTAACTAATGGTCCCATATAGTGTCATTCTCAGCTTTCAACCGATAAATTAACTGTCACTAAAACTAACTTTTTGTCTTGCCTCCAACACTAAAATATGTAATTATTATTAATTATAAAGATAATTTATATACTCCAAAGTGTATAAATACCTACCATAATGACAGTGGGAAAATTAACACCTAACTTTATCCTTGATACTGGTTGGTACACCACTAATTAAAGTGATTAAATTACTCAATCCAATGTTATTGTCCATTAGGACACTTTAGTAAAAATGAGCTAATTATATTACATGATTCTCTAATCTCAATATTCTTCTAATTAATTAACTAATTACCAGGAGATGATTGCATATCAATTCAAACTGGTTGCTCCAATATACATGTCCATCACATGAATTGTGGCCCTGGACATGGCATAAGGTACGTAATTAATCACTCGTACATTTAACATATCATTCAGACTCATGTGCTTTTCAAAATCAGAGGTATTCATTTATTAGTTTAGTGATCTTTCGGAGATAAGTGATTCTTACGATATATATATATATATATATATTGGAAACAAATATTTATAAATTATAATTATCTTGATATACAGCTTGATCTGCTTATATTTAATTTCTAATTTATTTTCATATTTTGATAATTACAGCCTAGGAGGACTAGGAAAAGATAAAAGTGTTGCGTGCGTTTCAGACATCATTGTTGACAACGTGAACTTGCAAAGTACTATGTATGGTGCAAGGATTAAGACATGGCAGGTAGGTTCATAAACTTGTAATCTAACTCGTAGTTAATTAAAGATTTAAACTATATACATTAATATAACAAAGTTTTCTTACATAATTCTTACTTTTTATATATTTTAACAAGTTATCGCAGATACCTTTTTTCAGGTTGCTGATGACACTTTTTTATATATGATTTATGTAGTAATTATTTGAGTTCAAGTTATATACACTTATAATTATATCTTCTATATTATAAAATTCTACACTTACACCCTCTATTTATTAAAATGCAGAGATGTTTAGCGTAATTAACCCCTTGTTTACATTAATAGTGCAATTTAACTTATTATAGCACGTATTACTCTATTATCTAGGTAACAATAACAATATTAGCCTTGATAAAGGAGATTTACTTTCTATCGGAGAAAATGAAAAACGAGAATCTCATAATGGAAAAGCAAATTGTTGTCCTCCGAAAGTCGACTTAGGCTTATTAAACATGTTCTAGTCTTCCTATGCACTTATGAAAGTTTTTTCTAGAATTAGCCAGTCCACACTTATTGTTGTATGTAGGTCAACTTAACCAGTTAGCATAAAAACAATTTTGTATATCAACCTTGTAACCTAATAATATAAAAATTCTTTTACACTAACGGTTAAGAATTCCCACATCAAAAAAAGGATAGGAATTTGGTCTCTTTATATGGACTTGGATAATCCTCCCCTCATACGTATATAAAATTTAAATTTGCTAGTTAATTTATTATTTTTCTTAATTGTTTTGTAGGGTGGTCTTGGATCAGTCAAGAACATATCATTTTCAAACATTCAAGTATCAAATGTTAAGGTACCAATTATGATAGATCAATATTATTGTGACAAACATGTGTGCAAGAATCAAACAGGAGCAGTAGCAATATCCAACGTTAAATTCAATCAAATTATTGGAACTTATTCAACCAAACCAATTCATCTAGCTTGCAGTAATTCAATTCCATGTACAGACGTTGATTTAATTGATATTCAATTAAAAGCATCGACGAATTATCGAGGAATTAATCAACTGGGATTGTGTTGGAATTCTTATGGAAAATCACAAGCACCGCTTCTTCCTTCAAGTATGGATTATTGTGTTAGAAGGGGAAGTGGACTTGTTAGAGGAATTTCAAGATCTCATGAACATGTTTGCTTGTGAAATTTTTTATTTTTAATTTCTTGGTGTTATTGTAATTAAGTAATTTGTGTTTGTTTTTAATTTTTCTATGGTTTGTTTTGTCCTTCCCCTATGTTTTTTTAATGGTTGGAAGGCACAAGTTCTAGCTAGTCTAGAATTAAATATGAAGTTTTTTTTTCTTCTTTTTAGATGAATTTTGGAGTTTACATATTCAGAATTCTCCTTGTTTTTGGGTCTCATTAATTTCTTTTTTTTTTCTTTTATAATTATCTTGCTTTTTACCTTGTTTTATTTCACCCTTGGGAACTCCATCTCAATCTCTTTTATTTTCACCTAACAAGTTAATTACCATGAGATCATGTAATCAAAGATGTGTTCGGTATGTTTGTAATTTTTTCTTATTCGATTGGCTAAAGTATTTAATATTTGAAAATTTTCTATTAAAAAAATAAGTTCCTCAAATATGAAAAAAAAATTCTAAGCAAAATTAGAGAAAATAATTTTTACAAGTAGCAATATAATACATTATACATATTGATGGATAGCCCCCATCCCTCCCCTCCCATCTACCAAAGTATTTGTCTAGATTATGTACTATTTTTATGATAATATTATTTTACTTAACTACTCCCCCCCCCCCCTCCCCTCCCCTCCCCTCCCCTGACTTCTTTTCCTTAAAAACATTTTACTTCACACTGAACACACCCTAAAAGAAGGGAAGGTATTTAATGAGACAACACTAAGGACTTCAAATCTACAACTATCTAAACTTAAAAGGACAAAAGAGTCATAAATAATACTTCTATTCTATTTTATGAGATACTATTACCTTATAATTAATAAGGTTTTAGAAAAAAAGCATATTTTCTTTTTTTAGAAAGAATCTAAATAAGTATGACAAGCTTATAGCACACAAATAATAGACGTATTTATAACAAATTATCTTCTTCTTTTTATAATTTCATGTTAAATTAAATTATTTCATATAAATTGAAACAAAAAAAAATTAACATTCAAGGAAAACAAATATGAAGAGTAATCATATATAGTTTATTCAAAGTGGGTAGTTAATTTTTGGCCTTAGTAGGCTAGTCTTTTTATTGAATTGGTGACAAAGATTTGCAAAAAAGGTATACTAATTCTATAATTCTATATAGTAGAAAAGATTAGAAGCACATAGGTCTTTATCAAAATATGTGCTTCAACATGACTCATTTGAGCAGTTCCATGTTTTTAGTTGAAAAAATGTATTAATTATTTTGAGGTTATGGATCTATTTAATTAAAACTATTTCATTCATTGGCTGACTTATTTATTTTGTTACATGGCTAGTAAGGTGAATATATTTAACTCTAAAAATTGCTTGTGGTTTTGAAATCCACTTTTCTCATGCTCATCTTGTATTCTTATAATTTATGGGGGTTGAAGGTTTGGTTAAAAGCTGATTTTTATTTGATTTGAATTTAAGTTTTAAAAGAATAAAAAATTTGGTTAAAAATTGAATCAAATCGATAAATTATATACATATATTTTACAGTTATATATATAATATATATTATTTTTACAAAATATACCTCTTCATCGATATGCCTACTTCATATCAAGTGTGTTTTTTAAATTTCGATGTCTACACTTTAAAGATGCTTTACATATTATTTTTTTCGCTGATAATTTGATTCTAAATCAATAATTTTTTTTGAAATTGACTAAAAATAAAAACATATCGCATAATTAAGATAAAAAAATAAAAATAAAATCACTTTTAGTATGATTTATTGGGTCCATGTTGACATCAAACTTAATAGAGCAACTTACAAAAATGACTATATTTATAGGGTTATTGAAGTTCATTAGCTATAAGTATATTATTTACTAAAAATGACTATACTTTATGTCTACTTCTCACTGTATGTTTGTATAATTTTTTATTTTATTTATTTATACAGTGATACATGCATACTTACAGCGAACTATATAAGGTATGGTATGTTATTATAACTGACAGTCTTTTATTACGTTCCTAAAACACTCAACTTCTTATTATTAAATTACGAACTAATAATTACCTATTGAATGCATATCCGATTCATTCACAAATTACAATAAGTTGAATTTATATTCTTAAATACAATATATTCACACAAAAAAATGATTATATTTCTACTATAATCAGTTTAACGAAAATTAGAATACATCATACTCCATTCTTAAGAGTTAAGTTGTCTCCATAATTCTTAAGTTTTTCCAATATGGCATATGAATGCTTTGAATTCAACTGGATATTGTAATTTGCTCATGTATTAATATATCAAGGATACAAATATTTATAAAAACTTAATGTATTAGTCTATCAAAAAGGGTAAAGTATAGCAATTTAGCATATGAACACACTAATTTGGATACATTTACCTTGTGAATACACCTAAAATAATATACATATGAAAAACCCAAGTTGTTGAACAACAATTTGATACAAACCCAAAAAACAAGCAAAAAAGGAAAATAATTCAATGTATAAGTATCCAAATATATAAGTATTTGACTATATAAATAAATCTAAATCTCTTTTTGGTCATTATATTTATGTACTACTTTTTTTTTAACAAGAATATACATATGAACACAAACTGATAACTCAAGTGTTTGTTTATACGAAAATAAAGTACTTATGTATTCAGATATACTTGTATTCACAAATCACAATTTCAACTTGTGTTAGTGATCTGAAAAAGATGACAATGGTATATAATACAATACATGTATCTATGTATATAAGGATTCTACTATATACAAAATTGACAATTACATAAACCTTGAATCTCTTTTTCCTCCTGTTCTTGGTGTACCAATTTTTTTTCCACTGCCACATGAATCAATATTGTTGACTTTTCTTCTTTTTCGGATTTTTTTTCACTTTTAAAGGTTTTGAACCTTTTTTCCTCTTTACTGATTTTGCATGTTCGGTTTCATCAAGCAGATTCAAATGTATAGGGTCATTAACCTTCTTTGTTTTTCTTTCGTTCTCCATTGCAGCAACAGAGCTTGAAATTTTGGCTTGCTCTTGAGTAATACACAAATCGAAAGAAGATAGTTCATCCAAAAATTCGTCAAATAAATGTATACCTCTTGTAACCCTCCTTGAAGTACTAATTTCCGCTATTGTAATGGAGAAAACAAATTCTTCCAACAAAACTCTATGAAACTAGAAGGAAAATATAAATGTATACAAACATAATCTTTGTAAAAAGGAGAAAAAAATGCAATTAGAAGATACCTGATAAAGAAGAATCACCAAAATCACTCCTAAACTCATGCAAGAGGATCATGAATTTAAAGAAATTTGGAGAAAAATAGAGAAAATCTGTGATATAGTGATATTGAAAGAGAGAGAGTATTGAAGAGAAAGTAATGAAAATGGTAAACATGGGGAACATCACTGTAAAACGGGCCTGGCCATAATTGATTAGGCGTGTGATAATAATTTTGTTATTTAATACTTTTTTATATAGATATTAAAAAAACTGATTATTATTTGTATATAATTAACTTTGCTATTTAATATTTAATTGTATCCATAAAACAAATAAAAATAAAAATGTAGTACATATCTTAAATGTATACTGATGTTTGTTATATTCTGAAGTTTTTCCAACTTAATTTGCATCTACTAAAATAATTAATAAGAATGTAGTGTAGGCTAGCTAACTGTGGTTACTAACTTTTCCAGCGAACTAACAGGAAGCACTCATTTTTAATTTCTTAATTATTAAGTACTTTCTTAGCATTTCTTATTACCAGATTATTCGTCCCTCGTCTCTTTTTAGTTGTCATGATTTCCTTTTTTAGAGTCAAATGATAAGAACTTTGACTAACATTTTACGATATATTTTTTCATCATGTTGATATACAAAAAACTGCAATTTATAGTACTTTTCGTATAGTTTTTGAATATATAAATTTTTAATTTAAAATATCAAATTAATGTAATCTAATTTAACTTTAAAAATTAGTCAATTTGACGTTCGAAAAGCACAATATGACAACTAAAAAGAGATGGAGGGAATAGTTCTTAATTATATTAGTAGAGGGCATAGTTTATTTTGTGGTTGAAAAATAAAGGTGGCAGCAGTTCCCAAATCAGCGATCCACTTAATATGTACCCTTATTATATTAATTAATTTTAAATATGCGTTTTGGGTCTATTATTAAATTAAATAAAGAAGAAATGGTACCAGCACTTACAAATCCAACTCCGTATCAAGGGTTCTTATCTGAGTAATTACAATTTTTTTATGTATCCAAAAATTTATATATGTTCCAAATTAAATTATATTACTATATAATATAATATAGTGTCATTAGCCTTTCACTAAAAGATGTTGAAGACCTATATCTATATCAACGACAAATTCAAAATTTTCAGCCAGTAGGTATTATATATTTGTTAAGGTTTAATTGGACATGTGTTAATTGGTTTATAGCATGAAAAACTATAGTGGATTGACCCAAGTGGTATATTAAACTAACGCAAGGGATTTTAATTTGACTATAGAGATCTTTTACTTGAATAGTTGCGCAGATTTATTATTATTTTTTAGTCGGTTTACATAAATTTTATACTTATTATATAAAATAATCGAAATAGAAGTTATCCCTCTAAGAATATATTTATTTGCGAAGTCAAAATTTTTACTAGTAAAAAAAATCTTAGAATAGCATCATGATCCGTCATGCTTAATTAATTACAAATAAAGTGATTAAGGACCATCCAAGGCCTAAGAAAAACAAACTTGATGCAAAACGATCGCACGCGTACAAGTGATTGATTGGCTTCAAAATTATTGGCTACTATTTTCTTATGGATTGATGATAGAAAGCAATGCTATCTTTTTCTTCTTCTGTCAAGTGTTTGATATTCACGTTACAGCTCGATTGACTTTAAATTCACATTAAAAAGTTGCGATGGAAAATCTCATACTCAAGGTAAAATGTTTCCTAACAAAGAAAACTCTTTACAGAAGTGACTCAAACTCAAAATATCTAATTAAATATGAAAAAGTACTTAAACACTTCACCACGATCCTCATCGGTGATAACAATGCTATAATTAAAGGCTAAAAGGTGCTATATATGTATTTTTTAAATTACTATTATGTTATGCTATATCACTTTCCCTCCTAATATTATTTTCTTGTCTCACATTTTTCTGCAACCTTTAGAAACCACTACTACCTCTACCATTTTCCTTGCAAAAAAGTAATACTAGCATTTTTTTGTCAAACTTCTAAAATAGGCATATAAGTTTGATTAATTAATTTAATTGTATGGAAAGAATATGTAACAACTCAAGATACCAAGACAAGGATGATATGTAATATAGTCACTGAGAACATAAAAATACAACCTAGAAATGGAAACAAGAAGCAATATAACAGCTAAAGGTCCTTAAAAGGAAGAACAAAAAATACTGAGATAGATAGAAGGAGATGAAAAGCTTAGACTAAGAATGGAAATGAGAGGAATCAGATATTTTTCTCAACAATCTGCATCAACTATTCTTTCTTATATATCATCCTTTTAGCTAGTTGTTCATTGGGTTTGGGCTCCAAATCAACCTTTGTGAAGGCCTTTTGATTTTGCTGCTTTTTTCGCCCCGATAACTAATTGTGTGACATTAGTGTAGGTATTGACATTGAGCCGAGGTTGGTTCACAACAGTATAATAGTTTTAAACTGAGGGGAAATATATTAGGTGTTTTTATTTTCTTTCCCTAATACAAATTTCAAAGAGTTATTTTAATTAATTGAAAATTCATTTATTCCTTTTTAAATAAATTAAGTTTGAATATAACTATGTTTACGTACATGAAACGTAGAAGCAAGTTAAGTAGATATATAAGTATAAAGATTTTGGTTGTTTAGCTAGAGAATTTGACACCGTATGACAAGTTGGCCTATACAATCAGGGCAGACCTACATGAGTGTTAGGGGTTCACCCTCGGCAAAAAATTACACAGTATATACATAAGGTAGATTTTTAATACTTTTGTATATATATTTTAATTTTAAACCACCTCAATTAAAGAAGAGAAATAGCCTAGTGATATTGGACTGTGCAACCTGCATCGCGAATGCTATCCGCAGTTTGTAGGTTCGATTCTTGTTGGGTGAAAGTCATAGTACTCATTAGCTCATACCCATTTTTTGGGCTATAATAATTGTATCTCATAATCAAAAACATCTTCCATTAAAATAGATTTAAAATTTTAAATTCCTTCTCACTTTTCTGAAAAATTTATCCATTTACTTTTTTCAAATCTCTCAAATCTTTTCCTCAAATCTCTATATTATTATCCTAAATCATATTCACCCACCAAAGAATAACCAAAGTTAAACATTTCGACAAACAATCAAAATCGAAATAAGAACAAACAAAATAAAAAATAAATGAGAATTTGAGTCGATAACTTTCAGTGCTTGGCATTGGCTCCTTTGTAAGGTTGGCCTTATTGCTCATTCATAGTGGCGTTGGCCGCCTCAAAGCCATCCTCTTCTTCAATTATATTTCTTATTATTTTTCTAACATAACACATAGGGTAAAATCGTGAATCTAATTCCTCTCTCTCCCTCCGAATAGTTTCAATCAAAATCTTTTTATATTTTCTCTCAAATCTCTCTACTTCATTTTTGGAGGAGAAATCTTCATTAGGTATTCATTGATTTCATATTGCAGTACCAATTTCCCTTCATTTTTTGAGGTTCTTCATCAATTAATTAATGATATTTCTCGATTGAAGCTTGATTCATATTTTTTTAGTCTGCATATTTGTGATATATCTCGATTGGATGTTATCGAATTTTGTTAGAAACATCATACGGAACTTGAATATCAATTATGGAGGTGTTTGGAGACGATTTTTAGGAGGATTTTGCTGAATTTTAGATTGAAAACTCTAGATTAAAGACGACTCAATATGTATATCTCGCACTATATCCCATGTATATCACATTATAATTTGTTTATCCCCTATATATCATGTATATATGTATTTATCCATGAAATTTTGTGTGTGATATATACAATAAAAAAATTATATACACATTTCATGATAGCGTCCATGAAAATGTGTGTGGTATTTTCTATTATATAGAAGAGCCATAAGGTGGGCGATCAATGACATTTTTATAAGTCTAATTTCATTTAAGGGCAAAACTACAATCATAGGATCAATGGTTAAAATGGAATTCTAGAAGAATCTTAAAAGAAAATTCAAATAATTTCCACCAAAGATAAGAATAATGCCTTATTTTGGTTACTTTTATCTGTTCGTGGCTCAAATAAGTTTCGGACTCACAAACAAAGGACCAACAAAGCATCAATAAGTTGTACAAACAGCAGAGTACAGTGTACCGTCAGTTTGAACTTTGTGGGCTTATTTGACTGGCTATTAGACACGTATACCTACTTCTTTTTGCATGAAACCAGCTGTATTGCACTTTGATGTTAATTTTTTCTCTATATTGGGTCTCTGCACAAACAGTAACAAGCATAGGGTTTATTGATAAAGGTGGTGAAAAATTTCTTCTTCTCCATCACTTTTTGAATGTAGGATCTTGCTAATTTATAGTGGTTTGTTTTGTATTTAGTATTTTTTTTGTTTCTTTTGCTCCTTCATTTGTATCTCTTGGATTTCTCTAGAAAAAAGATTAGTTTTGGACCAAACAGAGTGGAATGGAAAGAACCCAGATTTGGGAAGCTTCTCTTCTGTGGAAGACTACATTCTCATATAATTTATGTAGCTTACAGTCGAGTAACAAATTGTTTATGAAATTAGACCGAACTGAGTGGAATCAATATAAATGATAGTCTCAATTAGTTTGACATTAATATTGTTCGACTGCCGTGCTTGCGAAAATGGTCTTGCATGCATCACTCTGTCGTTAAAGTTGATATGCACAAATTACCAAAAGTAACATACAAACCAAAATAGGGATTGGACTGCCTATTCTTTCATGAAATCTTCTGCTGATTCTTTATTTTGAAAATATTTAATTTTCTTATTTTTATTGTACTTCGCAGTGCAAGTGTTTTTGGAGTTTCTGTCCAGTCGATGCAGCCTTCACAGTGTGCCAGTACAATACTTCTTAAGCTGCAGAGTTGTCTGTATACTAAAGATGCCTGCAAGTATTGTTCTTTCTCTGTACTTGAAAAATCTAAAATATGGCTATATATTGACATTAAATATGCTTAAACTTGCAGTCTTTTCTGCATTTGGTTGAAGGTAGAAGGAATATCCCGGATGAATGCTGAGTGTCAAGGAAAAACTGTTGCTTGGCAGAATTGATATGTAACTATCTACCATATCTTGAAAGTTTTAATACTCGGAACAATAATTTGTTAATTGTTATGTTGATGTGCTTAATGATAAGAATATCTTGATGTAGGGTACAAAAGGAATTTTATAGTGATGGTGACTCGATTGAAGTGCAATGATAAGATAGGAATTGCGCATCAGAAGTTGGTAAGGATTTCACACATATTGTACCGTTAATCACACATTAGTAACATGTTATGTGATACAAATGTTAGTTAGTGGAGCTACCTAAGAGTGGTTCTGCTCATGTTTGAAGCAGAATGTGGGCTAGAGAAAACTGGGCAAAACACTTGGTATTCTGCACAATGAAATAGATAATGTACATGAACTTGTGGGAATTGAAAATTTTATTATAAAATATGTAAGTCTTCCAACTATTTATTCGTGCTTCTCTTTAGGAATTCATTTCTGGCAATAAACTCATTGAGCTTTTTACTGAAGTTGAGTTAGACTCTTCTTTTACTCCCGAACAGTTGCTTTTGTTGACAACATAGGCGTATTTCACCTCTTTTTTGACTTACAGAGTAAATCTGATTTTCCTGCCTCACTTTGTACAATTCTTCCAGCTACTCCTTGTGTCTTTCTTGGTGTGGGTTATTGTCATTTTTCTGTTAATCCGCCTTTTCCATATTGCTAGAGGGATTTTCGTAATTTTTTTTTGGTCACACAGTCAAGGCTTCTCTGTGTCTTTGTTCCTACATCAGCCTTTTGTTAGTATTAGATGAAATTTAATCCTTCAATCTCAAAAACAGAATATGATGCTTGGAAGAACTTTGTGATCTAGAAAGACTTGCTTTTCCCACTAGCATTAGCAGTTGAGTAACATGAAACATGGGGTTGCTTTCTCTGTTATTACTATAGAAAATGACGAGACACTGATAAAAATTAATTCTCGCTTCTTTAGGACATGTCTACTTCAACTAATGCCACAGTAGTGTTATAAGTATAGTGAAGATAAGTTGATTTGTGTGATATGAACCTGTGCATCAGATTTTCTAATTGAAACTTCCGCAAAGAAAACGTGCCCCTTATTAGAATTCTGAAAGTACAACAACACTGACCATTTTTGTCGAATTTAAGGAAAAAAATTAAAAGAGTGGCATCTGTTCTTCTGGCATTACGCAGATCATAAAAGAAAGATATTGAGTGACTAGCAACTAGAATTATCTTCGTAGATTATTAAACACGTATATTTTTTAATTTTTAAGTATGATTCAGCTCTACAATTGACAAGTTCAAGATTTCATTGTCACTTCTTTTTTATGACGTAGTTTTTAAGCATTGCAGACTATGACTAACAAAAGTAGATAGAACATGTAGTAAAACGTTCCATTGCTGCTGACTTATATTGTATTAAGTGTACTTTTGGAGCTTTTATATGGTTCAGGAAAATCAGTTTAGTGATTATCATAACGTCTTATGTTGTTGTCGTTTTTGCATGGCGATAACATATATACAAATTAATTCAGAAGGGTCTATTTCAGTGTTATTGAACACCTGTATCTACTCTCTTTTAGTAAATCACGTGTTTGTTATCTTATACACTAAGCCACACCAATGTAGTCTTCGTACTGCTAAAAAAAAATTAGGAAACAAATTGACATCTCTTTTCTTCAAGTGAGTTCTCAACTTCTCTTCTTCACTCCTTTTTTTTCATTCTCTTCTTCTACGAAATCTCTCAGAAGGTTGTGGTGATTGAATCGGTAATTTTTAGTGCTCTTACTTAAAATAGCTATGTGGCTAAAATGTATTCTATTTGTATCATGTGTACACGAATTACATATTTTCAGTGCTCTTACTTAAAATATATGTGTGTTTCTACCGAACTGTATTGGTGATCAATATATGTGGGGTCTTATCATGATGATTTTCCAATGCTTTTATGTTTTAATATAAATCCTGAGCCCCTAGAGGCTAATAAGAGACTGTGAAATAAAATGGTGTGTCACTTATTCTTTGGTTGATTTGGTGTACCTTATCTGCATAAAACTGTACTATCATTTCAATATCTTCAGAATTACTTCAATAGTTAACATATTTTGTTGAAAATGCCCAGTACATAAGGTTTAATTAGGATTTAAAGGTACTATTAATGGATGGAAACATAAATGTTACACGACATGTTCAGCCTTGGATCAAGACTCAAAGAGGCAGGTTTTGCTCATTGTGCGTTACGAGCTAGAGCTGTATGTGAATGGGTTGGTTTTATGGATGTCGATGAGTTCTTCCACTTGTCTACTGGTATGTCATTGTGCGACATATTAAGAAACCAATCAAAGAGTGCTAATAGCAAAGTTGCTCAGTTGTGGGTGTCATGTCATAGTGTTGGACCATCCGGTCGCAAACATGTATGTATGTGTATATCTCTCTATAGCTCTTGGCTACTATAGAAAATAGAAGAAATAGTAGAAGCGAAAAATACATCTGGGCAGATAGAGCCATACAAAGTACAACAGAACTTAACAACGCTCAAAAGACCAAAAAACGAAGACGAAATTGAGAAGTTGTGATTTTTTTTTGCAGGCAAAGCACACAGTGACTGATGAAGATGGGAGTTAAGCGGAGAGAACACAGCAATATCCCAAATTGCCTTTTGTTACTACGCAACAGGTAAATAGGGAGCAATAACATTTATTTAGAGATGAGTATTAGAAAAGGCTATGTGTAATGTAATTGTTTCATTCATGGGATGGTCTTATGCACTTATTATAATTTAAAAAATCATGATTAGGTACATATTTTAATTTGTACATAGACTATTAACTATTAATTATTGGTACTATAGTATGAATCAGTGTTTGGTTCTATCTTTTTTTTGTGTGTGTGCGAGCGAGCTAGCTAGCTTATCTCTTTCTCACATGTACATGAGAATGTTAGTGCAAAGTGATTCTGCTAAATGTAGTTAAACTATTTAAGTTGTATTGTTACTGTATAAAACCCACATCGAATTCAAGCATGTTGGGCCCGTGCTAAGCACGGGTCATGACCAATCTAAGTTTCATTGATAAGAGTGTAAAAATGTGTAGATGTGGTCTCTACATTAATTTCATTTTCTTTCTTATTTTTTTTATCTCTCTAAATTTTATTATTGTCCAAAATATAATTAATTTTATGATTTTTAATGCTATAAAATTACCAATTTTTTTTATATCTATCAGTGCAATTATTTTTTAAAAATTGACTAGTAAAAAGATAAATAAATTAAAATAAAGAGAGTTTTATTAAATACATTTCTAATTATCAAAATATTTATGTTACACAAAATATCAAAGGAATAATACTGTCTTATATAAAGTCATGACATCAGAAATGAAGTAAATTTTGTTTTTAATTTTTTAAATTTTTAGTGAAAAGATAGTAGATGACATCAGAAATGAAGTAAATATTGTTTTTAATTTTTTATTTTTTAGTGAAAAGATAGTAGAACTTTATTTAATATTTTAGGACTTTAAATTAAAGTACTTAAAATTTATTTTGTACTAATAAGATTTTTGAGAACAGAAACTAATGTATTGTATTATAGCAAATGACTAACATTTTATTAATTTGAGAGAACATTTCTCAAGTTATATAATAAGATATAGAATCTTTAAATTCAAAGTGATAAATTATATATTAAACATGTCTAAATGACTAATTATATCAAAAAATAAAAAATTTGAGACCTTCACTTTTGAGGACTAAGGACTAAGCCTTAAGTTTCTGTGGAAGGTTGTTGTCACTATTGTATCTTGATTACAAAATATTTACTTTTTTTACCCCGAAATGGAGAGAGATGCGGCGTCTCTGTTTGGAGAAGGGAGGGAATAAATGAAGAATGGTAAGGTTAGGGACTTTTGGTATTAGATGAATCAGGACCCTTGATCATGTTGAGATGAGCGGCTGAGATCGGTTTTTGAATGTTGATCAAAGCAGTGGACGACTGAGATTGAAATAGGAAGGTTCTTTAACATTGGCTATAATTGTAATGAATAAATAGTTAAAATTGCAACTGCATTGAAATAATAGGCTAAAATTGAAACGAATTGGATAAAATAGGTTACGAATTAAATAATTGAAAGGAGGATTGGATGATTTGCTACTTAATTAAATAAATACTACATTTTAAAATAATTTTCATTTAAAGTAAACACATTTAAATATTAAAGACATTTAAATAAATAAGTAATTTAATTATTTCAAATTTAACAACCGATAATAATAATAATAACAATTTGATAAAATAATAATTGCAATAATTTTGTAAATTATGAATATTTAAATGTATAATTATTTAAATAAAAAGTACTTATAATTTTGAAACTGTAATAAGAGAAAAAGGTTTTACAATACGTATTTAATCTAATAACAATTTGGAAGAGGGTTATAGGTCGGTCAAAATTGAGTGTCAACTGGTGGTGCACTTGACCTTTCAAAGTGATCTTGAGGTGGGTCATGCAAAAATGATGAATTTCAAAGGCATGACAATGTGCTTATAATGCAAATTTATGAAGCACATATAAATGGTTAATCCATTTCTTGAAGAGAATGTGACGTGTGATAAGCATCGTGAATACTTGACCATTCTGAAAGAGAATGGGTTAAGATGTGATAAAATCATTATGGGTTGGATATATACCACCACTCACCTCTATGTGAGGTTTAAAAAAACTCATTTATGCCATAACTCACCTTTACGGGAGGTTTGAAAAATAAAGATTAGTTGGCATGATCGGTTGGCCATTCCGGTTCAAATGTGATGCAAAAGTAATTGAGAATTCACGTGGCTTTATGATGAAGAATTAAAAGATTCTTCAAGAATTCTAATATGTTGCTTGTTTTCATGATAAAATGATAATTGTATCATTGTACCAACTAAGGTTACTCTGAGGTTTTGAAACATATAAAAGGGTGAATATGGGCCCGTTCACCTTCCATGTGAACCGTTTGCAACTATATGATAGTTTGCATCCATGAGATGGTCACACGTGCTTTGTTGTCAACTTACAAATTGGATTTTGTAAGATTGTTTGCTCGAATTGTTAAATTAAGAGCACAATTTCAAATTATGAATTTATATTGATAATGTTGGTTAGTTTAGCAGAAATTATATGCTTCCAATTATAGCTAAACCATGGTATGAGAACAAAACTCCCAAATAAGATTTGGTATGAGATAAATTTATTTAACATGTAGCAACACATGTATGTATTAAGCCAACAAGGTTTACCTATCATAATTGGTTCAGGGTCAGGAACCAAATAATTTTCATCTAAAATTTGAATGTGCGACATCTGATTTAATTGTCCCACCACGCACAAAGATGGATCCTCAAATGAGGTGGGGGTGAATGTTAGATTTTCTAACATTACGGGGAGAGATGATTAACAACTGAAAATTATGAGGTGAATTATCTAGATACTCGTTTTGAAAAAGTGAACTTAAAGTTCAAGAGATAATTCATTTGCGTAATGTTGCAAATTAATTATCAAATAAATTTGGTGACCCTGTGTTACAATTAAGCTGTAAATGCTCCAATGAGAAGTCCTTGAAGGACAGAGTCTATGGTACGCCTGAAGCGTGATAGACCAATCGATTCCAAATGAAAAACTCCTTAAGGAAGGAGAGGAGCAAATGATCAAGATGGTCATGATAATGAGACAAGTGCTTTAAAGAAGCACGATGACATAACACTTCATAAAACCTTGACAAAGATTCAGTACCTGAAATGATGAAATATGAAGAGATCTTGATAAGTTATGTCGTATTGGAATCGAGTCAAATGACCGTTGACGGTATCTTTGATATTAAGTAGCGCTCAATGCTACAGATGATGACGAGGAACTTGAATTCAAATATGTCATATTGTGTGAACAGATAAATGATTGGTCAAATGAAATGCACAATTCAAGTATATTATGTTTCACTTAGAAAAGTGATTTTTTGGACTTATAGTCCATGGATCAAGATATAATGTATGTGGGGTACAAATGAATCATTATGCGAAAGCATAACCGTAAGATATAAAGTATGGTTTGTGCCTTGGGGCATAAAAGATTTTCGCAAAAGTCTTGACATTATTAAATGGAGATATATTCTCCTGTAATGGATACAATGAAGCTTGTTTCAGTCTGGCAATAGATGAAATAGTTGAATATGTGCAATGAATGATTGCCATGTCTAGCTAGACGATGAAGGTTATATGAAAATCCTTAAAGGATTTAAAAGGTTTTAAAGTAATTCCATTGAATACCCCAATGGTTGTGATATTGCTTAATATAAAGAAAGATCAATTCTAATCTCATGAAAATGATTGAAAAATATCATGTATTAGTGTCATTGGTGCACATACAGATTATTGATTATGCAAATGTCGGGAACTGTGTGATTCTTCTTTGAAAAGGGATATTTCAAATACCATGTATGAAGATAATGTTGCATGTATAGCTCGATTAGGAGGATATATCAAAGGAGACTGGACAAAGTACATTTCACCAAAGTTCTTCTTTACACATGATCTTCAACAAAATGGTGAGATAGAAGTTCAACAGACCTGTTCAAGTGATGATCTTGCAGACTTATTTACTAAGGCGTTGCCAATATCAACATTTGAGAAGTTGAAATATAAGATTGGAATGCATCATCTCCAAGATATCAAGTAAAACTTTCATCATGGTGAGTGAAATACGCGCTGCACTTCCTTAACCATGGTTTTGTCCCGATTGAGTTTTTCTGGTAAGGTTTTTAATGAGGCAGCATTTAAGGCGTATAATGAGATGTGTGTACTCTTTTTCCTTCACTAGCCTTTTTCCCACCGGGTTTTTCCTAGTAAGGTTTTAACGAGACACATTATCTATGGACATCCAAGGGGGAGTGTTATAAATTCATTGAATGAGTGGATTGTTCATTGAGTTAATACATGAACTACTTATTCATATTCCCTAGGTTATATGAACCATTTTGGATAAGAATGTATCTATTTATTATAACACTTAATATGGTGACTTTTGGAGTAATTTTTCAATCTATAAATATGGTTGTTCATTCACCATTGTAAGACAGTTATGAAAGACTTGAAGACATTTGAATAAGATGATCTCTACATTCTACTCCACATATCTTTTATCTATATTGTTTGTGGTATATTGCTTATATTTTACAATATATACACACACATATATATATATATGCTAGTACAAATGAAAATGAAAAGAAAGCTGAAAAGGCAAAAGAAATAAAATCCCAAAGCCAAAAGAAGAAAAAACGGGAATAAAAGTAAAGCAAAAGCTAAAAAATAACTTTTTTATTTTATTTTAAAAAAAAGTATTTTTAAATAGTTTTAAAACTAAGTTTAGTGACTTTACTAAATAATTTCACATACTTGAATAATTTTTTGAATATGTTACGGGAATTTAATTTAATATTTTGATCTATCAGATTCATGAGTGGATTAAATCTTTGATATTGAATATTTATATGCTAAACACATATGTAAAACTGAGAAAATCGGCTTCCTGTAGAATACTCGCTCTGTCCAATAATAGTTGTCCACTATTGACTTGACACACTCCTTTAAGAAACAATAAATAAAAAGGGTAATATTACTATATTATCCTTTGACTTTACTAAATTTAATATTTTGAGAAATGTGTTATATGATAAATAATATTTAATAGCAAGAGTAAAGTAGACCAAAAAAAGTAAATTATCTCTTGATTTTCTAAACTGGACAAGTATTGTTGGATAACTATTTTTAGTATAGTGGACAACTATTGTTTGACGGAGGGAGTAACTCTAAAATGTCTAAAATATGTGCAAAAAATGGCGAGTTTTTTATGATGTATTTTTTCATTATATTGATATGCGAAAAAATTGCAATTTATATACTTTTGGTATAGTGTTTGAATATCTAAATTTTTAGTTTAAAATATCGAATTAATGTAATCTAAATTAATTTTAAAAAAATTAGTCAAATTAACTTTCGAAAAACGCAATATAACAATTAAAAGGGACAAAGGGAGTATTATTTGTGGTCTGTGGATGTTAACATCTCTGTCCAATCGCTTAGTTTACTGATGTATAAGTGTATGATCAAATTTATGGATAATGACTTTTGGCTTCTCTCACTTAGTTTTCAAATGAATGGATTCCTTGTAGTAGCACACCATGACCATGGGAAGCAAGCATTCCAAGGGAACTACTTCCACAAGTGGTCCAGTTCCTTTTGAAAGTTTGCAGGAAGCAACTAACAACTTCGATGACAAGCTTCTCATTGGAAAGGGTGGATTTGGGATGGTTTACAGGGGTGTTTTATGTGATGGAACAAAGTTGGCCTTGAAAAGGTGTAAGCTTGAGTCCTCACAAGGTATTGAAAGTTCCAAACTAAAATTGAGATCACTTTTGTGAAAGTGGCGTGCAACCTCCGTATCTTAGTTTCAGTTGATTGGGATTCTGTGATGAAGAAAAATGAATATTCTATTTATGATAGCGATGGAAATGGAACTCAGTAGACATTTATATGGGTCAGATAATACGTCTAGCCCAATATGAGCTGGGACAGAGCGCACAGGCTAGAGGTCTGCATACCTTCATTACCATGCTTTCTGCTGTCTCAATCGAACATCAAATTCGGAAGATCTCTTCTAGTGATGGGGTTTCGGATAAGGTGAAATAGTTAATTCTCCACTTTATTGTGTCATGAATCATTATGGGAAGATTTTATTTTTGGTTTCTTCTGTAACAATTTATTTAACTAAGTTCTGAGTTCTGTTGAGGAAATAATCTAGAAGCTCCTCTCAAATCTGTGAAGAAGCAAGTAATCACAGAGTTAGTTAGGATGTCAGTTGAGTTAGTTAAGTTGTTAAGTCAGGAAGTTAGTTATTCTAGCAGACTATAAATAAGAGAGTTATGTACATTGTAAAGGAACAATTTTGAAATACAATCAAAGGATTACTCCTCTTCCTCCCTTCATCTTCTTCCTCTCTAATATACAATTCAGTGCTCAATTGTTCTTGATCAATAATTCATCATGGTATTAGAGCTATGCAGAACATAGTTCGTCTGTAATTGATTCTGGAAATTTCGGGTTCTCTTTGTGGTGATTCTTGTCATCCTCTGTATTGCGATTCTTTGCATCTCTTTAAACAATTCATAGTAATGGCTACGACATCAGTTAATGGTACTACAGATCAAGTGCATACACACCATGTGAACTCAACTACTACCACTGGTGTACCACCATTGATTCAAAGTTTGCAGGCTCCTATGGATTTCAACCATCCCTTGTACCTATCAAATGCTGATGTATCAGGTATGACTATCATTTCATTCCAATTGAAAGAAAGTGAAAACTATGGGGTTTGGAGTAAATCTATTAGGATAGCCTTATTTGGAAGAAATAAGGTTGGTTTGGTAGATGGATCTTGGAAGAAAGAAAGATTTCCTGTTGAACTCTGGAGTCAATGGGAAAGGGTGAATGCCATAGTGCTATCATGGCTCATGAATTCAGTTTCAAGTACTCTTCTTGGTGGGGTGGTGTATGCCTCAACTGTTCAGGCTGTATGGCAAGATTTAAAAGAAAGGTTTGATGAGATAGATGGCTCTAGGACTTTTAATCTTCATCAAGAAATGGTCACAATATCCCAAGGGGTTTAGTCTGTTTCAGTGTATTTTACTAAGTTGAAGGAATTATGGGATGAATTTGAATCCATGGTTCCATTTCCTGCTTGTAATTGTGAGAGGTCCAAGGAGTTTATGATATATCTGCAGAAGCAGAAGCTTTATCAGTTTTGATGGACTTGAATGACACATACTCACAAGCAAGAAGTCAAATCTTGTTGATGGTTTCTTTACCATCTGTAAATGTAGCTTACTCAATGGTGAGTAGTGATGAGAGTCAAAAAGTGTAGCTCAAGCTCAAGCAGTAAATGCCTCAGGACTGTTAGGTGCTATGCCTGGGATTACTGATGTAGCCATGTACTCCAAGTCTAGCAATCAAGGCTATCAAGATGGGTATCAGAAAGGAAAAAGGGCATATACATCTACTTATAATCCTAATGCTGTGTGTGATCATTGCCAATTAAAGGGGCATTTCAAGGTGAATTGCTACAAGCTGGTTGGATATCCACCAGGGCATCCCAAACATGGTGAGTTGAAAGGAGGTGCTGAGAATAGGTCTTATGACCACAGGTACAAACAAAGGAGAATAGGAGCAGGTGCACACAATGCTGTGCTTGAGGAGTCAGGCTCACGTGGTTCAAGTCAGCCACATCATTCTCATGAGCAAGGTTGTGATAATTACAACAACTCCTATTCTCAACAAATGCAAGGTATGTCATCACAACTAGCAGGACAACAGGCTGTTGTGCCTCCAAGATTCACTTCTGAACAATATGAACAAATCTGCAAGATGTTGGAACAACAAACACAACCAATGTCATCAGCCAATATGTCAGGTATAAATAATATTTGAAATAAACTTTGATTCACCTGAATGGATCATTGACACAGGGGCTACCAATCACATGGCTTCAGATATAAAGCTTCTAAACAAAGAATCTATATCTGAACCTATGACTTCAAAAAGAGTTACATTGCCTAATGGTGATGTAGCTATAGTCACACACACTGGTTCTAGTAATATCTTAGCTAACAACACTATTCTTGATGTGTTTCATCTTCCACAATTCAAGTATAATCTCTTATCTGTTTCACAGGCAACTAAGCGACTTAATTGTTCAGCTACATTTTATCCTAACTTCTGTGTTTTTCAGGATCTCTACAGTGGGAAGGTGAAGGAGATTGGTGGAGAAAGAGCTGGCCTTTACTATCTACTGAGTCATCACAAACTTCCTGGACATAAGAAAAATACATGTGGAGTTTCTGTGAAACATCTCAGCCTAGTTGCTACTGATCAAGCTGCTATAGAACTTTGGCACAAGAGGCTTGGTCATGTGCCATCTAGAGTGCTGTGTCATTTGTTTCCTAGTCAAAAATCTTACATAATAGATACTATAGGAAAGTGTCCTGTGTGTCCATGTGCAAGACAAGCTAGGTTACCTTTTCCAGAAAAGTCATCTAGTTGTAGTAAGAATGCCTTTGATCTAGTGCATATGGATATGTGGGGACCTTATAAAGTGCCTACTTGTGATGGTCAAAAATGTTTCCTAACTATAGTAGATGATTTTTCAAGGATGACTTGGGTGTTCTTACTTAAACTCAAATCTGATACTCTTGTTGTTATTCAGCATTTTATTGCTTATGTTAAAACACAGTTTGACACATGCATAAAAGTAATAAGAACTGATAATGGAACTGAGTTTACTAATCATTTGTGTGCTGATTTACTAGCTAAGTTAGGCATAGTACATCAAACCTCATGTTCTTATACTCCTCAACAAAATCGAATTGTTGAAAATAAACATAGGCATTTACTGGAAATAACTAGAGCAATAAGATTGCAAGCCAATATACCTCTCAAATACTGAGGTCATTGTGTTAAAGCTGCCACATATTTGATCAATAGAATGCCTTCTACTATACTGAACAATGTTTCTCCATATGAAAAACTTTATAACATCAAACCATCTCTTGCACACTTAAAAGTTCTAGGGTGTTCATGTCATGTAAAAGTACTACATGAGCAGGACAAGCTTAT